>CM077034.1:6302886-6655386 GCA_039090855.1 Macrothele yani
CTTAAAAAGTTAGCATTGGAAATTTTTATTATGTGTGCCTCTTTAGACAGTGAGCCTTGAGCAGAAAGTGTGTTACCAAAGCAACGGTTGATTGACAGCTGGGAGCGCTGATCCGAAGACCTTGGTTGGGAAGAAAGCAAACACCTGTTTATCACTTCCACGGCTCAAAAGGACTAAGAGATATTTTCAGAAATCCATTTTCCGGAATTTTGAAAATAACACAGTAAAATTTTTACAGTGGTTAAAATACATCACAATAAAGTTCTAGTGCAAATTTCGCCGAATTCCGTTTGAAACTTAAGCAGATGCAAAAAAAAAAAAAAAAAAAAAAAATCTTCCGTTGCAAAATCGGATTCAAAAAAAAAAGAAACGGCAATTATAAATTACGGGAAAAGCAAGCAAATTATTTTTTTTTAGATGCCATGGTTTATTTAAACAGAGTGATCCTTAAATTTTGTTTCTGTGATGATATGGACTCTATTTTAATTACGAACATACATTTTTATTCAGATGTCTGAGTTACTGTTTTAATAAAAAAATCTAATTAAAAAGTTTTCAATGGATTTAGGCGAAATTCAGCAGATAAACGTATTTTAGTAAATTGCAACGTTATGACGTAAATTTGGTCATTTTGTCGAAAATTGGGCAGCATTTTTTTTTTTTTTTTGCGTTTTCTCCTATAGTTAATGTGAAGGAGGAAGACACTTCAGTGAGCTGCAGGTGGTGATTTATGGCGATGTGCCAAATGAAAAGAAGCCGTTCCATCAGGACATTCCAGAGGTTGAGTGTGCGTGGACGCGTGCTCCTGCTGTTTGAACTTAATCGGAATGTTTTCGGGAGGGGAAGAAATATCCGTTTCAGCTTTACAGCTTTCAGGCTCCTTTTTTTTTCTTGGTAATAAATAAAAACCATAGTTGCTGCATTCACCATTGATCCATATTCGCATTTCTTGAATATAAACAGCAGACAATCGGAAACATGGTGTTGGGTGGGTCTTGATGTTCTTCATTTGTATCTGCTGAATTTTGTTCTGTGGGAATACGGAATGAGTTATACTGTGAATACATACAAAACTACATATTTTTGAGCTGAAAAAATATGTCTACTTGTACACAGTAGCTAACGTGTGAACTCAGACGAGGACATATGGACGTCTGATTCCATAAAAAAATCAACCCATTTTATTATACATGACAGGTAAAAAAGAAAAAACATTACATGTTTTTAAACATTATAAAGGAAAGCGGATTTTTGAAACACCATGACTTGATATTAATTTCTGAAAGTTTTTTTTTTTCGATTTTAATTTCTGAAATCTTTTTTTTTCAATTACAATACACTGTAACATGATACCTGTGTGTTGTATCCCTTAGTTGTATGGCAGATTTTCAGTTGGCCGATATCCGCGATCGTAAGTTTTAGTTACATTGCTATTGTTGATGATGACAAGATAAATACTGGAGTAATGTAGAATGTTGCATAACGTAAAAAGAAATCGCCCCCCTTCGAACTTTTATGCGGTTATCATAGCTGATCAACCATTTCATTCCATGAACATCAGCACATTTCAATCATTTGACCATTGGGGGTCTGACTGAATTCAGCAGTGCTTAAGCGCCTAGCGCAACGAGAACATGCTAATTATGGACAGTTCTATTCCCTTCCCCCCTATCATCCCTAATCCATTTGCATCTTTCATCATTTTTATTACTTAAAACTGAAATTGCTTTTAAAAACTAATTTGAGCATGATACTGTAAAGCGTAGTAATCATCCTGGAATTTTTTGTATATGGCCTGGAAAAGGCCTGGAAAGTCCTTGAATTTTTCCCCCAAAAAGAGTACGAACCCTGTGTCTTTTGAAAACGAAAGTCAGATGCAGCGAAGATTTCTTCCCTAATTTTGTTCTTCTCGCGATGTTCCTTGTGCCAAGTATTGTTCTTAAATATCCTTTTATTCCACAAGTATTGCATTTCAACCTAAAAATGGAGGAAGAAGTTTCCGAAACGGAAGTCGGTCGGAGCGAAGATTTTCCCCGAAATTGAATTTTTTTTTTTTTTCTTCCCGCGATGTTCTCACTATCCTGTGTTGTTGTTAAGTGTTACTTTCCCCCAGAATTGTCTGCACTTAAGCTTGATAAGAGAGGGGAAATTTTCCAAAAATGGAAGTGACGGAGTTTGAAAATTTGTCAGAATTGATGCATGGTGTTCAAAAGTATTCATATTCTGAAAGTCACACCATTTTTCTAAAGTAGCGAAAGCTTTGATATCATGCGTTCGTGGTCCTCAGGATGAAAGTTCTTTCAGCATGATGGATAAATTATTGTCATCTGAGGAAATAAAAGGGGAGGAGAAAAGACAAGTGATGAAGAAATAGGAAGCGAATGAATATCAAGAGAAAGAAAAACTAAGTAAAGATTGCTGTGCTGCTGCTGAGTCAACAAAAGACAAATATGGCCATGGAACTTGCTGAGAAGAAAGCATCACAAGTGAAAAATTGAGCTGATGTTCTAGCAAGTACAAAATAAAAAAAAATAAGAAAAGAGAGAGAGAGAGAGAGAGAGGTGTTTGAAGCAGTGTCTTTTAAAATCACTATTTTGTTTTGAATTCAGTAATTTTATGTTGTGAATACAGCGAACAATTCCATCTTGCTCGCACTGCTTTATATTCACACTTTCTTGTCGCATGTTCTAATTGTTTTTGCCTGATTAAAAAGTTCAGCTGTTTTGTTCCTTAGTCAGTCTCATATGTATTTAAAGCTTTTATAAATAGTTTGGCTAGTTCCACATTTGGGGTAGCTAGCACTTTACAAATTTAACTTAGCAGTGGTTTTGATTAAAAAAAAAGTAAATTGAAGCAATCGTATTTGATTTGAAAAATAATTTTTAGAAAGTAATATGAGGAATTTTTTTTTTTTTTACAGAATTTTAGTTTTCATTACTTTTTCTCCTTCCACGATGCACTGGCTGACATAGAGGTGGTTAGATTCTTTTGGATTGAGTAGTGGGCCAGGACTTTGTGATGAAACTTATCTGAAACTTGTGGCCGTGTTCCTAAAGTTACACTTTGTTTTAAAATTTATTGGTGCACCTATCTATGATTGTCCACTCCCAAATCATTTTTTGAGATGCACAGTGATTCTCTGGCTTATGCTTTCTCATTTATGATTTAACATAACTGTACTATAAATTGGGGAAAATTTTTCTCAAGCCTGGCACTTATTTTGTATAGTAATTAAGATTTTCATTTCCTTCAACAGTCACATCCCGATATGCAGCCACCAGTCGCAGTCATTGGGAATGTTTAAAAAAAATGCATCCCTACGAATGGAAACACTTATTATCAGGGGTGGAATTCAGCTGTGGGCACAAACAGGCACATGCCCCATTCAAAAATAAATAAATAAATAAATAAAATAGAAAAAAAAAGTGATTGAGTAAGTACACAAGTGCTTTGCTTTGCCTCTTGTTTCTAGTTTTCAGACATCACACACTTTTTCACTTATGGATTTGTAACTCCACGTTTTGTTTTACATTGGTCCGAACTTTTCAGTGATCCCCACAGCAGGTACTTCAGGACTGCTGTTAGTGATACACTGAGAGGCAAGCACTCCATACTGCTGGGTGTTTTTTGGGGGGGGGCTGTGCCCCACCTCCCCTTATGTGTCCTCCATCTGTACCATCCTGTGTTTTTGGAGGATATAAATCTCAGGGATTGTTTTACCAGTCCTCTGTTAGATGTGTGCCCTCCCCATTCTTAAATTCTTGATCTGCTCTTGCTTTATTTTATAATGATTCCAATTGTTATCAATAAACTGATTACATGGAAGATAAGGTAGTGCGAAATAGTGATGCAGCTAAAATGTCTGATTGAATTAATCATTTTCAGATTGAGGGAAATGATTTTCTGATAGGCCTTGCTGTAATTGCACCATGATTCATCTCCAATTAAAAACATTAAAAAAATGTAATGAGTAAAAAAGCACCTTCATCCATTTACATCTTTCGTCATTTTTATTACTTAAAACTGAAATTACTTTAAAAAATAATTTGACCATGATACTGTAAAGCGTAATCATCATCCTGGAATTTTTGTGTATATGTCCTGGAAAAGGCCTGGAAAGTCCTTGAATTTTTTTCCCCCAAAAGTGTACGAACCCTGGGTGTGTAATTAACCTTCACTCGGAAAACTTCTACCACAAGCCCTCCGGGCTGTCTGTCTGTCACCGTGATCCCTTACCAAACCCCTCTATTTTAACCCCTCCCCACCGCCGCGGGCTTTGCAGACCAGTAGGCAAGCAGTTTATTTCTCTCTCTCTCTCTCTCTCTCTCTCTCTCTCTCTCTCTCTCTCTCTTTGTTTTTTTTTTTTTTTTGATTGATAATGGCTATACTACCCTGGCAATGAGGGTGAAGCTACGGAGACCTTTTCACTCCCAGTATTACTCCGCACTAATGGTGTGTAAATAACCTTCACTCCGAAAACTTCTCCCACAAGCCCTCAGGGCTGGCTGTCTGTCACCGTGATCCCTTACCAAACCCCTCTATCTTAACTTCCTCCCCACCACCGCGCGCTTTGCAGAATGGTAGACAAGCAGTTTATTTCTCTCTATTTATCTTTTTTTTTCTTTTTTTTTTTGAGATGTTACAGAACGTGTAACGTTTCTTTCTTTCTTACTTTTAAAATGAAATTATCCTTGCTAAACACGGGAAGAAGTCTTAAGTGGCCTAATTTTGTTTTCACATATTTTTCCTTTTTTTTTTATATATATTTCATGTATTTATACTTACTGCTTGAAGATTACCAACTGCGGGATTTAATTAAAAGTATTTTTACCATGTCATCAGTCATGCGTAAAATTTCGTTCTTTCAAAAATTTTGCCTTGATTAGATTTTTTTTTATAACCGACATCCGTTAAATGTGTATGCATTTTTAACTACCCCGTGTTGCCATAAGTACTGGACAAGAGCCCGTCTCTGTGGTAAATGATATTTTAGGGTTCACTGTAAACTGCCACACATCTTTCAGCAACTTGGAAAATTGCCACATGTTTTTCATTGAGGGGCCGGACACAGATTGCTGTTCCTCCGAGGAACACTTTGAATGTGTGGCAGTTTTCCAAGTTTCCGAATTATGTGTGGCAGTTTTCCAAAGTGCCTAAAGACGGGAAGGAACTCTTTCATTTGTCTGAATTTTCATGCCGGTTCATACGCGTTTAAGACAACTGCGCACAAAAGTTCAAAAGTAAAAGATACACACATAATTCGGAAACTTGGCAGTTTTCCAAGTTTCCGAATTATGTGTGGCAGTTTTCCAAAGTGCCTAACGACGGGAAGGAACTCTTTCATTTGTCTGAATTTTCATGCCGGTTCATGCGCGTTTAAGACAACTGCGCACAAAAGTTCAAAAGGGAAAGATAGCCATTTCTTGGCCTATATTGAGAACTGAATTGGGAACTCCAAACTAATTTCGAGAAAACGTTCTATGTAAGCCAAGCGAGAATTGTATTTTAATTTGAAGAAATAAATTGCCGATGGATCTGAGGTACTTCAATACTAAATTCAACCTTCATTCTCGCAATGGTGCGACTTGAAACGCCAGTGAGTTCTGAAGTAAGAACTGTTAATTCATTTGATTTATTCGGCGAATGCTTTTCCATCAATTTAGTGAAAACATTCATAACGATCACCTTAGCAGAGCTTCGTAGTGGTTTCCCAGCTATATGCGGCTGAAATACACTCGAGTGACCGGCAGATGCCATTCGAAAAAACCGAAAAGACAGAAGAGTGTTTTAAAACAACAATCAAGAAGGAGAAACCAGGGGGAGAAACGCAAAATTCCCTCGGAAACACTTTTTTCGCCCTCATCCTTCCACTAATGACACCCCCACCCCCCACAGCAATAAATATCCCCTGGGTTGACAGCTTAACTCTGACCCAAACAAGAATGCTGTGACATCAGTGACGTCACCAAAGCACGAATATGTGTATTTTTTTAGAAATGCCGCTGAAACTGCGATCTGAATTTTTTAAATGCACACACACACAACGTATTGAACATTTTTTAGGTGCAGTTGAAGCTGGAGTACGAGCTTTTAGACCGGAACTATTTTATGCAGTGGAAGTATACACTCTGTAGCCTTCCTTCCAATGACAGGTTAAGTTTGCCCCAAGTATAGAGAGACGCTCTTCTAGTGATGGGCATAATAGAGTCGAAATAATCGATTCATTCGATTATGAAAATATCTCGAAACATTCGATTACGCCAAATTCATTCGAATGAAAAAAAAAACCTCTCGAAAGAACTCTCGATTGCTCATAAGCTGTTTCGTTGAAACGAGTGCATTCAAAAGGCGAAATCGCTCGTCTCTTCTCGAGAACGTGGGTTCTGACCAAAATCGCTCGTCTACCCGAAAACATCTCGAGAGGTTCGGAAGTACTCGCTTTTCACGTGATCGAATTATCTCTCGCAGGGAGAATCACTTGTGTTCCTTATAACTTCTTAAGCTAGGTTATGCTATTCGAAAAAATCCAGGCGTCTTTATTGTCATTCCGTCCAGCGAAAGAAAGCTGAGCGTGTAGCACTATTTACAAATCATTTGAATGGTTATTACGAATGAATATCTCGATTTGTCAAACACAGAAGGCGGCTTTGAGCGTACTACGCCATCTACCGGTGAATTCTAAAATTAAAAATCGTTCGAATGAATATCTCGATTTGTCAGATCTCTCGATTGTAACCTTTCGATTCTTAAATTCCATCGATTATGCCCAACACTACGCTCTTCCCCAGGCTCGAAAAGTGCTCTCTCGCAGAGGAACAAAGAGAGCCATTCAGCGCAGCCCACGAGGGACGCTTTGCTCCCGTTGGTCGGTCGGCCAACGCCACGCAGGAATGGCCTGCTGACCACGTGTTCCCCCCCCTCTTCCAGCGAGGAAGGAAGATGGGGGGCAGAAGCGCGGGAAAACTTGCAGCGACCAGCACATGCATAATTTGATATGGCCTGTTCTTGCCTTTTGGACGAAAACACATAAATTTTTATGCACGCCTGCTTTCCTGCTGTTCAGAGTTTGACAGCAAGTACCTATAACTTTTCAGAGTTAAGCCCCTTTTGTCAGCCAACCAGAGTTCGCCAAAATGCGTAATTACATGTTTAGGACGTATCGAAAAGTGTGTTTACGCATTGAAATTTTGCCAACGCGTAAAAATACGAATCGAGAATTTTAAGCTGAAAATTTTTTATTTTGAACTTTTTATTCGGATTTTGCATTTCAAACTTGTGATCAGCGATATCCTTTGTTACCTCAGGCCAGATCTCACGTTGCAGACGATCTATACCTGGCCGTGGTTTGCTTGGCAAGACCGGAGCCCTTGTTACCTCAGGCCAGATCTCACGTTGCAGACGATCCATACATGGCCGTGGTTTGCTTGGCAAGACCGGAGCCCTTGTTACCTCAGGCCAGATCTCACGTTTCAGACGATCCATACATGGCCGTGGTTTGCTTGGCAAGACCGGAGCCCTTGTTACCTCAGGCCAGATCTCACTTTGCAGGCGACCTATACCTGGCCGTGGTTTGCTTGGCACGACCGGAGCCCTTGTTACCTCAGGCCAGATCTCACGTTGCAGACGATCCGCACCTGGCCGTGGTTTGCTTGGCACGACCGGAGCCCTTGTTACCTCAGGCCAGATCTCACGTTGCAGACGATCCGCACCTGGCCGTGGTTTGCTTGGCAGGACCGAAGCCCTTGTTACCTCAGGCCAGATCTCACGTTGCAGACGATCCACACCTGGCCGTGGTTTGCTTGGCAGGACCGGAGCCCTTGTTACCTCAGGCCAGATCTCACGTTGCAGACGATCCGCACCTGGCCGTGGTTTGCTTGGCACGACCGGAGCCCTTGTTACCTCAGGCCAGATCTCACGTTGCAGACGATCCGCACCTGGCCGTGGTTTGCTTGGCACGACCGGAGCCCTTGTTACCTCAGGCCAGATCTCACGTTGCAGACGATCCGCACCTGGCCGTGGTTTGCTTGGCAGGACCGAAGCCCTTGTTACCTCAGGCCAGATCTCACGTTGCAGACGATCCACACCTGGCCGTGGTTTGCTTGGCACGACCGGAGCCCTTGTTACCTCAGGCCAGATCTCACGTTGCAGACGATCCATACCTGTCCGTGGTTTGCTTGGCAGGACCGAAGCCCTTGTTACCTCAGGCCAGATCTCACGTTGCAGACGATCCATACCTGGCCGTGGTTTGCTTGGCACGACCGGAGCCCTTGTTACCTCAGGCCAGATCTCACGTTGCAGACGATCCACACCTGGCCGTGGTTTGCTTGGCAGGACCGAAGCCCTTGTTACCTCAGGCCAGATCTCACGTTGCAGACGATCCACACCTGGCCGTGGTTTGCTTGGCACGACCGGAGCCCTTGTTACCTCAGGCCAGATCTCACGTTGCAGACGATCCATACCTGTCCGTGGTTTGCTTGGCAGGACCGAAGCCCTTGTTACCTCAGGCCAGATCTCACGTTGCAGACGATCCATACCTGGCCGTGGTTTGCTTGGCACGACCGGAGCCCTTGTTACCTCAGGCCAGATCTCACGTTGCAGACGATCCATACCTGGCCGTGGTATGCTTGGCACGACCGGAGCCCTTGTTACCCCAGGCCAGATCTCACGTTGCAGACGATCCATACCTGGCCGTGGTTTGCTTGGCAAGACCGGAGCCCTTGTTACCTCAGGCCAGATCTCACGTTGCAGACGATCCATACCTGGCCGTGGTTTGCTTGGCAAGACCGGAGCCCTTGTTACCTCAGGCCAGATCTCACGTTGCAGACGATCCACACCTGGCCGTGGTTTTTCTTGGCACGACCGGAGCCCTTGTTACCTCAGGCCAGATCTCACGTTGCAGACGATCCACACCTGGCCGTGGTTTGCTTGGCACGACCGGAGCCCTTGTTACCTCAGGCCAGATCTCACGCTGCAGACGATCCACACCTGGCTGTGGTTTGCTTGGCACGACCGGAGCCCTTGTTACCTCAGGCCAGATCTCACGTTGCAGACGATCCGCACCTGGCCGTGGTTTGCTTGGCACGACCGGAGCCCTTGTTACCTCAGGCCAGATCTCACGTTGCAGACGATCCGCACCTGGCCGTGGTTTGCTTGGCAGGACCGAAGCCCTTGTTACCTCAGGCCAGATCTCACGTTGCAGACGATCCACACCTGGCCGTGGTTTGCTTGGCACGACCGGAGCCCTTGTTACCTCAGGCCAGATCTCACGTTGCAGACGATCCATACCTGTCCGTGGTTTGCTTGGCAGGACCGAAGCCCTTGTTACCTCAGGCCAGATCTCACGTTGCAGACGATCCATACCTGGCCGTGGTTTGCTTGGCACGACCGGAGCCCTTGTTACCTCAGGCCAGATCTCACGTTGCAGACGATCCATACCTGGCCGTGGTATGCTTGGCACGACCGGAGCCCTTGTTACCCCAGGCCAGATCTCACGTTGCAGACGATCCATACCTGGCCGTGGTTTGCTTGGCAAGACCGGAGCCCTTGTTACCTCAGGCCAGATCTCACGTTGCAGACGATCCATACCTGGCCGTGGTTTGCTTGGCAAGACCGGAGCCCTTGTTACCTCAGGCCAGATCTCACGTTGCAGACGATCCACACCTGGCCGTGGTTTTTCTTGGCACGACCGGAGCCCTTGTTACCTCAGGCCAGATCTCACGTTGCAGACGATCCACACCTGGCCGTGGTTTGCTTGGCAAGACCGGAGTCCTTGTTACCTCAGGCCAGATCTCACGTTGCAGACGATCCACACCTGGCCGTGGTTTGCTTGGCACGACCGGAGCCCTTGTTACCTCAGGCCAGATCTCACGTTGCAGACGATCCACACCTGGCCGTGGTTTGCTTGGCAAGACCGGAGTCCTTGTTACCTCAGGCCAGATCTCACGTTGCAGACGATCCACACCTGGCCGTGGTTTGCTTGGCAAGACCGGAGTCCTTGTTACCTCAGGCCAGATCTCACGTTGCAGACGATCCACACCTGGCCGTGGTTTGCTTGGCAGGACCGGAGCCCTTGTTACCTCAGGCCAGATCTCACGTTGCAGACGATCCACACCTGGCCGTGGTTTGCTTGGCACGACCGGAGCTTTGGTGGCCTGACCCGCCAGCCAGTCAGGACGTGGCGTTAGGGAGACATCATTCCTTACCTTGACGTCATCGGCTCATCGGGAGCGCGATCCCATCGCAAAACTCCTGTCGTTGCTGCTACAGCTCGTGCTCGATCAGATGAGTGAAGTACGCTTTCGCAATCGCAATTCCGGAGCACCTTGTGGTCGTGATTTGTACTTCGTCATGACAGTGGTACGTGGTCGTGATTTGTAGAGATTGAAACAGCTTTATCAGACACTGTAGTATCGAACGATGTGTCGAAACAGCGTACTTTAAAGTCTTTTTTTCAGCTAGACTCGGTCCAATGGTGTAGCAAAGAAACAAAACGCAGAGGAAGGAAACAGTGAAATCTGCAAAAAACTAGCGGTGGAAATACGAAAGCAGCCAACAAACATGGACACTTCATTAGAAAATGAAGAATGCGTGTGTTACATCGACGTCAAAGTTGGAAATTCATTCTTGTTCTTTACCAAAATGGGACAAAGAATTTCCAGGGATTACTTTCCATGCGCTTGTAGTGTTTACGTTATTTATGTATTATATATATATATTTTTTTTAACTAAAAAAGGAAACAAAACGTCCAAATGCATTCAGTAGTAGTGAAATATTTTTTAATATGAAAAAAAAAGTCTTTTTTATAATTTCCCGGTATTTTCGCACCTTTTTTTTTTTTTTTTTTTCTTTCACTTGTTACTTTTTCAAAAATACTCCTCACTTTTAAAAAATTACTCCTAATTTTTTTTTTCACTCGTTAATTTTTTAAAAATACTCCTCGCTTTTAAAAATTACTCCCTAATTTTTTTTTTCACTCGTTAATTTTTCAAAAATACTCCTCACTTTTAAAAATTACTCCCTAATTTATTTATTTTTTCACTCGTTAATTTTTCAAAAATACTCCTCACTTTTAAAAATTACTCCCTAAATTTGTTTTTTTTTTCACTCGTTAATTTTTCAAAAATACTCCTCACTTTTAAAAATTACTCCCTAAATTTTTTTTTTTTTCACTCATTAACTTTTCAAAAATACTCCTTACTTTTAAAAATTACTCCCTAAATTTTTTTTTTTTCACTCGTTAATTTTTCAAAAATACTCCTCACTTTTAAAAATTACTCCGTAATTTTTTTTTTCACTCGTTAATTTTTCAAAAATACTCCTCACTTTTAAAAATTACTACATAAATTTTTTTTTTTTCACTCGTTAACTTTTCAAAAATACTCCTCACTTTTAAAAATTACTCCCTAAATTTTTCCAAAGGAGTAAAAATACTCCTTCAAATTATTTTTCGGCAAACTCTGCAGCCAACGAACCCAACCTGGGAGTGTCGGCGTAGTGTTTGAGTTCAGAAAAATTCACCACAGCGTTGGTGCGGGGGGGGGGGGGGGGACGCCTTCTTGTGGAAATAAATGTTCACTCCTGGGTGGGCTTCTGTTGGGGGCAATTCCCAGAAAGCGACATTCTAACAATTTGAAACTGTAACCCCTTTTCTTGGAAGGAGCTAAAAAAAAGTGGCCGCTCGACGAAGAAAGGAACTGCATTTGACTTACAGAAAATATAAATACATACATCATATAACATAAAAAGAACTACATTTTTTTTTCTTCCATTACCTATTTTGAGCATAGACCAGCTTTCTTTTTCTTGCATTTCTTTTATCACTCAACCAAGAAAAAATATCATTTATGAAGTTAACTTGCTCCGGCGAAAGATTATATTTTTATTTTGATGATTATATTTATTCTTGTTTTTAAGGCCTACTTATCAAGTCTACCCCAGCCTTACCTCACAAACCTCATAATTTCAAAGTTAAAATTATAATTATCATTGTCAACCATTATCAATCCACTGCTGGACGAAGGTCTCCCCAAGTTTCCTCCACAATGGTCTGTCTTGTGCCAGTCTCCTCCATGTCACTCCCGCATACTTTCGAATTTCATCCTCCCATCTCCCACTTCTGGGTCTTTTCCTGTCCCTTGGAATCCAATCTAAAATTTCGGCTGTCCATCGATGGTCTGTTCCTTCTGGCAGTATGTCAAGCCCATTGCCATTTCAGAGATTTTTCTCTGATCATGATTCTGTCATTTTTCTGATCCACGAGTTCCTCTTCTTATCTCTCCTGGTTACACCAAGCATGCACCTCTCCATGCTGCTTTGAGTTGTCTGCAGCCTTTGTATGTCTCTTTTAGTTAAGGTCCACGTCTCTGCACCATACGTAAGCACTGGAAGGATGCATTGATCAAACACTTTTCTTTTAAGACATAATGGCATATTGCTCTTGAAAATTATGCTGTATCTTCCAAAAGCTCTCCAGGCAAGTTTTGTACGCCGATTAATTTCTTCATCAATGTGACCCTCACTTGATATCTGCTGTCCAAGATAAACGTACGTGTCTGTTATCTCCAGCTTTTCTCCATCAATCGATAAATCTTCATTTCTTGTAAAAGCATTGTACATCACTTTTGTCTTCTGAAAGTTCATTCTTAATCCCACTTCTTTACTCTTGTCAGCAAGTTCCTGGATCATGCTCTGCAGTGGTAGTTGCAAAAATGACTACGTCATCAGCAAAACGAAGGTGGGTTAGATAATCTCCATTAATCTTTATCCCTTTGTTTTCCCAGTTCAGTGATTGAAAGACATTTTCCAATGTGGCATTAATGAGCTTCGGAGATATGGTGCCACCTTGTCTCACTCCCTTTCCAATTTTTATGTGTGTTTTTTTTTTCAAAATACATCCTATTAACTCCTGAATCGTCCTACTCATAGCTTAGATAATGAATAATACAAATGTTACATTATGTTCATACACATCAAGGGGGAAAAAAAATTTATTTACACTGCTCTCACTTTGATTATGAGTACGCTTTTCCTTTCCCTCCTGCTGGCTGAGTAATATCAAAACAAAAAGACATCATTGTAACTGCAATTTCACACTATACACATATTTTTAGGACTAAACAAAAATTTTCAGCACTAGCATCCTGGAGAGATGATAAATATGTCATGAAGGTAATTTCAACTTATACCGCACTTTTTTTCTTTTTCCTCTTGAACAAGGATAAACACTTTTTCGTACTCCGCACAGAATAAAGGAGAGAGGGGAAGAAAAAAAAAACACAGGTGAAAAACAGAATTTCATTGACTTTTTCTTGGCTTTTTCTCTGGACCTAAAGATTGAACCCAGGGGAAGCAAAATCTGAGTTTCGAAAAATTTAACAGAAAACCAGTCCAGGAAAGAATCGTCACCCCTCCCTGAACTGATCACCATTACTTTTTCGATTTGCTCCTCACGAAAAACGAAAAGCGCGGATAATGTTGATGGAAATCTGAAAGACATTGATCAGGTGTCTACAAATTTTCAGCAACATATCAAGGACTACAGGCTCCAAAACGTCGGAGATGTAGCGGTGGCTGTTGAGTGTACCGGCGATGCGTACCATAGGTGTGCGGGTGTCATATCCAATTGCGCCCCAAACCATAACGCCAGGCGACGGACCGGTATGGCGATGCATAATGCAGACGTCGCACAGTCTCTCGCCGCGGATCCGACCATCGTGGTGTTGCAGGCAGAAGCGGAATTCGTCGGAGAAGACAATGTCGTGCCATTCCGCAGTCCAGGTGCGACGTTCAACGGCCCATTGCCGGTGATGTGACGTCAATGGTAATCGGAGCAATGGGCGCCGTGCAAACAGTCCCCGCTCCTGCAGACGACGTCGAACGGTACGTGCTGACACAGGTTGTTGCGCAACACACCCTAATTCCTGCGCTAACGTTCGTGATGTGGCGGTGCGAGCCGTCGATGCCCGTAGCACAACATGCCTGTCCTCTTGCTCGGTGGTGTGCAGCGGCCGGGGCGATCGCTCACATCGGTCCGTTCGTCCTCCTGCACCCACCGAATCCGTACTCGCCTCACTGTGGCTGGATGTCGTCCCGCACGGGCGGCGATGATGTCTCGGCACAATAAACCGCTGTCGCAATAAACCACTATTCGTCCTCTGTCGAACTTCAAAACATGCTGGAATGGCTGCCGTATTCTGCGACGAGGCATCAGGAAGCTTCCCACGCACAGGTCCGGCAGCACAACACCCTTCCACTACTTACACCCCACCTTCTGTGCACCCTTCTTATAGTGCTTCTCGGTGACGTGCCGGGCGCCCATGATTTGCATATGCCCTGCAATGCTAATCGTTTCCATGTCCTCTCGCGGGCGACGCATGCTGTGAATTTCAGGCCAATCGGATGCTTCCTTCTTGGTGTTGCCTTTTGGATGGCCAGCAGTATAGATACAACATCGAGAATTTATATAGTTTCACCTTAGACCATCGAGAATTTATATAGATCCACTTTACACCATCGATAATTTATACAGGTACACCTCACACCATCCAAAATTTATATAGCTACCTCCTGCACCATTGAGAATTTTTATAGTTACACCATCGAGAATTTTTATAGTTACACCATCGAGAATTTTTATAGTTACACCATCGAGAATTTTTATAGTTACACCATCGAGAATTTTTATAGTTACACCATCGAGAATTTATATAGCTGCACCTTGCAATATTGAGAATTTATATAGTTACACCTTAGCCCATCGAGAATTTATATAGCTGCACCTTGCAATATTGAGAATTTATATAGTTACACCGTAGCCCATCGAGAATTTATATAGCTGCACCTTGCAATATTCAGAATTTATATAGTTACACCTTAGCCCATCGAGAATTTATATAGCTGCACCTTGCAATATTGAGAATTTATATAGTTACACCTTAGCCCATCGAGAATTTATATAGCTGCACCTTGCAATATTCAGAATTTATATAGTTACACCTTAGCCCATCGAGAATTTATATAGCTGCACCTTGCAATATTCAGAATTTATATAGTTACACCTTAGCCCATCGAGAATTTATATAGCTGCACCTTGCAATATTGAGAATTTATATAGTTACACCTTAGCCCATCGAGAATTTATATAGCTGCACCTTGCAATATTGAGAATTTATATAGTTACACCTTAGCCCATCGAGAATTTATATAGCTACACCATCGATTATTTTATATAACTACACCTTAGATCATCCGGAATTTATACAGTTTTCGCAGTGTGAGGACGCGCGTTATTCTGAAGCATCGAGAATTTATATACACTAGCGGAAAGCGAAAAAAGAAAACCAAGAAGGAATTGGCGGACGATCCTGAAATTTACATATGTTAATGGGGTCGAGTTTACGTAGGTGTGATGTTAATTTCGGGACCAACCGGTGAGCGCTTACGCCACAGCACGGCATAATATGCAAATTATCGTCGGTGGTATTTAAGGAGTACGGCGAAGTGAATGTAATCGGTCGTCGGCGTACGGACACGTGCGAAGACCCTGAAGAAGCTGCAATGCCTGGACATGGAAGACGTCTGCGATTTCAGCAGTTATCGGACTTTGAGCGAGGTCTTCTAGTCGGAATACGCGAGGCCGGGTGGTCGTATTGTCATATTGCGGAGCGAATTGGACGGGAAGTATTGGTGGTGGTACGATGGTGGCGTAGATGGTCCGAAGAACATTTCCACATGAGAAGATGTGGAACCGGGAGTAACAGACGGACTGATGAGTGGACCGATCGACGCATAAGAAGAGCGGGGTTGCACCTGAGGTGACTGTGCTAACAATCCGCAACTGTCTACTGGATGCAGGACTATGTGCATGTGTGCCTCTGGCATGTGTACCTCTGACTCCAGCCCACCGTCAGGAACGGCTGCAGTGGTGTCGCCAACGTCTGCACTGGAGAACGCAATGGCGATCTGTCGTGTTCAGCGATGAAAGCAGATTGTGCTTGGGAGCCTCCGATGGCCGTATGCGTGTTCGCAGACGCACAGGGGAGCGTCTCCACCCTTCTTGCATCCACCAGCGACACACAGGGCCTACACCTGGTCTCCTGGTGTGGGGAGCGATCAGCTATCACTCCCGTACACAACTAGTGTTTGTACCGGGTACGTTAAACAGCACCTCCTACATCAACAACATCATTCAGCCCGTTGTTGTGCCATTTGTAAGGTCGGTCCATCGTGGTGTTTTCCAGCAAGATAACGCACGCCCACACACGGCACGTGCAACGTAACATGCACTTCAGGATGTGAGACAACTTCCATGGTTCACCGGATTTGTCCCCCATTGAGCACGTGTGGGATTTTATGGGACAACGACTTATCCGGTCTCCACGGCCAGCCACGACCATCCCCGATTTAGGAGTCCAGGTTGAGGATGCTTGGAACTCAATACCCCAAACTTACATCCAACATCTGTACGACAGACTCCATGCCAGAATTGCACAGTGTGACGCAGTTCATGGCGGTTCAACCTCGTACTAACCATGTTACATGGAAATGTTATTTTTCAGTTTACCAGCAAATACAGCTGTATTTTGCCATAATGTTTTGATCGCGTTATCCTCTGTATTCCGTTATTATGCTGTATAAATTTCGTTGGTATCAGACGTCTCCTTCTTGGTGTTCTTTTTTCACTTTCCAGCCACGACCATCCCCGATTGAGGCGTCCAGGTTGAGGATGCTTGGAACTCAATACCCCAAACTTACATCCAACATCTGTACGACAGACTCCATGCCAGAATTGCACAGTGTGACGCAGTTCCTGGCGGTTCAACCTCGTACTAACCATGTTACATGGAAATGTTATTTTTCAGTTTACCAGCAAATACAGCTGTATTTTGCCATAATGTTTTGATCACGTTATCCTCTGTATTCCGTTATGTATAAATTTCGTTGGTATCAGACGTGTCCTTCTTGGTGTTCTTTTTTCACTTTCCAGCCACGACCATCCCCGATTGAGGCGTCCAGGTTGAGGATGCTTGGAACTCAATACCCCAAACTTACATCCAACATCTGTACGACAGACTCCATGCCAGAATTGCACAGTGTGACGCAGTTCCTGGCGGTTCAACCTCGTACTAACCATGTTACATGGAAATGTTATTTTTCAGTTTACCAGCAAATACAGCTGTATTTTGCCATAATGTTTTGATCACGTTATCCTCTGTATTCCGTTATGTATAGATTTCGTTGGTATCAGACGTCTCCTTCTTGGTGTTCTTTTTTCACTTTTCGCCAGTGTAACTACACCTTAGATCATCAAGAATTTATACAGTTTTTGCGGTGTTAAGACGCACGTCATCCTGAAGCAACAGAACCGACCTTCTGCTCTTGCTGGTGTATGGCCTTTTCACCTCCATTGCGTCACTCACACGAATGAGTTGCTGACAATAATGCTCAGCATTGACCGTTTCACCAGGTTTGAGGAAGTCATAATGTACGACACTGTGCTGATCCCACCATATGCACAGCAACAACTTCCTGGCATGGATATTCGGTTTGGCGGTACTGGTGGTAGGCTGACTTAGATAAACCCACGATTTGCGCCACTTAGGATAATCGCAGAGGATCCACTTCTCATCATAGGTCAAAATTTTGTGGATGAAATCCATCTTCTTGAATCTGGAGAGCAAGGACACGGCAGCATCGTAGCGCCTAGACTTGTTTGTAGCTGTGAGTTGGTGGGGCACCCAATGGCCCTAATTGTGAATCTGTCCAAGCTTGTGCAGACGCTTTGCAATGGCTTGCCTTGTTACTGCGAGTTCCTGGGCGAGCTCTGACTGTGTGCGACAGGGAGATGCGTGCAACGGTTGTTCCAGTTCCTCATCGTCAACTTTCTGTGGCTGTACCAGTCGTTATGCTTCGCGGAGATCGAAATTTCCCAGCTTAAACCACTGGAACCACTTCTTACACGCACTGTAGGACACGCCAGCCTCAACCATGAAGCAGCACAGATCATTTGCTGGGCACTTTTTTTCAGCTGAAACGCGAGCAGGAGGCATTGCCTCAAATGTTGCTTCTCGAACGACATTGCTTTCACCGTCAACTTTCGTCCATTCTGTCGCTACAGCTGTGGGCGGTTACGCTTGCCTGAAAAGCTGTTGGATGGCGCTGCAATCAGCCTTTATCGCACACAGCTATTTGCATTTGCCGATGTTCTACGATTGCTTGCGGTTAAGGGCCGAGAATTAAGTTGCACACATAGTAGCTACACCATCGAAAATTTACATAGCTACACCTTGCACCATAGAGAATTTATATAGTTACACCTTACACCACCAAGAATTTATGTAGTTTCACTTTACATCATTGATAATTTATATAGCTACACCTTACACCATCAAGAGTTTTACAGCTTACTCCATTGAGAATCTATATAGCTACACCTTACACCACCGATAATTTATATAGCTTCACTTTACATCATTGAGAATTTATATAGCTACACCTTACACCATCGAGAGTTTTACAGCTTACTCCATTGAGAATCTATATAGCTATACCTTACACCACCGAGAATTTATATACCTTCACTTTACATCATTGATTATTTATATAGCTACTACACCTTACACCTGCCGCCCGGTGGCGCAGTGGTCTAAGGCGCTGGCCTCTGATCATTCTTCCGTAAGGGGTCCGGGTTCGAATCCCGGTCAGGCATGGATGTTGTGTTTGTCTTATGGCACTGGCTCTCTCCCTTCCCTGGAACCAGTGACCCTAAATTAGGGACGGGCGACTGCTGATAGCCCATTGAGTTGCTCACGGTGGTCGTTAAACCTCCAATAAAAAAAAACAAAAAAAACCACCTTACACCATCGAGAGTTTTACAGCTTACTCCATCGAGAATGTATATAGCTACACCTTATACCGTCGAGAATTTATATAGCTACACCTTACACCACCGAGAATTTATATAGCTTCACTTTACATCATTGAGAATTCATATAGCTACACCTTACACCATCGAGAGTTTTACAGCTTACTCCGTCGAGAATCTATATAGCTACACCTTACACCATAAAGAATTTATATAGTTACAACTTACACCACCGAGAATTTATATAGCTTCACTTTACATCATTGAGAATTTATATAGCTACACTTTATACCGTCGAAAATTTATATAGCTACACTTTATACCGTCAAAAATTTATATAGCTACACCTTACACCATAGAGAATTTATATAGTTACACCTTACACCACCGAGAATTTATATAGCTTCACTTTACATCATTGAGAATTTATATAGCTACACTTTACACCATCGAGACTTTTACATCATACTTCATCAAGAATCTATATAGCTACACCTTATACCATCGAGAATTTATATATCTACACCTTACACCATTGAGAACTTATATAGCTACACCTTACCCCATTAGAAATTTATATAGTTACACCTTACGCCATCGAGAATTTATATATCTACACTGTACATCATCAAGAACTTGTATAGCTGAAATAGGCTTCAAAAATTGTCAGCACGCATCACGTTACTATTATTCTAATTGAGTGTTACGTTTTTTGGTTCTGAGAGGTTGGCAGGTCTGGTAAATATACGTACAGTATGTGTGTGGTTGTAAATGCAAAAAAAACTGCTAAATTTATTCTTGATGACAAGGAAGTATTTGTTTTATGAAGATTGGCTTCAGTGTTGTTGAACACACACCATGTATTATGTTCCTGTCTTTCACCTTAGCAAAGATGGCTCCACGTGAAAGAAGCTCTGCAAAGCCACCCAGCCATTATGCATTAAAAAAAAAAAAAAAAAAAAAAAAAAAGAAAAAGAAAGAAAGAAAGAAAAAAATTGTGACTAATATGCTTTGTAACCCTACTTAAAGCTTAGCAATTTCTGTGTTTTTAATACAAATGTAATTATAAATATTTCTTTTTCAACCAGGATTCTGTAATTCCAGAGAAGAATAATTGTTATGAGTTACCTCCTCCTTGACTGCTCCCCTGGATGGAAAACTTCATAAAATTCGAAAGTCGCGAATTGATGTGTTTAATTCTTTGAAAAGAATGGTAAGTAATTTAAAAATTATTCTCTTGAGGTTATGTAAGATCATGGAAGATGTCTTACCTAACAGTACTTAAAATGGGAAAGGTAATAACCTAGAAAAAAATTATGAAAATTAAATGTCTTTACCACTTTTATAGTATTTATATAGTTACACCATCAAGAATTTATATAGCTACACCTTACACCATTGAGTATTTATATATCTACACATTACACCATGGAGAATTTATATAGCTACACCTTACACCATTGAGAATTTATTTAACTACATGTTACACCATTGAGAATTTATATAGTTTCACCTTACACCATCGAAAATCTATATAGCTACACCTTACACCATCCACAATTTATATAGCTACACCATCCACAATTTATATAGCTACACCATCCATAATTTATATAGCTAAAAATAGCTACACCTTACACCATCCACAATTTATATAGCTACACCATCGACAATTTATATAGCTACACCTTACACCATCGAGAATTTATGTAGCTGCACCGAGAATTTATATAGCTACACCTTACACCATCGAGAATTTATTTAACTACTCGTTACACCATCGAGAATTTATATAGTTTCACCTTACACTATCAAGAATTTATATAGTTACACCTTACACCATCGAAAATCCATATAGCTACACCTTACACCATCCAGAATTTAAATAGCTACACAATCCACAATTTATATAGCTACACCATCGACAATTTATATAGCTACACCTTACACCATTGAGAATTTATGTAGCTGCACCGAGAATTTATATAGCTACACCTTACACCATTGAGAATTTATTAAACTACTCGTTACACCATCGAGAATTTATATAGTTTCACCTTACACTATCAAGAATTTATATAGTTACACCATCGAGAATTTATATAGTTACACCTTACACCATCGAAAATCTATATAGCTACACCTTACACCATCCACAATTTATATAGCTACACCTTACACCATTGAGAATTTATGTAGCTGCACCGAGAATTTATATAGCTGCACCGAGAATTTATATAGCTACACCTTACACCACCGAGAATTTATATAGCTTCACTTTACATCTTTGAGAATTTATATAGCTACACCTTATACCGTCGAGAATTTATATAGCTACACCTTACACCATCGAGAGTTTTACAGCTTACTCCATCGAGAATCTATATAGCTACACCTTATACCGTCAAGAATTTACCTTACACCATAGAGAATTTTTATAGTTACACCACCGAGAATTTATATAGCTTCACTTTACATCATTGAGAATTTATATAGCTACACCTTACACCATCGAGAGTTTTACAGCTTACTCCATCGGGAATCTATATAGCTACACCTTATACCATAGAGAATTTATATAGTTACACCTTACGCCATCGAGAATTTATATATCTACACCGTACATCATCAAGAACTTGTATAGCTGAAATAGGCTTCAAAAATTGTCAGCACGCATCACGTTACTATTCTTCTAATTGAGTGTTACGTTTTTTGGTTCTGAGAGGTTGGCAGGTCTGGTAAATATACGTACAGTATGTGTGTGGTTGTAAATGCAAAAAAACTGCTAAATTTATTCTTGATGACAAGGAAGTATTTGTTTTATGAAGATTTGCTTCAGTGTTGTTGAACACACACCATGTATTATGTTCCTGTCTTTCACCTTAGCAAAGATGGCTCCACGTGAAAGAAGCTCTGCAAAGCCACCCAGCCATTATGCATTAAAAAAAAAAAAAAAAAAGAAAGAAAGAAAAAAAAAAAGAAAGAAAGAAAAAAATTGTGACTAATATGCTTTGTAACCCTACTTGAAGCTTAGCAATTTCTGTGTTTTTAATACAAATGTAATTATAAATATTTCTTTTTCAACCAGGATTCTGTAATTCCAGAGAAGAATAATTGTTATGAGTTACCTCCTCCCTTGACTGCTCCCCTGGATGGAAAACTTCATAAAATTCGAAAGTCGCGAATTGATGTGTTTAATTCTTTGAAAAGAATGGTAAGTAATTTAAAAATTATTCTCTTGAGGTTATGTAAGATCATGGAAGATGTCTTACCTAACAGTACTTAAAATGGGAAAGGTAATAACCTAGAAAAAAATTATGAAAATTAAATATCTTTACCACTTTTATAGTATTTATATAGTTACACCATGGAGAATTTATATAGCTACACCTTACACCATTGAGAATTTATTTAACTACATGTTACACCATCGAGAATTTATATAGTTTCACCTTACACTATCAAGAATTTATATAGTTACACCTTACACCATCGAAAATCTATATAGCTACACCATCGAAAATCTATATAGCTACACCATCAACAATTTATATAGCTACACCTTACACCATTGAGAATTTATTTAACTACATGTTATACCATCGAGAATTTATATAGTTTCACCTTACACTATCGAGAATTTATATAGTTACGCCTTACACCATCAAAAATCTATATAGCTACACCTTACACCATCCAGAATTTAAATAGCTACACCTTACACCATCGAGAATTTATATAGTTACACCTTACACCATCGAAAATCTGTATAGCTACACCTTACACCATCCACAATTTATATAGCTACACCATCCACAATTTATATAGCTACACCATCCACAATTTATATAGCTACACCTTACACCATCGAAAATCTATATAGCTACACCTTACACCATCGACAATTTATATAGCTACACCATCCACAATTTATATAGCTACACCTTACACCATCGAGAATTTATGTAGCTGCACCGAGAATTTATATAGCTACACCTTACACCATCGAGAATTTATTTAACTACTCGTTACACCATCGAGAATTTATATAGTTTCACCTTACACTATCAAGAATTTATATAGTTGCACCTTACACCATCGAAAATCCATATAGCTACACCTTACACCATGCAGAATTTAAATAGCTACACCTTACACCATTGAGAATTTATGTAGCTGCACCGAGAATTTATATAGCTACACCTTACACCATCGAGAATTTATTTAACTACACGTTACACCATCGAGAATTTATATAGTTTCACTTTACACTATCAAGAATTTATATAGTTGCACCTTACACCATCGAAAATCTATATAGCTACACCTTACACCATCCAGAAATTAAATAGCTACACCTTACACCATCGACAATTTATATAGCTACACCTTACACCATCGAGAATTTAACTTCTCGTTATACCATCGAGAATTTATATAGTTTCACCTTACACTATCAAGAATTTATATAGTTACGCCTTACACCATCGAAAATCTGTATAGCTACACCTTACACCATCGACAATTTATATAGCTACACCATCCACAATTTATATAGCTACACCATCCACAATTTATATAGCTACACCATCCACAATTTATATAGCTACACCATCCACAATTTATATAGCTACACCTTACACCATCGAAAATCTATATAGCTACACCTTACACCATCGACAATTTATATAGCTACACCATCCACAATTTATATAGCTACACCTTACACCATCGAGAATTTATGTAGCTGCACCGAGAATTTATATAGCTACACCTTACACCATCGAGAATTTATTTAACTACTCGTTACACCATCGAGAATTTATATAGTTTCACCTTACACTATCAAGAATTTATATAGTTACACCTTACACCATCGAAAATTCATATAGCTACACCTTACACCATCCAGAATTTAAATAGCTACACCTTTCACCATTGAGAATTTATGTAGCTGCACCGAGAATTTATATAGCTACACCTTACACCATCGAGAATTTATTTAACTACACGTTACAACATCGAGAATTTATATAGTTTCACCTTACACTATCAAGAATTTATATAGTTACACCTTACACCATCGAAAATCTATATAGCTACACCATCGAAAATCTATATAGCTACACCATCGACAATTTATATAGCTACACCTTACACCATCGAGAATTTAACTTCCGTTATACCATCGAGAATTTATATAGTTTCACCTTACACTATCAAGAATTTATATAGTTACACCTTACACCATCAAAAATCTATATAGCTACACCTTACACCATCCAGAATTTCAATAGCTACACCTTACACCATCGAGAATTTATATAGTTACACCTTACACCATCGAAAATCTGTATAGCTACACCTTACACCATCGACAATTTATATAGCTACACCATCCACAATTTATATAGCTACACCATCCACAATTTATATAGCTACACCATCCACAATTTATATAGCTACACCATCCACAATTTATATAGCTACACCATCCACAATTTATATAGCTACACCATCCACAATTTATATAGCTACACCTTACACCATCGAAAATCTATATAGCTACACCTTACACCATCGACAATTTATATAGCTACACCATCCACAATTTATATAGCTACACCTTACACCATCGAGAATTTATGTAGCTGCACCGAGAATTTA
This sequence comes from Macrothele yani, assembly GCA_039090855.1. Classification (NCBI taxonomy): domain Eukaryota; kingdom Metazoa; phylum Arthropoda; class Arachnida; order Araneae; family Macrothelidae; genus Macrothele; species Macrothele yani. Next base: position 6,327,417 of record CM077034.1, read on the forward strand.
TATAGCTACACCTTACACCATCAAGAATTTATTTAACTACTCGTTACACCATCAAGAATTTATATAGTTTCACCTTACACTATCAAGAATTTATATAGTTACACCTTACACCATCGAAAATCTATATAGCTACACCTTACACCATCCACAATTTATATAGCTACACCATCGAGAATTTATGTAGCTGCACCGAGAATTTATATAGCTACGCCTTACACCATCGAGAATTTATTTAACTACTCGTTACACCATCCAGAATTTATATAGTTTCACCTTACACTATCAAGAATTTATATAGTTACACCTTACACCATCGAAAATCTATATAGCTACACCTTACACCATCCAGAATTTAAATAGCTACACCTTACACCATTGAGAATTTATGTAGCTGCACCGAGAATTTATATAGCTACACCTTACACCATCGAGAATTTATTTAACTACTCGTTACACCATCGAGAATTTATATAGTTTCACCTTACACTATCAAGAATTTATATAGTTACACCTTACACCATCGAAAATCTATATAGCTACACCTTACACCATCCAGAAATTAAATAGCTACACCTTACACCATCGAGAATTTATATAGCTACACTTTACACCATCCAGAACTTATATAGCTGAAACAGGCTTAAAAATTTATCAGCACGCATCACGCTACTATTCTTCTAATTCAGTGTTACGTTTTTTGGTTCTGAAAGTTGGCAGGTCTGTTAAACTGTTAAATGTATGTACACATTATCCATTAAAAAAAAAAAGAAGAAGAAGAAAGAGAGAAAATTGCGAATAGGATGTTTTCTAACCCTACTTGAAGCTTAGCAATTTCTGCGTTTTTAATGTGAATGTAATTATAAATATTTCTTTTTCAACCAGGATTCTGAAATTGCAGAGAAGAATAATTGTTATGAGTTACCTCCTCCCTTGGCTGCTCCCCTGGATGATAAACTTCAAAAAATTCGAAAGGCGCGTCTTGCTGAAGCAATTGAAATGTTGAATTCTTTGAAAAGAATAGTAAGTAGTTTCAAAATCATTCTCTTGAGGTTATGAAAGATCTTGGAATATGTCTTGCCTAACAGTACTTAAAATGGGAAAGGTAATAACCTAGAAAAAAAATTATGAAAATTAAATGTCTTTACCTCTTTTAGAGTTTCTTTAGTGCTGAATTTGGCGTATGATTTGAAATAACAAATGCTAAACCTTTGTTTACTTAAAATTCAATTTCTTAGAATATTTTTTACATACAAATTTTGAAGATGACAATCCGATTTTGGGCGTAAGTGTGACAAGGATGGTAAGTCAGATAATATCCGAAAACTTGAAAATTTTCATCGTCCTGGAGCGGGACTCGAACCCGTGCCTCCCAGAAAACGCCCGGGTATGCTAACCACTACACCATCCAGAACGACCAAGTTTCAAGTTTCCAATCAATTTGAATGTAACCATCACAGGATTCGCTAGTCAAAGCAACCGGCATTCATGTTTAGCGAATCTGGAGGTTAAGAATCTTATCCCATGTTTGCCCGGAGAAGCAGATAAATCATGAAAGAAATACAGGATTACGCCATATAATACAAATTTTGAAGATGACAATCCGATTTTTGGCGTAAATGTGACAAGGATGGTAAGTCAGATAATATCCGAAAACTTGAAAATTTTCATCGTCCTGGAGCGGGACTCGAACCCGCGTCTCCCAGATAGCGCCCGGGTATGCTAACCACTACACCACTCAGAACGACCAAGTTCCAAGTTTCCGATCAATTTGAATGTAACCATCACAGGATTCGCTAGTCGAAGCAACCGGCATTCATGTTTAGCGAATCTGGAGGTTAAGAATCTTATCCCATGTTTGCCCGGAGAAGTGTAGTTTAGTGTCCTAAATTATTTCGTCGGAAAAGTTGAAGGATTGCGAAAAAGTGAGACGTACGGATTTAGAAGTATGCAATTTAATGGAAAAGGGTGAAGAAATCGCATCATTATGGTGCATTTTAAAGATTATGGTGCATTTTAAACAAATTCTTTTCGTATTAAATAAAAATATTTCCCCCTATAAACTAAAGCTTCAAGAAAGCAAACAAATGTGCGTAGTTTCAGCTAAAATTAACTTTTGTAGACTTTTTTTTTTTTTTTTTTTTTTTTTGGTTACAGCCTTTTGAACTATGTCCAAATGTCTAAGTCTGTAGCAGTTTTGTTTTCAACACTAACGATATTTATATTTGAAAGTGGTTCCTGTTTTCATATTTAATCAACTTTTCATGATTATAAGTTTGGAAAACAATCTTTCTCCATATGCCACGGTTAGAGACAGTAAAAATTTGAAAAGAGGGCTTTGTACACCATATTACCGTTATCAGTTCTGTGGAATGGAAAAGGGGGCATTGTAATTTTAAAGACCTTTTTGGATATCAAGCTTAGCAGCAAGAAAAAGAAAGATGTTTATTTTTAAGCAGTGTAAAACCCCACAAAATCCAAAAAAAAATTTCGCTCAACTTAGCATGAGAAGTACGTTTTTGCCCCCTCCAACCCTATTTTGCTACAGTCATCGTCAAAAATATTCTTAAAACTACTGAATCAGGGTTCCCACTCAACCTGGAAAACAGGGAAAACCTGGAATTCTCAGGAAATTTTAAAATGGTTCCAAAAAATTAGGGGAAATTACCCCCCCCCTCTTTTTTTTTTTTTTTTTTTTTTTTTTGTAAAAATCAATGGATACTTTGTTTTGCCAAAAAAACTTATTTTTTCAAGATTTCAAACTTTTGCTTGCAATTACTGCCTGCCTAGAATTTGGTAGATCTTACTTTCAGTTATATTAAGTATTTCCTTTATTCTCTAAAAAAGATGCAAAATTGGATTTGTAAAATTGCCAGTTATTAAGCTTTTGTTCAATTTGTTCAAACATGGAACAATTAGGCACAATCCTGCATGAAGTAACACTTCACAAGAGAACCAACCAAATGATGGATCAAAGTCCTTTGTCTGTTGGTTCTCTTGAAACATGTTTCTTTGAACAGAGCCATTCCATCATTAAGCTTAGCTGCATTGTGTTATAGAAAAACTGAAACTATTCAACTGACAGATTTTTTCTTACATATGACCTGTTTCTATGGGAATGTATTTACAAATTCCGTGTGGGTAGTATTCACAAAAGTTCACGGAACTTTGGTACAGAAAATAATGTGCACAGTTAGTTGTTATTAATGAAAAGATGATGGATCAAAGTCCTTTGTCTGTTGGTTCTCTTGAAACATGTTTCTTTGAACAGAGCCATTCCATCGTTAAGCTTAGCTGCATTGTGTTATAGAAAAACTGAAACTATTCAACTGACAGATTTTTTCTTACATATGACCTGTTTCTATGGGAATGTATTTACAAAATTGAACTTTTAAAATTGCCAGTTATTAAGCTTTTGTTCAATTTCTGCAGGCAGTCCTTATAACATGGAACAATTAGGCACAATGGCTCCTGCTTGAAGAAACACTTCACAAGAGAACCAACCAAATGATGGATCAAAGTCCTTTGTCTGTTGGTTCTCTTGAAACAATGTTTCTTTGAACAGAGCCATTCCATCATTAAGCTTAGCTGCATTGTGTTATAGAAAAACTGAAACTATTCAACTGACAGATTTTTTCTTACATATGACCTGTTTCTATGGGAATGTATTTACAAATTCCGTGTGGGTAGTATTCACAAAAGTTCACGGAACTTTGGTACAGAAAATAATGTGCACAGTTAGTTGTTATTAATGAAAAGATGATGGATCAAAGTCCTTTGTCTGTTGGTTCTCTTGAAACATGTTTCTTTGAACAGAGCCATTCCATCGTTAAGCTTAGCTGCATTGTGTTATAGAAAAACTGAAACTATTCAACTGACAGATTTTTTCTTACATATGACCTGTTTCTATGGGAATGTATTTACAAAATTGAACTTTTAAAATTGCCAGTTATTAAGCTTTTGTTCAATTTCTGCAGGCAGTCCTTATAACATGGAACAATTAGGCACAATGGCTCCTGCTTGAAGAAACACTTCACAAGAGAACCAACCAAATGATGGATCAAAGTCCTTTGTCTGTTGGTTCTCTCGAAACAATGTTTCTTTGAACAGAGCCATTCCATCATTAAGCTTAGCTGCATTGTGTTATTGAAAAACTGAAACTATTCAACTGACAGATTTTTTCTTACATATGACCTGTTTCTATGGGAATGTATTTACAAATTCCGTGTGGGTAGTATTCACAAAAGTTCACGGAACTTTGGTACAGAAAATAATGTGCACAGTTAGTTGTTATTAATGAAAAGATGATGGATCAAAGTCCTTTGTCTGTTGATTCTCTTGAAACATGTTTCTTTGAACAGAGCCATTCCATCATTAAGCTTAGCTGCATTTTGTTATAGAAAAACTGAAACTATTCAACTGACAGATTTTTTCTTACATATGACCTGTTTCTATGGGAATGTATTTACAAATTCCGTGTGGGTAGTATTCACAAAAGTTCACGGAACTTTGGTACAGAAAATAATGTGCACAGTTAGTTGTTATTAATGAAAAGATGATGGATCAAAGTCCTTTGTCTGTTGATTCTCGTGAAACATGTTTCTTTGAACAGAGCCATTCCATCATTAAGCTTAGCTGCATTGTGTTATAGAAAAACTGAAACTATTCAACTGACAGATTTTTTCTAACATATGACCTGTTTCTATGGGAATGTATTTACAAAATTTAATTTTTAAAATTGCCAGTTATTAAGCTTTTGTTCAATTTCTGCAGGCAGTTGTTATAACATGGAAGAATTAGGCACAATGGCTCCTGCTTGAAGAAACACTTCACAAGAGAACCAACCAAATGATGGATCAAAGTCCTTTGTCTGTTGGTTCTCTTGAAACATGTTTCTTTGAACAGAGCCATTCCATCATTAAGCTTAGCTGCATTGTGTTATAGAAAAACTGAAACTATTCAACTGACAGATTTTTTCTTACATATGACCTGTTTCTATGGGAATGTATTTACAAAATTGAATTTTTAAAATTGCCAGTTATTAAGCTTTTGTTCAATTTCTGCAGGCAGTTGTTATAACATGGAACAATTAGGCACAATGGCTCCTGCTTGAAGAAACACTTCACAAGAGAACCAACCAAATGATGGATCAAAGTCCTTTCTCTGTTGGTTCTCTTGAAACATGTTTCTTTGAACAGAGCCATTCCATCATTAAGCTTAGCTGCATTGTGTTATAGAAAAACTGAAACTATTCAACTGACAGATTTTTTCTTACATATGACCTGTTTCTATGGGAAGGTATTTACAAAATTGAATTTTTAAAATTGCCAGTTATTAAGCTTTTGTTCAATTTCTGCAGGCAGTTGTTATAACATGGAACAATTAGGCACAATGGCTCCTGCTTGAAGAAACACTTCACAAGAGAACCAACCAAATGATGGATTAAAGTCCTTTGTCTGTTGGTTCTCTTGAAACATGTTTCTTTGAACAGAGCCATTCCATCATTAAGCTTAGCTGCATTGTGTTATAGAAAAACTGAAACTATTCAACTGACAGATTTTTTCTAACATATGACCTGTTTCTATGGGAATGTATTTACAAAATTTAATTTTTAAAATTGCCAGTTATTAAGCTTTTGTTCAATTTCTGCAGGCAGTTGTTATAACATGGAAGAATTAGGCACAATGGCTCCTGCTTGAAGAAACACTTCACAAGAGAACCAACCAAATGATGGATCAAAGTCCTTTCTCTGTTGGTTCTCTTGAAACATGTTTCTTTGAACAGAGCCATTCCATCATTAAGCTTAGCTGCATTGTGTTATAGAAAAACTGAAACTATTCAACTGACAGATTTTTTCTTACATATGACCTGTTTCTATGGGAAGGTATTTACAAAATTGAATTTTTAAAATTGCCAGTTATTAAGCTTTTGTTCAATTTCTGCAGGCAGTTGTTATAACATGGAACAATTAGGCACAATGGCTCCTGCTTGAAGAAACACTTCACAAGAGAACCAACCAAATGATGGATCAAAGTCCTTTCTCTGTTGGTTCTCTTGAAACATGTTTCTTTGAACAGAGCCATTCCATCATTAAGCTTAGCTGCATTGTGTTATAGAAAAACTGAAACTATTCAACTGACAGATTTTTTCTTACATATGACCTGTTTCTATGGGAAGGTATTTACAAAATTTAATTTTTAAAATTGCCAGTTATTAAGCTTTTGTTCAATTTCTGCAGGCAGTTGTTATAACATGGAACAATTAGGCACAATGGCTCCTGCTTGAAGAAACACTTCACAAGAGAACCAACCAAATGATGGATCAAAGTCCTTTGTCTGTTGGTTCTCTAGAAACGTGTTTCTTTGGACAGAGCCATTCCATCATTAAGCTTAGCTGCATTGTGTTATAGAAAAACTGAAACTGTTCAACTGACAGATTTTTTCTTACATATGACCTGTTTCTATGGGAATGTATTTACAAATTAAGTGTGGGTAGTGTTCACAAAAGTTCACAGAACTTTGGTACAGAAAATAAGGTGCAGAGTTAGTTGTTATTAATGAAAAGCAGGTAATTTTATAAAGACAAATTACTTAAAGAATTTACAAGTAAGTGCTTTGGTGAGAAAAATGAATGGAATGAAATGAAATGTAACAATTCTTTGCAACATGCCACTCTGGAAAACTTTAAAACCTGGAAAAATCAGAATTTTTTTATTACTTTTGAGAAGGAACCCTGTAAATTGTTTGGAAAACATATTAGTGATTCGTTTGAAAATATTTATTCTAAAGCGGTTCATGTGATGCTTAACATATGTCCGAATAATTTCAATTTTGTCACACAAATCTGAAGCAATTATATCATATTCTTTTTGTGCAATACTCAACTATTTTATTTGTAACTCAATACAATATTTTATTTTTATATCTCTGCTTAGTTTCAATAAAGAATAAAAGTCATTTAAAAATGGAAAAGTCTCGTTAGGGGTGTTCAGGAGATCGATCCGTCCTTATCGTTGTATTAAAAAATAGGAAAGTTATTTTTTTTTATTTCTTTTTGACTGATCAATATCCATCCGTATTTTGGTACTAAAAATACCCTTTTTTTTTCTTTTTTTTTCCGCATTTTTTTCTTACTCGGTCCAACCAATTCATCAGTTAGAAATTCTGTTTTGCAATATACACTATCTACCAACAAGTAATTGGACACCTGTGATAGCAAAGGAAAACAAAGTTTATTCACCTTCAATAGCTTGTGGAGCCTCCACGAGCGGCGATTACAGCTGCGACCCTCCGGGGCATACTCTCAACCAGGCGTTGTACGAAGGATAGCGGTATTTTCTTCCACTCGGCTTGGAGAAGACAGATCAGCTCCTTCACCGATTTCGGACGGTGGGAGCACCCCTTAAGTCGACGCTCCAACTCGTCCCAGAGGTGCTCGATAGGGTTAAGGTCCCGGCTCTGTGCAGGCCAGTCCATTTGATTAACCCCATTGTCACCATACCAAGCCTTGGTGGACCTCGCAACATGACAGGTGGCATTGTCATCCTGAAAGTAACATGGGTGCACCCTGCAAAGCTGCCACAACGTAGGAAGCGCATGGTTATCCAAAATAGTGCAGTAGGTCTCTGCGTTGAGTCTACCAGGAATTGCGACCAAGGGTCTCATGCCATACCAGGAGAAACACCCCCATAGCATAATTCCACTGCCACCGAACTTCACAGTTGGCACAATACATTCCGGCAGGAGGCGTTCTCCAGGCAGACGCCAAACCCAGACCCTGCCATCCGAACGGTAGAGGGTAAACCTTGATTCGTCGCTCCAGAGAACCTGTTTCCACTGTTCAACGGTCCACTGTCGACGTTCTTTGCACCACGTTAGCCGAGCAGCGCTATTGGACTTGGTGATCAAAGGCTTGTGGGCGGCAGCACGTCCATGATAACCGAGCAGATGGGCTTCCTTACGGATGGTATTCACCGAAAGAACACTCCCGGATGCCTGTTGAAACTGCTCGCGGATGTGGCCCATCGATTTGGCACAGTTCTTCCGAATTTCTCTGGCCAGCACCCGTCGGTCTCTAACTCCCAGTTCTGTGGGTCTGCCAGGTCGGGGCACATTCCGACAGTCACCTCTCATCTTCCACTTGCCAATCACGTAGGTCACTGTCGATTTTGGGTACTTCAACTCGCTGGATGTGTCACGTATGGATCAACCATTCCTGTGATACCCGACGATTACACCTTTCTCGAAATCGGAGAGCTCCGAACTGCGTGGCATCTTGCATGCGACTGGTTGCGTTGTTGTTTCCTACACGATATTTAATGGCGGCGGCCGTGATGTGTATCAGTACCACAGATATCGTCAATTGCAGGGGTGTCCAATTACTTGTTGGTAGATAGTGTATTTCCTCGGCAATTGTTTTATCTTCAGCTAAATCAGCTAACATGCCTCTAGAGTCCCGATGTGTTCTACATTCTTTTAAACAGCCATTTACTTGTTTTAACATTTCTATTATTGTTGGTATAACTACAACATATTTCGGCATTAATTTGCTACTAACATTGATTTTTTTTAATTTTTTAAAAAAGCGTGTACCAAATATTTTTGGAACAAAAAAAAATTTGCAACTTTTTTTAATTTTTTTCCTACGAAAGATTGGTTAAATTTTGTATATCACTGTCTCTAAAAGATTCTTTAAAGCACTAATACACTGAAGAGCAATTGAATTAGAAACAGCTGGCGTCATGCAAATATAAGGAGTGATGCGACGGGAATCAATAAGAGTCGGGCGCAGTATGGGTAAGACGAAGGATCTAAGCGCATTTGATCGTGGGCAAATTGTCGGGGCCCTACGAATGGGTCACTCCATCTCGGAAGTCGTGCAGGCACTGGGATTTTCACGAGCCATTGTGTCACGGGTGCACCATCAGTACATCGAATCCGGTAAAACCATCCCTGCAAGGGCCAACTGCCGTAGACAACAGCGTGTGGATGAGCGGGGCCATCGTCGGCTAGCTCGCATTGTAACAGCAGATAGACGGGCCACAGTGCAAGAAATCACTCTGGCAATTTAACGCTGGCGCACAAAAACGTGTAAGCAGCCACACCATCCAGAACCATCTCCTCGCTATGGGGTACAGAAGCCATCGTCCCACGAGGATACCGCTGCTGACCGCACATCACAGTGTGCAAAGATTAGCATGGGCGCGGGAACATCGCCACTGGACCCTAGACATGTGGAAAAATGTTGCCTGGACTGAGGAGTCGAGATTCACGTTGGTACATGCGGGTGGCAGGATACGAGTACAGCACAAACCACATAAAGCGAAGGATCCTTCTTGCCAGCAGGGTACTCTTCAAGCTGGTGGGGGTGGCATTCTCATTTGGGGACTGTTTACGTGGACTGAAATGGGACCCCTGGTACGTGTGACATGGTCCCTCACAGGTCAACGTTACCGGGATATCCTGGACGACCATTTGCTCTCGTTTGTGCGTCTTCAACATCCCACTGGGGACCTCATCCTGCAACAAGACAATGCAGCTCCCGAATTGTATCCGAATGGTTGGATGAACACTCCACTGACGTGGCCTCGTTTCCTTGGCCAGCTAGGTCACCTGACCGAGCACATCTGTGATGCCATCGAGAGAGATGACCCCCCTCCATGAAATCTTCGTGAACTGTGGGAGCTTGTTCAGGGGTCGTGGATCCGTATGGCTTCCCAACGCTTCCGGTGTCTTGTCGAGTCCATGCCGAGACGAATCGCCGCCGTTATCAGAGCGAAAGGTGGTGCTACACATTACTAGACAGGTATCTCTAATTCAATTGCTCTTCGGTGTACATCAAATCTTCGTGAACTGTGGGAGCTTGTTCAGGGGTCGTGGATCCGTATGGCTTCCCAACGCTTCCGGTGTCTTGTCGAGTCCATGCCGAGACGAATCGCCGCCGTCATCAGGACGAAAGGTGGTGCTACACGTTTCTAGACAGGTATCTCTAATTCAATTGCTCTTCAGTGCATGTCTGTAATTCCAATTCCAACCTTCCAAGTTTTACGTCACTCGCAGTTTTCATGCAAAACTATGGCATCCCCTAATTGTTTTGAGCCGTGTATACTCATCAGTGTTTATACTAGTATAAGTAGACCAGGTGATCAAACCTCAGTGATATACATACGTGCACTTCTTCGTATAGATAGAGAACACAAGTGACTGTTTAAAAGGAAAAGTGATTCGGAAAGAATTGCGCCATGGCCTTTAATGGCCCTCAACAAGACTCACCCACACCGGAGCTACGAGCAAGGTTTGAAAAAAAAAAAAAAAAAATTTGAAGGATTTTCAACTTTCTGCATTGGTGTTTCTTCTTTTCCTTTAAAAACAAACAAACAAAGAAAAACCTTCTGGTGAGTGGTGAAAGAGTTCGATTTTTGTAAACCCATTGGGCGTTGGGGCCCCAGTTCAGGTGCGGGCCATGAGCACCGGACTCCCACCTTAACTGGGGTCCCTGTTGGCCCGGCGCTTAAGATGGCCATGCCTACCACAACGCCGCGGCGACAACATCAAGCATTGCTTCGCAGAAATGGTGGTCTCGTTCTGGCGGCCATTTTGTTGGCAGAAGAGTACAAGAGGAACAGTGAACGGTCTTGCCAGGAAAGCTTTCCAATTTGTAGTGCTGCACTACAGAAAATATATAATTTTTTGACATCAAAATGCGATAATTTCTTTTTTTTTTTTCACGTACGATTCTATATAACTACACCATCCAGAATTTATATAGCTACACCTTAACCATCAAGAATTTATATAGTTCACCATTGAGAATTTATATAGCTACACCATCCAGAATTTATATAGCTACACCTTAACCATCAAGAATTTATATAGTTCACCATTGAGAATTTATATAGCTACACCATCCAGAATTTATATAGCTACACCTTAACCATCAAGAATTTATATAGTTCACCATTGAGAATTTATATAGCTACACCATCCAGAATTTATATAGCTACACCTTAACCATCAAGAATTTATATAGCTACACCTTAACCATCCAGAATTTATATAGCTACACCTTAACCATCCAGAATTTATATAGCTACACCTTAACCATCAAGAATTTATATAGCTACACCTTAACCATCAAGAATTTATATAGCTACACCTTAACCATCCAGAATTTATATAGCTACACCTTAACCATCAAGAATTTATATAGTTCACCATTGAGAATTTATATAGCTAAACCTTAACCATCAAGAATTTATATAGTTCACCATTGAGAATTTATATAGTTCACCATTGAGAATTTATATAGCTAAACCTTAACCATCAAGAATTTATATAGTTAACCATTGAGAATTTATATAGCTACACCATCCAGAATTTATATAGCTAAACCTTAACCATCAAGAATTTATATAGTTCACCATTGAGAATTTATATAGCAACACCATCCAGAATTTATATAGCTAAACCTTAACCATCAAGAATTTATATAGCTACACCATCCAGAATTTATATAGCTAAACCTTAACCATCAAGAATTTATATAGTTCACCATTGAGAATTTATATAGCAACACCATCCAGAATTTATATAGCTAAACCTTAACCATCAAGAATTTATATAGCTACACCATCCAGAATTTATATAGCAACACCATCCAGAATTTATATAGCTAAACCTTAACCATCAAGAATTTATATAGTTCACCATTGAGAATTTATATAGCTACACCATCCAGAATTTATATAGCTAAACCTTAACCATCAAGAATTTATATAGTTCACCATTGAGAATTTATATAACTACACCATCCAGAATTTATATAGCTAAACCTTAACCATCAAGAATTTATATAGTTCACCATTGAGAATTTATATAGCTACACCATCCAGAATTTATGTAGCTAAACCTTAACCATCAAGAATTTATATAGTTCACCATTGAGAATTTATATAGCAACACCATCCAGAATTTATGTAGCTAAACCTTAACCATCAAGAATTTATATAGTTCACCATTGAGAATTTATATAGCAACACCATCCAGAATTTATATAGCTAAACCTTAACCATCAAGAATTTATATAGTTCACCATTGAGAATTTATATAGCAACACCATCCAGAATTTATATAGCTAAACCTTAACCATCAAGAATTTATATAGTTCACCATTGAGAATTTATATAGCAACACCATCCAGAATTTATATAGCTAAACCTTAACCATCAAGAATTTATATAGCAACACCATCCAGAATTTATATAGCTAAACCTTAACCATCAAGAATTTATATAGCAACACCATCCAGAATTTATATAGCTAAACCTTAACCATCAAGAATTTATATAGCAACACCATCCAGAATTTATATAGCTAAACCTTAACCATCAAGAATTTATATAGTTCACCATTGAGAATTTATATAGCTAAACCTTAACCATCAATAATTTATATAGTTCACCATTGGAAATTTATTTAGCAACACCATCCAGAATTTATATAGCTAAACCTTAACCATCAAGAATTTATATAGTTCACCATTGAGAATTTATATAGCTACACCATCCAGAATTTATATAGCTAAACCTTAACCATCAAGAATTTATATAGTTCACCATTGAGAATTTATATAGCAACACCATCCAGAATTTATATAGCTAAACCTTAACCATCAAGAATTTATATAGTTCACCATTGAGAATTTATATAGCTAAACCTTAACCATCAAGAATTAATATAGTTCACCATTGAGAATTTATATAGCTACACCATCCAGAATTTATATAGCTAAACCTTAACCATCAAGAATTTATATAGTTCACCATTGAGAATTTATATAGCTACACCATCCAGAATTTATATAGCTAAACCTTAACCATCAAGAATTTATATAGTTCACCATTGAGAATTTATATAGCAACACCATCCAGAATTTATATAGCTAAACCTTAACCATCAAGAATTTATATAGTTCACCATTGAGAATTTATATAGCTAAACCTTAACCATCAAGAATTTATATAGTTCACCATTGAGAATTTATATAGCTACACCATCCAGAATTTATATAGCTAAACCTTAACCATCAAGAATTTATATAGTTCACCATTGAGAATTTATATAGCAACACCATCCAGAATTTATATAGCTAAACCTTAACCATCAAGAATTTATATAGTTCACCATTGAGAATTTATATAGCTACACCATCCAGAATTTATATAATTCACCATCCGAATTTATATAGCTACACCTTATACAACCGATAATTTATATAGTTACACTATCGAGAATTTATATAGCTACACCATCCAGAATTTATATAGTTCACCATTGAGAATTTATATAGTTCACCATTGAGAATTTATATAGCTACACCATCCAGAATTTATATAGTACACCATCCAGTATTTATATAGCTACACCATCCAGAATTTATATAGTACACCATCCAGAATTTATATAGTACACCATCCAGTATTTATATAGCTACACCATCCAGAATTTATATAGCTACACCATCCAGAATTTATATAGCTACACCTTACACCATCGAGGATTTATATAGCTACACCTTAACCATCGAGAATTTATATAGTTACACTATCGAGAATTTATATAGCTACACCATCCAGAATTTATATAGTTCACCATTGAGAATTTATATAGCTACACCATCCAGAATTTATATAGTACACCATCCAGTATTTATATAGCTACACCATCCAGAATTTATATAGCTACACCATCCAGAATTTATATAGCTACACCTTACACCATCGAGGATTTATATAGCTACACCTTAACCATCGAGAATTTATATAGCAACACCATCCAGAATTTATGTAGCTACACCTTAACCATCCAGAATTTATATAGCTACACCATCCAGAATTTATATAGCTACCCCTTATACAACCGATAATTTATATAGTTACATCTTACACCATCGAGAATTTATATAGCTACACCTTACACCATCGAGAATTTATATAGCTACACCTTACACCAACGATAATTTATATAGCTACACCATCGAGAATTTATATAGCTGCCCATCGAAAATTTGTATAGTTACACCATCAAGAATTTATATAGCTGAACCATCGAGAATTTAGATAGCTACACCGTCAAGAATTTACATAGCTACACCATCAAGAATTTACATAGCTACACCATCAAGAATTTACATAGCTACACCATCCAGAATTTTATATAGCTACACCATCCAGAATTTATATAGCTTATACAACCGATAATTTATATAGCTACATCTTACACCATAGAGACTATATAGCTACACCTTACACAATTGAGAATTTATGTAGTTACACCTTACACCATTGAGAATTTATGGAGGTACACCTTACACCATTGATAATTTCTATAGGTACACCTAACACCATCAAGAATTTATATAGTTACACTTACACCTCCAGAATTTGTATATGCCGCCCCGGTGGCGTAGTGGTCTAAGCGATGGCCTCTGATCATTCATCCAAAAGGGGTCCTGGTTCAAATCCCAGTGAGGCATGGATGTTGTGTTTCTCTTACGGCACTGGCTCTCTCCCTTCCCTGGAGCCAGTGACCCTAAATTAGGGACGGGCGACTGCTTATAACCCATTGAGTTGCTCACGGTGGTCGTTAAACCTCCAACCACACACACACACACACACACACTGAGAATTTATATAGCTACACCTTACACCATCGAGAATTTATATAGCTACACCTTACACCGTCAGTAATTTATACAGCTATACCTTACACCATCCAGAACTTATATAGCTGAAATAGACTTCAAAAATTATCAGCACACATCATGTTACTGTTTTTCTATTTGAGTGTTACGTTTTTCTGGTTTTGAGAGGGTTTGGCAGGTCTCTTAAATGTATTGACAGTATGTGTGTAGTTGTAAACGCAAAAAATATGCTAAATTTATTCATAATGACAAGGAAGTATTTGTTTTATGAAGTGTTAACATATTCATTCTATATCTTTGTTCTTGTTGTTAACTTGCAATTGCTAATAACTAATGGTTGATGATGACAGTAATTAACACGTAATAACCAAATGATAATAATTCTATGCAAATAATTCTTGCGATTCGTTAATATGTCTAAGAAACTTTTCTTTTCTTCATTTAATTGCCTGCAAAGGTTGTCCGTTAGCTGTGCTATATTTCTTAACTCTCCCACTTAAAACTCCAATTTCTTTTTTCTTAGGTCCTGCTTCATCTCTTGCGCTGTCGTGAAATCCCCTGACCTCCCAGCCCACCTAAGACTTCCCAGCCTACCCTGGGGCAATCACCTCGTCGTACTTTTCGTGACCGCTCGCTTCCTAAACCTAGAGGCAACTGTCTTCTTGCCTCCTTCTCCCCTGTC
This sequence comes from Macrothele yani, assembly GCA_039090855.1. Classification (NCBI taxonomy): domain Eukaryota; kingdom Metazoa; phylum Arthropoda; class Arachnida; order Araneae; family Macrothelidae; genus Macrothele; species Macrothele yani. The sequence goes on from CM077034.1 coordinate 6,342,796, forward strand.
TCTCAAAAATGCCCTTAAGCATATCCGAAAGTTCCGTGTGAGAAAGAAACACGCCGACCTCCCAGTCCACCTAAGACCTCACAGCCTACCCTGGGGCAATAACCTTGTCATACTTTTCTTGACCGCTCGCTTCCTAAACCTAGAGACAACTGTCTTCTCGCCTCCTTCTCCCCTGTCTCTCAAAAATGCCCTTAAGCATATCTGAAAGTTCCCTGTGAGAAAGAAACACGTCGACGTCCCGGTCCAACTAAGACCTCGCAGCCTACCCTGGGGCAATCACCTCGTCGTACTTTTTGTGACCGCTCGCTTCCTAAACCTAGAGACAACTGTCTTCTCGCCTCCTTCTCCCCTGTCTCTCAAAAATGCCCTTAAGCATATCTGAAAGTTCCCTGTGAGAAAGAAACACGTCGACGTCCCGGTCCAACTAAGACCTCGCAGCCTACCCTGGGGCAATCACCTCGTCGTACTTTTTGTGACCGCTCGCTTCCTAAACCTAGAGACAACTGTCTTCTCGCCTCCTTCTCCCCTGTCTCTCAAAAATGCCCTTAAGCATATCTGAAAGTTCCCTGTGAGAAAGAAACACGTCGACGTCCCGGTCCACCTAAGACCTCACAGCCTACCATGGGGCAATCACCTTGTCGTACTTTTCTTGACCGCTCGCTTCCTAAACCTAGAGACAACTGTCTTCTCGCCTCCTTCTCCCCGGTCTCTCAAAAATGCCCTTAAGCATGTACGAAAGTTCCCTGTGAGACGGAAACACGCAGACATCCCGGTCCACCTAAGACCTCACAGCCTACCATGGGGCAATCACCTTGTCGTACTTTTCTTGACCGCTCGCTTCCTAAACCTAGAGACAACTGTCTTCTCGCCTCCTTCTCCCCGGTCTCTCAAAAATGCCCTTAAGCATGTACGAAAGTTCCCTGTGAGACGGAAACACGCAGACATCCCGGTCCACCTAAGACCTCACAGCCTACCATGGGGCAATCACCTTGTCGTACTTTTCTTGACCGCTCGCTTCCTAAACCTAGAGACAACTGTCTTCTCGCCTCCTTCTCCCCGGTCTCTCAAAAATGCCCTTAAGCATGTACGAAAGTTCCCTGTGAGACGGAAACACGCAGACATCCCGGTCCACCTAAGACCTCACAGCCTACCATGGGGCAATCACCTTGTCGTACTTTTCTTGACCGCTCGCTTCCTAAACCTAGAGACAACTGTCTTCTCGCCTCCTTCTCCCCTGTCTCTCAAAAATGCCCTTAAGCATATCCGAAAGTTCCCTGTGAGAAAGAAACACGCCAACGTCCCGGTCCACCTAAGACCTCACAGCCTACCCTGGGGCAATCACCTTGTCATACTTTTCTTGACCGCTCGCTTCCTAAACCTAGAGACAACGAAAGTTCCCTGTGAGAAACAACCACACCGCCCTCGGTAAATTTCAAGCTTCAAAGTAAAATGAGAGGGGCTAGTGCATTAGTCGGCACCATTGAAATTGAAACCTGAAAAGCATCAAAAGAGGCGCGATAGAGTTAATCTCCATACAAAGTGTAAATACTAAGCATAGACAAAAATGTCGTCTTAGTAAATAACCGTGGATCTGGTGTTTAATGGGGAACTGACTCTGAGAAATTTCTCTCACCCTTTGGGGAAACAAAGGAATTGGAGCACGAGATGTAAAAAGGTTGCGATATTGAGATTTTATATGAAATCCTAAAACCCCGTATAAAATCTCTGTAACAGAAGACTGGCATCAGTGCATCTTAACAGACGCCATGCATTATATTCAAGTCTTTCACCTTAGCAAAGATTGCTGTTGTCTACACTGAAAAGCCACGTGAAAGAAGCTCTGCATAGCCACCCAGCCATTATCCATTAAAAAAAAAAAAAAGTTATGACTAGGATGTTGTGTTACCCTACTTCATCATCATCATTGTCAACCATTATCAATCCACTGCTGGACGAAGGTCTCCCCAAGTTTCCTCCACAACGGCCTGTCTTGTGCCAGTCTCCTCCATGTCACCCCTGCATACTTTCGAATTTCATCCACCCATCTCCCATGTGGTCTTCTTCTGGGTCTTTTCCTGTCCCTTGGAATCCAATCTAAAATTTCGGCTGTCCATCGATGATCTGTCCTTCTGGCAGTATGTCCAGCCCATTGCCATTTCAAGATTTAACTCTGATCATGATGTCTTCCACTCTTGTCATTTTTCGGATCCACGAGTTCCTCTTCTTATCTCTCCTGGTTACACCAAGTATGCACCTGTCCATGTCTCTTTGAGTTGTCTGCAGCCTTTGTATGTCTCTTTTAGCTAAGGTCCACGTCTCTGCACCATACGTAAGCACTGGAAGGATGCATTGATCAAACACTTTCCTTTTAAGACATAATGGCATATTGCTCTTGAAAATTATGCTGTTTCTTCCAAAAGCTCTCCAGGCAAGTTTTGTACGCCGATTAATTTCTTCATCAATGTGACCCTCACTTGATATCTGATGTCCAAGATAAACGTACGTGTCTGTTATCTCCAGCTTTTCTCCATCAATCGATAAATCTTCATTTCTTGTAAAAGCATTGAACATCACTTTTGTCTTCTGAAAGTTCATTTTTAATCCCACTTCTTTACTCTTGTCAGCAAGTTCCTGGATCATACTCTGCAGCTCTGATGGGGTAGTTGCAAAAATGACTACGTCATCAGCAAAACGAAGGTGGGTTAGATAATCTCCATTAATCTTTATCCCCTTGTTTTCCCAGCTCAGCGACTGAAAAACACCCTCCAATGTGGCATTAAAGAGCTTCGGAGATAGGGTGTCACCTTGTCTCACCCCCTTTCCAATTTTTACGTGTGTTGTATTTTCAAACAGCCTAATCTTTGCACTTGCATTTTCATAGATGTTATTAATAATATTAATGTATGCATCTTCAATACCGCAGGTTTTCAGAGCCATTGTAACTGCTGATGGTTTCACCGAATCAAAGGCTTTTTCATAATCGATAAAAGCCATGCACAATGGAAGTTCATATTCCCTCGCTCTTTCAATTAGTTCTCTCAGCACGTGGATATGATCTATTGTGCTGTAGCCACTCCTGAATCCAGCTTGTTCTCTCGGTTGAGCCATGTCCAGTGCTACCTTCAAGCGGTGTGAAAGAACTTTAGTGAAGATTTTATAAACTACTGATAGGAGGCTGATAGGTCTGTAGTTTCCAAGATCCTCAATGTCACCTTTCTTATGTAGCAGGATCATTGTAGCGGTGTTCCAATCCTCAGGAATCTTTCCTTCGTTAAGGCATCGAGTGAAAATTTGGGCGAGTACTGTTTCAATTTCTTCTTGTATGATGTCTACAGTAATTCCATCTTCTCCTGGAGCTTTTTCCCGCTTCATGTTCTTGATTGCATGTGCAACTTCTGCTGGAAGGACTGGAGGAACTCTGGTACTGGTATCTTTCATGATGTCTGGAGTGCATGTATCATCCCTTTCATATAATTTGGAGTAGAAATCTTTCACTCTTGTCAAAATTTCGCCTCTATTTCTTGTTACAGAACCATCTTCTTTTCTCAGTGCCATAATCTGTTTTCTTCCCTTACTGAGATGTCCCTTTGCTATCTTTAGGCTTTGGTTGTTTTCAATTGCTTTCCTCACTAGTTCACAGTTGAATTTTCTTACGTCTTCAGTGATACTTTTTCTTACTGTCTTGCATAGCTCTATATATTCCACTTTGGAAGTCACATCTTCTTTAGTTGTCCTCATCTCTCTTCTTTTTTGCATCAACATTTTGGTTTTTCCTGATAATTTATTCACATGCAACTTGTTCTTAGACCCAGCTAATTTTGTTGCTGTTTCCATAAGAGCTTTGATTACTTTTCTGTTAACTTCAGAAATATCCACTTCTTCCGATGTTAGGCCTTCTAAAGCAGAGAACCTGTTCTTCAGTTCTAACTTGAAGGTATTATGGTGTTTTTTAAGGTTGGTTATGTCAATAGATTTTGTTTGTCTTATGAGCTTGCCACGTTCAAGTTTAGTGTTGAGGTGCATCTTACATCTCACCAATCTATGGTCACTACCTGTGTTGAACTTGTTTAGCACACTGCAGTCTTCTATGACGAATTTTTTGTTACACATAATAAAATCAATTTCACTTGTCGTCCCATTTGGATGTCTCCATGTCCATTTCCTGTGTGGCTTTTTCTTGAAGAAGGAGTTCAAGATGAAAAACCCTTCTGCCTCTGCAAACTCAACGAGAGTATTTCCACGCTGGTTTCTGTTGCCGTGACCGAATTTACCTACTGAAGTTTCATTCTGTTGCCGTTGCCCTATTTTTGCATTGAAATCTCCCATAATTATTTTCAAGTGCTACATAATTATTTTCAAGTGCTTACCCTACTTAAAGCTTAGTAATTTCTGTGTTTTTAATGTGAATGTAATTATAAGTATTTCTTTTTCAACCAGGATTTTGGAATGAGAGAGAATAATAATTGTGATGAGTTCCCTTGTTCCTTCACTGCTGTCATGGATGATTTACTTCGTAAAATGCGAAAGTTGCGTTATGTTGAAAGAGTTGATGGACGGTATCCTTCAGAAAAAATTGTAAGTAGTTCCAAAATCATTCTCTTGAGGTACATAACCCTATGAGAGTTACTCATTCGTTAAACTCATCAAGTGTTTTTATTACATGGTACATAGGTTTAACAGGGTTCCCACTCCACCTGGAAAACCTGGAATGCTCAGGGAATTTGAAAATGGTTCCAAAAATCAGGGAAAACCTTGGAATGCTCAGGGAATTTGAAAATTGTTCCAAAAATCAGGGAAAACCTTGGAATTCTCAGGGAATTTGAAAATGGTTCCAAAAATCAGGGAAAACCTGGAATTCTCAGGGAATTTGAAAATGGTTCCAAAAATCAGGGAAAACCTTGGAATGCTCAGGGAATTTGAAAATGGTTCCAAAAATCAGGGAAAACCTGGAATTCTCAGGGAATTTGAAAATGGTTCCAAAAATCAGGGAAAACCTTGGAATGCTCAGGGAATTTGAAAATGGTTCCAAAAATCAGGGAAAACCTTGGAATGCTCAGGGAATTTGAAAATGGTTCCAAAAATCAGGGAAAACCTGGAATTCTCATGGAATTTGAAAATGGTTCCAAAAATCAGGAAAATCTCAGGGAAAATTACCCTTTTTTTAAAAAGTCAGAGAAAATTACCCCCTTTTTTTATTTGTAAAAATCAATGGGTACTTTATTTTGCCAAAAAAAAATTATTTTTTCAGGATTTCAAGCTTTTGCTTGCAATTACTGCCTGCCTAAGATTTGGTAGATCTTACTTTCAGTTATATTAAGTATTTCCTTTATGCTCTAAAAACAGATGCAAAAATTGAATTTTTAAAATTGCCAGTTATTAAGCTTTTGTTCAATTTCTGCAGGCAGTTGTTATAACATGGAACAATTAGGCACAATGGCTCCTGCTTGAAGAAACACTTCACTAGAGAACCAACCAAATGATGGATCAAAGTCCTTTGTCTGTTGGTTCTCTTGAAACATATTTCTTTGAACAGAGCCATTCCATCATTAAGCTTAGCTGCATTGTGTTATAGAAAAACTGAAACTATTCAACTGACAGATTTTTTCTTACATATGACCTGTTTCTATGGGAATGTATTTACAAATTCCGTGTGGGTAGTACTCACAAAAGTTCACGGAACTTTGGTACAGAAACTAATGTGCTCAGTTAGTTGTTATTAATGAAAAGATGATGGATCGAAGTCCTTTGTCTGTTGGTTCTCTTGAAACATGTTTCTTTGAACAGAGCCATTCCATCATTAAGCTTAGCTGCATTGTGTTATAGAAAAACTGAAACTATTCAACTGACGACAGATTTTTTCTTACATATGACCTGTTTCTATGGGAATGTATTTACAAAATTGAATTTTTAAAATTGCCAGTTAAGCTTTTGTTCAATTTCTGCAGGCAGTTGTTATAACATGGAACAATTAGGCACAATGGCTCCTGCTTGAAGAAACACTTCACAAGAGAACCAACCACATGATGGATCAAAGTCCTTTGTCTGTTGGTTCTCTTGAAACATGTTTCTTTGAACAGAGCCATTCCATCATTAAGCTTAGCTGCATTGTGTTATAGAAAAACTGAAACTATTCAACTGACAGATTTTTCTTACATATGATCTGTTTCTATGAGAATGTATTTACAAATTCCGTGTGGGTAGTATTCACAAAAGTTCACGGAACTTTGGTACAGAAAATAATGTGCACGGTTAGTTGTTATTAATGAAAAGCAGGTAATTTTGTAAAAACAAATTACGTAAAGAATTTACAAGTGTGTACTTTGGTGAGAAAAGTGAATGGAATGGAATGAAATGTAACAATTTTATGCAATATGCCACTCTGGAAAACTTTAAAAACCAGATCTTTCACCTATCGAGCACGTATGGGACATCATTGGACGTCAACTCCAGCGTCACCCCCAACCAGCATTAACCGTCCCTGTATTGACCGACCAAGTGCAACAGGCATGGAACTCCATCCCACAAACTGACATCCAGCATCTGTACGACACAATGCATGAACGTTTGCGTGCTTGCATTCAACATTCCGGCGGTTACACCGGTTATTAACGTACCAGCATTTCACATTTAAAATGGCTCTTCTCGCGCTTACCTTAAGCTGTGATCTTGAAACCTTAATTGATTAAATATGTTACCTATACAAATGTATTGCCGCCATTTAATTCCTCTACAACTATTTTTTCGTGGTGTTGATATTTTTTTCCGTCAGTGTATATGTATATAATTTATTTTCTTTCAGCCCCTCCCAAAAATTCTGAATTGCTACGCCCTGGGAGACACGATAATGTGGAGTGCAGCTTTACAAACGTTCCACACGAATCAAGCTCCCACAGGAGTGTGCTGGTCTGGGATTTCTGACTAGCTGTAAAGGCCTGAATACCATTCCGAGCGTTCTTCGTATTCTTATGGCTCCTCTCTCATTGCGTGACAACTGCATACTTTGAAATGCGGAGAAGAAAAGATTAATAAGTGCCATTAGAAATAAGAGATCATTTATTAATTTCCTTAGTTCGAAAATATTCATAATCTGTAAGTTACACCATTTATTTAAAGCAGTGAAAGCTTGATAAGGGAGGGGAATTTTCCAATAACGGAAGTGACAAAAATTTGTTAGAATCAATGCATGGTGTTCGAAAATATTCATATTCTGTAAGTTACACCATTTATTTAAAGTAGTGAAAGCTTGATAAGGGAGGGGGAATTTTCCAATAACGGAAGTGACAAAAATTTGTTAGAATCAATGCATGGTGTTCGAAAATATTCATATTCTGTAAGTTACACCATTTATTTAAAGTAGTGAAAGCTTGATAAGGGAGGGGAATTTTCCAATAACGGAAGTGACAAAAATTTGTTAGAATCAATGCATGGTGTTCGAAAATATTCATATTCTGTAAGTTACACCATTTATTTAAAGTAGTGAAAGTTTGATAAGGGAGGGGAAATTTTCCAATAACGGAAGTGACAAAAATTTGTTAGAATCAATGCATGGTGTTCGAAAATATTCATAATCTGTAATTTACACCATTTATTTAAAGTAGTGAAAGCTTGATAAGGGAGGGGAAATTTTCCAATAACGGAAGTGACAAAAATTTGTTAGAATCAATGCATGGTGTTCGAAAATATTCATAATCTGTAAGTTTACACCATTTATTTAAAGTAGTGAAAGTTTGATAAGGGAGGGGAAATTTTCCAATAACGGAAGTGACAAAAATTTGTTAGAATCAATGCATGGTGTTCGAAAATATTCATATTCTGTAAGTTACACCATTTATTTAAAGTAGTGAAAGTTTGATAAGGGAGGGGAAATTTTCCAATAACGGAAGTGACAAAAATTTGTTAGAATCAATGCATGGTGTTCGAAAATATTCATATTCTGTAAGTTACACCATTTATTTAAAGTAGTGAAAGTTTGATAAGGGAGGGGAAATTTTCCAATAACGGAAGTGACAAAAATTTGTTAGAATCAATGCATGGTGTTCGAAAATATTCATATTCTGTAAGTTACACCATTTATTTAAAGTAGTGAAAGCTTGATAAGGGAGGGGAAATTTTCCAATAATGGAAGTGACAAAAATTTGTTAGAATCAATGCATGGTGTTTGAAAATATTCATATTCTGTAAGTTACACCATTTATTTAAAGTAGTGAAAGCTTGATAAGGGAGGGGAAATTTTCCAATAACGGAAGTGACAAAAATTTGTTAGAATCAATGCATGGTGTTCGAAAATATTCATATTCTGTAATTTACACCATTTATTTAAAGTAGTGAAAGTTTGATAAGGGAGGGGAAATTTTCCAATAACGGAAGTGACAAAAATTTGTTAGAATCAATGCATGGTGTTCGAAAATATTCATATTCTGTAAGTTACACCATTTATTTAAAGTAGTGAAAGTTTGATAAGGGAGGGGAAATTTTCCAATAACGGAAGTGACAAAAATTTGTTAGAATCAATGCATGGTGTTCGAAAATATTCATATTCTGTAAGTTACACCATTTATTTAAAGTAGTGAAAGTTTGATAAGGGAGGGGAAATTTTCCAATAATGGAAGTGACAAAAATTTGTTAGAATCAATGCATGGTGTTCGAAAATATTCATATTCTGTAAGTTACACCATTTATTTAAAGTAGTGAAAGCTTGATAAGGGAGGGGAATTTTCCAATAACGGAAGTGACAAAAATTTGTTAGAATCAATGCATGGTGTTCGAAAATATTCATATTCTGTAAGTTACACCATTTATTTAAAGTAGTGAAAGTTTGATAAGGGAGGGGAAATTTTCCAATAACGGAAGTGACAAAAATTTGTTAGAATCAATGCATGGTGTTCGAAAATATTCATATTCTGTAAGTTACACCATTTATTTAAAGTAGTGAAAGCTTGATAAGGGAGGGGAAATTTTCCAATAACGGAAGTGACAAAAATTTGTTAGAATCAATGCATGGTGTTCGAAAATATTCATATTCTGTAAGTTACACCATTTATTTAAAGTAGTGAAAGTTTGATAAGGGAGGGGAAATTTTCCAATAACGGAAGTGACAAAAATTTGTTAGAATCAATGCATGGTGTTCGAAAATATTCATATTCTGTAAGTTACACCATTTATTTAAAGTAGTGAAAGTTTGATAAGGGAGGGGAAATTTTCCAATAACGGAAGTGACAAAAATTTGTTAGAATCAATGCATGGTGTTCGAAAATATTCATATTCTGTAAGTTACACCATTTATTTAAAGTAGTGAAAGCTTGATAAGGGAGGAGGGGGAATTTTCCAATAACGGAAGTGACAAAAATTTGTTAGAATCAATGCATGGTGTTCGAAAATATTCATATTCTGTAAGTTACACCATTTATTTAAAGTAGTGAAAGTTTGATAAGGGAGGGGAAATTTTCCAATAACGGAAGTGACAAAAATTTGTTAGAATCAATGCATGGTGTTCGAAAATATTCATATTCTGTAAGTTACACCATTTATTTAAAGTAGTGAAAGTTTGATAAGGGAGGGGAAATTTTCCAATAACGGAAGTGACAAAAATTTGTTAGAATCAATGCATGGTGTTCGAAAATATTCATATTCTGTAAGTTACACCATTTATTTAAAGTAGTGAAAGCTTGATAAGGGAGGGGAAATTTTCCAATAACGGAAGTGACAAAAATTTGTTAGAATCAATGCATGGTGTTCGAAAATATTCATATTCTGTAAGTTACACCATTTATTTAAAGTAGTGAAAGTTTGATAAGGGAGGGGAAATTTTCCAATAACGGAAGTGACAAAAATTTGTTAGAATCAATGCATGGTGTTCGAAAATATTCATATTCTGTAAGTTACACCATTTATTTAAAGTAGTGAAAGTTTGATAAGGGAGGGGAAATTTTCCAATAACGGAAGTGACAAAAATTTGTTAGAATCAATGCATGGTGTTCGAAAATATTCATATTCTGTAAGTTACACCATTTATTTAAAGTAGTGAAAGTTTGATAAGGGAGGGGAAATTTTCCAATAACGGAAGTGACAAAAATTTGTTAGAATCAATGCATGGTGTTCGAAAATATTCATATTCTGTAAGTTACACCATTTATTTAAAGTAGTGAAAGTTTGATAAGGGAGGGGAAATTTTCCAATAACGGAAGTGACAAAAATTTGTTAGAATCAATGCATGGTGTTCGAAAATATTCATATTCTGTAAGTTACACCATTTATTTAAAGTAGTGAAAGTTTGATAAGGGAGGGGAAATTTTCCAATAACGGAAGTGACAAAAATTTGTTAGAATCAATGCATGGTGTTCGAAAATATTCATATTCTGTAAGTTACACCATTTATTTAAAGTAGTGAAAGCTTGATAAGGGAGGGGAAATTTTCCAATAACGGAAGTGACAAAAATTTGTTAGAATCAATGCATGGTGTTCGAAAATATTCATATTCTGTAAGTTACACCATTTATTTAAAGTAGTGAAAGTTTGATAAGGGAGGGGAAATTTTCCAATAACGGAAGTGACAAAAATTTGTTAGAATCAATGCATGGTGTTCGAAAATATTCATATTCTGTAAGTTACACCATTTATTTAAAGTAGTGAAAGTTTGATAAGGGAGGGGAAATTTTCCAATAATGGAAGTGACAAAAATTTGTTAGAATCAATGCATGGTGTTCGAAAATATTCATATTCTGTAAGTTACACCATTTATTTAAAGTAGTGAAAGCTTGATAAGGGAGGGGGAAATTTTCCAATAACGGAAGTGACAAAAATTTGTTAGAATCAATGCATGGTGTTCGAAAATATTCATATTCTGTAAGTTACACCATTTATTTAAAGTAGTGAAAGTTTGATAAGGGAGGGAAATTTTCCAATAACGGAAGTGACAAAAATTTGTTAGAATCAATGCATGGTGTTCGAAAATATTCATATTCTGTAAGTTACACCATTTATTTAAAGTAGTGAAAGTTTGATAAGGGAGGGGAAATTTTCCAATAACGGAAGTGACAAAAATTTGTTAGAATCAATGCATGGTGTTCGAAAATATTCATATTCTGTAAGTTACACCATTTATTTAAAGTAGTGAAAGTTTGATAAGGGAGGGGAAATTTTCCAATAACGGAAGTGACAAAAATTTGTTAGAATCAATGCATGGTGTTCGAAAATATTCATATTCTGTAAGTTACACCATTTATTTAAAGTAGTGAAAGTTTGATAAGGGAGGGGAAATTTTCCAATAACGGAAGTGACAAAAATTTGTTAGAATCAATGCATGGTGTTCGAAAATATTCATATTCTGTAAGTTACACCATTTATTTAAAGTAGTGAAAGCTTGATAAGGGAGGGGAAATTTTCCAATAACGGAAGTGACAAAAATTTGTTAGAATCAATGCATGGTGTTCGAAAATATTCATATTCTGTAAGTTACACCATTTATTTAAAGTAGTGAAAGCTTGATAAGGGAGGGGAAATTTTCCAATAACGGAAGTGACAAAAATTTGTTAGAATCAATGCATGGTGTTCGAAAATATTCATATTCTGTAAGTTACACCATTTATTTAAAGTAGTGAAAGCTTTGATATCATGCATTCATGGTCCTCAGGCTGAAAGTTTTTTCAGCATGATGTCTAAATTATTGTCATATGAGGGAATAAAATATAAAACATAATAAGAAAAGTGATGAAGAAATAGGAAGGGAATGATATCAGCAGAAAGGTAAATTAAGCAGAGATTGCAGAGTCAACAAAAGACAAATCTGACCATGTGACTCACTGAGGAGAAAGCAACACAAGAGGAAAATCAAGCTGATGCTCTAGCAAGTACAAAACTGAGAGAAACAACAGTTGTGTGCTCTAAATATCTACATAAATAAATGAGAGTGAACAATGCCATCTTGCTCATGCTGTGTTTACACACTTTCTCGTTGCATGTTCTGATTTCTCACCTGATTATAAAGTTCAGCTTTTTTGTTCCTTGGTCAATCCCATGTATGCTTTTGCAGGGTGTCCACATTCTGGAAAGTCAGGGAAATGTCTGAAATGTTGGTAAAAGTCAGGGAAAATCAGTGATATTTAAAAAAAGTCAGGGAAATTTCAATCACAGTTAGACTACAACTAGTTTTAACCCGGCGTCGGGAGAAAAGCCCACTAAAATTTAAGTTTGTCCTTGGGGTAACTTGTTTGGACCCAAATATTATAGTGCAGCAGCCGAGTCTAGGCAAGAAGAGAGTGGAAATCGTGCTCCAAGTTTTACTTAGTGCAAACAGGATTTCAGATGACTGTGCTGAAAAAGCTAATAAACATCTTCAAAATTTGTGCTAATAAACAGTACGCTTCATTGTGTGTAGAAGCTCAATCTGCTTTAAAGTCTCAGTTTGATGAATTTTTAGACAGTCACGATGATTCCATTGGATTAGACAAATTTTACAGTGCTCTACTTGACAACCAAAAACAATTCGGTGAACTTTGGGATGGCCGCCCCGGTGGCGCAGTGGTCTAAGCGATGGCCTCTGATCATTCGTCCGAACGGGGTCCGGGTTCGAATCCCGGTGAGGCATGGATGTTGTGTTTGTCTTACGGCACTGGCTCTCTCCCTTCCCTGGAACCAGTGACCCTAAATTAGGGACGGGCGACTGCTTATAGCCCATTGAGTTGCTCACGGTGGTCGTTAAACCTCCAATCCAAAAAAAAAAAAAAAAAAAAAAAAAAAGAACTTTGGGATGTAATAAAAAAATGTCCCGTTATGTCTCATGGAAATGCTTCAGTGGAAAGTGGATTTTGTGTCAATAAGTCTCTTCTTGTGGAAAATTTCCTGGAAGAATCCGTGATTTGTCAGAGAACAGTTTTTGATGCCATTAAAAATGTGTTAGGAGTAGAACACATTGCCATCAATAGAAGGCTTCTTTCTGTAAGAGCCTCCAGACGAAGATATCAGGATTATCTTGAGAGAAAAAGTGTTCTTCAAAATGAAGAAGAGAGAAAACTGAAGGGAAAAAGAAAAATTGATCATGAAATAAAGGAATTGAAGGGAAAAAGACAGAGTACGGAAGAAACTAGAGTTGGAAGAAGCAGCATTGCAGATTGGGAAAAGAAGAAAAGTGGTGTGTAATATAAAAACAGTGACTGTCTTCCTACTGTAATATTTATATAGTGACTGTTCTGAATATTGTGTATGGGTTTGTTTGAGTGTTTCTTCAATAAATGTAAAACCATGAAAAAAAGAGTAAACTTAAAATTAAAGAGGTGTGAGTTGGTTTCAAAATCGCTTTATTCTAATTTATCATAAGAAAACATAAGAGGGAGACGTACAGTATTGGGCATCTCACTGGGAAATAATACAAAACTGTTAAAAACATGATGGTATATACACTGCAATGACAATGGGGATGAATAACAGATGCTGCAAGCAAAGCTTATTGAATAAAAATTGCAGAAGTGACAGAGAGAAACACATCGTGTCACATGACATTGGCTGGGCATGATTTACAGGATAACACAGGCGAAACAATAGTACACAATTAGAAAAAGAACAGCACAGACACCGCCGTGAAGGTAAAACATTACAAACATGAGATAAAAAACACAGCGTGCACAATTGTGCAAGTTATTTAACGAGGGCACCAAAGCAACATAATACAGGCGGGGTGAAAGTAAGTAATGTACACGAGTAACCATGAAAATACACTGAGATGGCATTAGCATTCACAATTCAACGGTAGTGTGGATTGCACGAGTCGTAGAGTGGAGGAGTGGCACTAGGGTGCCACGGAACTCAGCAAAGGAGGTGTAGAATGTCCTAGGGTACTGATAGGTGTAGCAGTCCAGAATCAACCGCAAACCATGGAGCAGCCGGCGCCCAGGTAGCATAGAAGGCGGCTTCTCGATGACTGGAAGAAGCTGACTGGTACTCCAGGCGGAGTCGAGAGTGCAATCGATCTTGAAAATGGCACAAAAGTGCTGCACTGGCCTGGTGTAAAGAGACCGGCGAGGAAACGCTGCGGAGTTGTTGAAGGTATACGTAAATAACGTGTTTAACCAGCACGAAAAGATAGGCACATACTGACGGATGAGGCGTAGGTGGATGAGCCCGCAGAAGAAGATGTCTGTAGGCAGTGAACGGAAGATCTTGAGAACAAGAGCGACTGGCAATCCGGAAAGCCTGGTGAAGGAGAGGCATCAGGATGGGACAGTAAAGGTAGACGTGAGAAACGTCTGCCTCCTGTGCGCAGAAGGAGCAGAGAGGGGAGGAGAGAAGAGACATGCGAAAGAGAAAATACGGAACAGGGAGGCGATTATGCAAAAAGAGCCAGTGGGTAACAGCTATGAGGAAGGTGGAGACCGAAATATATAAAAAAAAAAAAAAAAAATTAAATGAATCAGTTATTTGGGAAACTTTATACGTCAAACGGAAATTTAAAATAATATAAGTTTCTCAATTATCCAATTCAATTTTATTTATTATCATGGCACATATATTGAAAAACTCAAATAAACCTATTTGTGTAAGGTCAGGGATTTCTTATACACTATCTACTAACAAGTAATTGGACACCCCTGCAATCGACCATATCTGCGGTCCTGATACACGTCACGGCCGCCGTCGTTAAATATCGTGTGGGAAACAACAATGCAACCACTCGCGTGCAAGATGCCACGCGGTTTGGATCTCTGATTTCGAAAAAGGTGTAATCGTCGGGAATCACAGAAAGGGCCGATCCATACGTGACATATCCAGCGAGTTGAAGTACCCAAAATCGACAGTGGCCTACGTGATTGGCAAGTGGAAGATGAGAGGTGACTGTCGGAATGTGGCCCGACCCGGCAGACCCACAAAACTGGGAGTTAGAGACCGACGTGTGCTGGCCAGAGAAATTCGGAAGAACCGCACCAAATCGATGGGCCACATCCGCGAGGAGTTTCAATAGGCACCCGGGAGTGTTCTTTCGATGAATACCATCCGTAAGGAAGCCCATCTGCTCGGTTATCATGGACCCACAAGCCTTTGATCACCAAGTCCAATAGCGCTGCTCGGCTAACGTGGTGCAAAGAACGTCGACAGTGGACCGTTGAACAGTGGAAACAGGTTCTCTGGAGCGACGAATCAAGGTTCACCCTCTACCGTTCGGATGGCAGGGTCTGGGTTTGACGTCTGCCTGGAGAAGGCCTCCTGCTGGAATGTATTGTGCCAACTGTGAAGTTCGGCGGCGGTGGAATTATGCTATGGGGGTGTTTCTCCTGGTATGGCACGGGACCCTTGGTCGCAATTCCTGGTAGACTCAACGCCGAGACCTACTGCACCATTTTGGTTGACCATGCGCTTCCTACGTTGTGGCAGTTTTACGGGGTGGACCCATGTTACTTTCAGCATGACAATGCCCCCTGTCATGTTGCGAGGTCCACCATGGCTTGGTATGGTGACAATGGGGTTAATCGAATGGACTGGCCAGCTCACAGCCCGGACCTTAACCCTATCGAGCACCTCTGGGACGAGTTGGAGCATCGACTTAAAGGGGTGCCCGCACCGTCCGAAATCGGTGAAGGAACTGACCAGTCTTCTCCAAGCCGAGTGGAAGAAAATACAGCTAGCCGTCGAACAACGCCTGGTTGAGAGTATGCCCCGGAGGGTCGCCGCTCGGGGAGGCTCCAACTATTGAAGGTGAATAAACTTCGTTTTCCTTTGCTATCACATGTGTCCAATTACTTGTTGGTAGATAGCGTATATTTGGTCTGGGAAATCATGTTTGATAATTCTGTACTGTTTGATGTTCCTCATAAATGTTGTTTCCCCATTTCCTCTTAAATATATTTCTGTAATTAATTTTCTCTGCAGGTACGTATTCGCGGCGACCGATATCAGGCCGTGAAGGATGGCGATGAGAAGAATAAAATATTGCGGGAACTTGCGGCGCCATTATATATTTCCGTTCGGGGAAGACGCTCTCTGTCTAAACCATATGACTCGTGTTTTCACAAAAGTCGAGGGCAAAAGGAGCCAACCGAACGCAAGCCCATCACTATGTGCTGTAGAGGAGATCCTTCTCCTGTATCTGAAGTGGAGAGCACCGCCAGAAACAAAGAGGTTGAATCCAAGATAAAGGAAATCGATATGATTGCACAAAAAATGAGCAAACTTGTTGTAGGCAGTGGCGACCGGTGATCAAATTTTTTTTAATAAAACATTATTTTTTTAAATGAGAAATTGGTTTATTTAGCTTGAAATCAGGTAAAAATAAGTAGTGAAGTTAACTCAAACCAAGGTTCTTTAACACACAAGGTTGTGACCGTAAGACCCCCTGTAAAGCTTCATCGTTCGTACACTCCTTGAAGAAATAAAGTTCATTTTCAAGTACTTGAAAGTACTTGAAAAAGTTTAATACTCCACAAATAGTGCTTGATGAAATATGTGGGGTTTTTTTTAATGATATGAAAGAGCACGTGTAAAATAATTGTTTGTGCTAAAAAGTTGTATGGGAGATTTCTGGGTAGTTTCGATAAATGATCATATGTAGAGGATTTTAGGAAGGGAGTGTCTCACCCCAGGTCTTAAACAACCCTTAGAAATAGGAAGCTAGGAGATTTGGGCTAGAGTGCCCGATAGGAAAGTCACACGGAAGCGAGGTAGAAGACGCCCTTATTTACTACCGGAAGTCAGAAGGCTTAACGTGCCCATTCAATGCTCTAGTAGATCAGATCAGATCATATGTAGAGGATTTTAGGAAGGGAGTGTCTCACCCCAGGTCTTAAACAACCCTTAGAAATAGGAAGCTAGGAGATTTGGGCTAGAGTGCCCGATAGGAAAGTCACACGGAAGCGAGGTAGAAGACGCCCTTATTTACTACCGGAAGTCAGAAGGCTTAACGTGCCCATTCAATGCTCTAGTACATCAGATCAGATCATATGTAGAGGGTTTTAGGAAGGGAGTGTCTGACCCCAGGTCTTAAACAACCCTTAGAAATAGGAAGCTAGGAGATTTGGGCTAGAGTGCCCGATAGGAAAGTGACACGGAAGCGAGGTAGAAGACGCCCTTATTTACTACCGGAAGTCAGAAGGCTTAACGTGCCCATTCAATGCTCTAGTAGATCAGATCAGATCATATGTAGAGGATTTTAGGAAGGGAGTGTCTGACCCCAGGTCTTAAACAACCCTTACAAATAGGAAGCTAGGAGATTTGGGCTAGAGTGCCCGATTGGAAAGTGACACGGAAGCGAGGTAGAAGACGCCCTTATTTACTACCGGAAGTCAGAAGGCTTAACGTGCCCATTCAATGCTCTAGTAGATCAGATCAGATCATATGTAGAGGATTTTAGGAAGGGAGTGTCTGACCCCAGGTCTTAAACAACCCTTAGAAATAGGAAGCTAGGAGATTTGGGCTAGAGTGCCCGATAGGAAAGTGACACGGAAGCGAGGTAGAAGACGCCCTTATTTACTACCGGGGGTCAGAAGGCTTAACGTGCCCATTCAATGCTCTAGTAGATCAGATCAGATCATATGTAGAGGATTTTAGGAAGGGAGTGTCTGACCCCAGGTCTTAAACAACCCTTAGAAATAGGAAGCTAGGAGATTTGGGCTAGAGTGCCCGATAGGAAAGTGACACGGAAGCGAGGTAGAAGACGCCCTTATTTACTACCGGGGGTCAGAAGGCTTAACGTGCCCATTCAATGCTCTAGTAGATCAGATCAGATCATATGTAGAGGATTTTAGGAAGGGAGTGTCTGACCCCAGGTCTTAAACAACCCTTAGAAATAGGAAGCTAGGAGATTTGGGCTAGAGTGCCCGATAGGAAAGTGACACGGAAGCGAGGTAGAAGACGCCCTTATTTACTACCGGGGGTCAGAAGGCTTAACGTGCCCATTCAATGCTCTAGTAGATCAGATCAGATCATATGTAGAGGATTTTAGGAAGGGAGTGTCTGACCCCAGGTCTTAAACAACCCTTAGAAATAGGAAGCTAGGAGATTTGGGCTAGAGTGCCCGATAGGAAAGTGACACGGAAGCGAGGTAGAAGACGCCCTTATTTACTACCGGGGGTCAGAAGGCTTAACGTGCCCATTCAATGCTCTAGTAGATCAGATCAGATCATATGTAGAGGATTTTAGGAAGGGAGTGTCTGACCCCAGGTCTTAAACAACCCTTAGAAATAGGAAGCTAGGAGATTTGGGCTAGAGTGCCCGATAGGAAAGTGACACGGAAGCGAGGTAGAAGACGCCCTTATTTACTACCGGGGGTCAGAAGGCTTAACGTGCCCATTCAATGCTCTAGTAGATCAGATCAGATCATATGTAGAGGATTTTAGGAAGGGAGTGTCTGACCCCAGGTCTTAAACAACCCTTAGAAATAGGAAGCTAGGAGATTTGGGCTAGAGTGCCCGATAGGAAAGTGACACGGAAGCGAGGTAGAAGACGCCCTTATTTACTACCGGGGGTCAGAAGGCTTAACGTGCCCATTCAATGCTCTAGTAGATCAGATCAGATCATATGTAGAGGATTTTAGGAAGGGAGTGTCTGACCCCAGGTCTTAAACAACCCTTAGAAATAGGAAGCTAGGAGATTTGGGCTAGAGTGCCCGATAGGAAAGTGACACGGAAGCGAGGTAGAAGACGCCCTTATTTACTACCGGGGGTCAGAAGGCTTAACGTGCCCATTCAATGCTCTAGTAGATCAGATCAGATCATATGTAGAGGATTTTAGGAAGGGAGTGTCTGACCCCAGGTCTTAAACAACCCTTAGAAATAGGAAGCTAGGAGATTTGGGCTAGAGTGCCCGATAGGAAAGTGACACGGAAGCGAGGTAGAAGACGCCCTTATTTACTACCGGGGGTCAGAAGGCTTAACGTGCCCATTCAATGCTCTAGTAGATCAGATCAGATCATATAGAGAGGATTTTAGGAAGGGAGTGTCTGACCCCAGGTCTTAAACAACCCTTAGAAATAGGAAGCTAGGAGATTTGGGCTAGAGTGCCCGATAGGAAAGTGACACGGAAGCGAGGTAGAAGACGCCCTTATTTACTACCGGGGGTCAGAAGGCTTAACGTGCCCATTCAATGCTCTAGTAGATCAGATCAGATCATATGTAGAGGATTTTAGGAAGGGAGTGTCTGACCCCAGGTCTTAAACAACCCTTAGAAATAGGAAGCTAGGAGATTTGGGCTAGAGTGCCCGATAGGAAAGTGACACGGAAGCGAGGTAGAAGACGCCCTTATTTACTACCGGGGGTCAGAAGGCTTAACGTGCCCATTCAATGCTCTAGTAGATCAGATCAGATCATATGTAGAGGATTTTAGGAAGGGAGTGTCTGACCCCAGGTCTTAAACAACCCTTAGAAATAGGAAGCTAGGAGATTTGGGCTAGAGTGCCCGATAGGAAAGTGACACGGAAGCGAGGTAGAAGACGCCCTTATTTACTACCGGGGGTCAGAAGGCTTAACGTGCCCATTCAATGCTCTAGTAGATCAGATCAGATCATATGTAGAGGATTTTAGGAAGGGAGTGTCTGACCCCAGGTCTTAAACAACCCTTAGAAATAGGAAGCTAGGAGATTTGGGCTAGAGTGCCCGATAGGAAAGTGACACGGAAGCGAGGTAGAAGACGCCCTTATTTACTACCGGGGGTCAGAAGGCTTAACGTGCCCATTCAATGCTCTAGTAGATCAGATCAGATCATATGCAGAGGATTTTAGGAAGGGAGTGCCTGACACCAGGTCTTAAACAACCCTTAGAAATAGGAAGCTAGGAGATTTGGGCTAGAGTGCCCGATAGGAAAGTGACACGGAAGCGAGGTAGAAGACGCCCTTATTTACTACCGGGGGTCAGAAGGCTTAACGTGCCCATTCAATGCTCTAGTAGATCAGATCAGATCATATGTAGAGGATTTTAGGAAGGGAGTGTCTGACCCCAGGTCTTAAACAACCCTTAGAAATAGGAAGCTAGGAGATTTGGGCTAGAGTGCCCGATAGGAAAGTGACACGGAAGCGAGGTAGAAGACGCCCTTATTTACTACCGGAAGTCAGAAGGCTTAACGTGCCCATTCAATGCTCTAGTAGATCAGATCAGATCATATGTAGAGGATTTTAGGAAGGGAGTGTCTGACCCTAGGTCTTAAACAACCCTTAGAAATAGGAAGCTAGGAGATTTGGGCTAGAGTGCCCGATAGGAAAGTGACACGGAAGCGAGGTAGAAGACGCCCTTATTTACTACCGGGGGTCAGAAGGCTTAACGTGCCCATTCAATGCTCTAGTAGATCAGATCAGATCATATGCAGAGGATTTTAGGAAGGGAGTGCCTGACACCAGGTCTTAAACAACCCTTAGAAATAGGAAGCTAGGAGATTTGGGCTAGAGTGCCCGATAGGAAAGTGACACGGAAGCGAGGTAGAAGACGCCCTTATTTACTACCGGGGGTCAGAAGGCTTAACGTGCCCATTCAATGCTCTAGTAGATCAGATCAGATCATATGTAGAGGATTTTAGGAAGGGAGTGTCTGACCCCAGGTCTTAAACAACCCTTAGAAATAGGAAGCTAGGAGATTTGGGCTAGAGTGCCCGATAGGAAAGTGACACGGAAGCGAGGTAGAAGACGCCCTTATTTACTACCGGGGGTCAGAAGGCTTAACGTGCCCATTCAATGCTCTAGTAGATCAGATCAGATCATATGCAGAGGATTTTAGGAAGGGAGTGCCTGACACCAGGTCTTAAACAACCCTTAGAAATAGGAAGCTAGGAGATTTGGGCTAGAGTGCCCGATAGGAAAGTGACACGGAAGCGAGGTAGAAGACGCCCTTATTTACTACCGGGGGTCAGAAGGCTTAACGTGCCCATTCAATGCTCTAGTAGATCAGATCAGATCATATGTAGAGGATTTTAGGAAGGGAGTGTCTGACCCCAGGTCTTAAACAACCCTTAGAAATAGGAAGCTAGGAGATTTGGGCTAGAGTGCCCGATAGGAAAGTGACACGGAAGCGAGGTAGAAGACGCCCTTATTTACTACCGGGGGTCAGAAGGCTTAACGTGCCCATTCAATGCTCTAGTAGATCAGATCAGATCATATGTAGAGGATTTTAGGAAGGGAGTGTCTGACCCCAGGTCTTAAACAACCCTTAGAAATAGGAAGCTAGGAGATTTGGGCTAGAGTGCCCGATAGGAAAGTGACACGGAAGCGAGGTAGAAGACGCCCTTATTTACTACCGGGGGTCAGAAGGCTTAACGTGCCCATTCAATGCTCTAGTAGATCAGATCAGATCATATGTAGAGGATTTTAGGAAGGGAGTGTCTGACCCCAGGTCTTAAACAACCCTTAGAAATAGGAAGCTAGGAGATTTGGGCTAGAGTGCCCGATAGGAAAGTGACACGGAAGCGAGGTAGAAGACGCCCTTATTTACTACCGGGGGTCAGAAGGCTTAACGTGCCCATTCAATGCTCTAGTAGATCAGATCAGATCATATGTAGAGGATTTTAGGAAGGGAGTGTCTGACCCCAGGTCTTAAACAACCCTTAGAAATAGGAAGCTAGGAGATTTGGGCTAGAGTGCCCGATAGGAAAGTGACACGGAAGCGAGGTAGAAGACGCCCTTATTTACTACCGGGGGTCAGAAGGCTTAACGTGCCCATTCAATGCTCTAGTAGATCAGATCAGATCATATGTAGAGGATTTTAGGAAGGGAGTGTCTGACCCCAGGTCTTAAACAACCCTTAGAAATAGGAAGCTAGGAGATTTGGGCTAGAGTGCCCGATAGGAAAGTGACACGGAAGCGAGGTAGAAGACGCCCTTATTTACTACCGGGGGTCAGAAGGCTTAACGTGCCCATTCAATGCTCTAGTAGATCAGATCAGATCATATGTAGAGGATTTTAGGAAGGGAGTGTCTGACCCCAGGTCTTAAACAACCCTTAGAAATAGGAAGCTAGGAGATTTGGGCTAGAGTGCCCGATAGGAAAGTGACACGGAAGCGAGGTAGAAGACGCCCTTATTTACTACCGGGGGTCAGAAGGCTTAACGTGCCCATTCAATGCTCTAGTAGATCAGATCAGATCATATGTAGAGGATTTTAGGAAGGGAGTGTCTGACCCCAGGTCTTAAACAACCCTTAGAAATAGGAAGCTAGGAGATTTGGGCTAGAGTGCCCGATAGGAAAGTGACACGGAAGCGAGGTAGAAGACGCCCTTATTTACTACCGGGGGTCAGAAGGCTTAACGTGCCCATTCAATGCTCTAGTAGATCAGATCAGATCATATGTAGAGGATTTTAGGAAGGGAGTGTCTGACCCCAGGTCTTAAACAACCCTTAGAAATAGGAAGCTAGGAGATTTGGGCTAGAGTGCCCGATAGGAAAGTGACACGGAAGCGAGGTAGAAGACGCCCTTATTTACTACCGGGGGTCAGAAGGCTTAACGTGCCCATTCAATGCTCTAGTAGATCAGATCAGATCATATGCAGAGGATTTTAGGAAGGGAGTGCCTGACACCAGGTCTTAAACAACCCTTAGAAATAGGAAGCTAGGAGATTTGGGCTAGAGTGCCCGATAGGAAAGTGACACGGAAGCGAGGTAGAAGACGCCCTTATTTACTACCGGGGGTCAGAAGGCTTAACGTGCCCATTCAATGCTCTAGTAGATCAGATCAGATCATATGCAGAGGATTTTAGGAAGGGAGTGTCTGACACCAGGTCTTAAACAACCCTTAGAAATAGGAAGCTAGGAGATTTGGGCTAGAGTGCCCGATAGGAAAGTGACACGGAAGCGAGGTAGAAGACGCCCTTATTTACTACCGGGGGTCAGAAGGCTTAACGTGCCCATTCAATGCTCTAGTAGATCAGATCAGATCATATGTAGAGGATTTTAGGAAGGGAGTGTCTGACCCCAGGTCTTAAACAACCCTTAGAAATAGGAAGCTAGGAGATTTGGGCTAGAGTGCCCGATAGGAAAGTGACACGGAAGCGAGGTAGAAGACGCCCTTATTTACTACCGGGGGTCAGAAGGCTTAACGTGCCCATTCAATGCTCTAGTAGATCAGATCAGATCATATGCAGAGGATTTTAGGAAGGAGTGCCTGACACCAGGTCTTAAACAACCCTTAGAAATAGGAAGCTAGGAGATTTGGGCTAGAGTGCCCGATAGGAAAGTGACACGGAAGCGAGGTAGAAGACGCCCTTATTTACTACCGGGGGTCAGAAGGCTTAACGTGCCCATTCAATGCTCTAGTAGATCAGATCAGATCATATGCAGAGGATTTTAGGAAGGGAGTGTCTGACCCCAGGTCTTAAACAACCCTTAGAAATAGGAAGCTAGGAGATTTGGGCTAGAGTGCCCGATAGGAAAGTGACACGGAAGCGAGGTAGAAGACGCCCTTATTTACTACCGGGGGTCAGAAGGCTTAACGTGCCCATTCAATGCTCTAGTAGATCAGATCAGATCATATGCAGAGGATTTTAGGAAGGGAGTGCCTGACACCAGGTCTTAAACAACCCTTAGAAATAGGAAGCTAGGAGATTTGGGCTAGAGTGCCCGATAGGAAAGTGACACGGAAGCGAGGTAGAAGACGCCCTTATTTACTACCGGGGGTCAGAAGGCTTAACGTGCCCATTCAATGCTCTAGTAGATCAGATCAGATCATATGCAGAGGATTTTAGGAAGGGAGTGCCTGACACCAGGTCTTAAACAACCCTTAGAAATAGGAAGCTAGGAGATTTGGGCTAGAGTGCCCGATAGGAAAGTGACACGGAAGCGAGGTAGAAGACGCCCTTATTTACTACCGGGGGTCAGAAGGCTTAACGTGCCCATTCAATGCTCTAGTAGATCAGATCAGATCATATGCAGAGGATTTTAGGAAGGGAGTGCCTGACACCAGGTCTTAAACAACCCTTAGAAATAGGAAGCTAGGAGATTTGGGCTAGAGTGCCCGATAGGAAAGTGACACGGAAGCGAGGTAGAAGACGCCCTTATTTACTACCGGGGGTCAGAAGGCTTAACGTGCCCATTCAATGCTCTAGTAGATCAGATCAGATCATATGTAGAGGATTTTAGGAAGGGAGTGCCTGACACCAGGTCTTAAACAACCCTTAGAAATAGGAAGCTAGGAGATTTGGGCTAGAGTGCCCGATAGGAAAGTGACACGGAAGCGAGGTAGAAGACGCCCTTATTTACTACCGGGGGTCAGAAGGCTTAACGTGCCCATTCAATGCTCTAGTAGATCAGATCAGATCATATGCAGAGGATTTTAGGAAGGGAGTGCCTGACACCAGGTCTTAAACAACCCTTAGAAATAGGAAGCTAGGAGATTTGGGCTAGAGTGCCCGATAGGAAAGTGACACGGAAGCGAGGTAGAAGACGCCCTTATTTACTACCGGGGGTCAGAAGGCTTAACGTGCCCATTCAATGCTCTAGTAGATCAGATCAGATCATATGCAGAGGATTTTAGGAAGGGAGTGCCTGACACCAGGTCTTAAACAACCCTTAGAAATAGGAAGCTAGGAGATTTGGGCTAGAGTGCCCGATAGGAAAGTGACACGGAAGCGAGGTAGAAGACGCCCTTATTTACTACCGGGGGTCAGAAGGCTTAACGTGCCCATTCAATGCTCTAGTAGATCAGATCAGATCATATGCAGAGGATTTTAGGAAGGGAGTGCCTGACACCAGGTCTTAAACAACCCTTAGAAATAGGAAGCTAGGAGATTTGGGCTAGAGTGCCCGATAGGAAAGTGACACGGAAGCGAGGTAGAAGACGCCCTTATTTACTACCGGGGGTCAGAAGGCTTAACGTGCCCATTCAATGCTCTAGTAGATCAGATCAGATCATATGTAGAGGATTTTAGGAAGGGAGTGTCTGACCCCAGGTCTTAAACAACCCTTAGAAATAGGAAGCTAGGAGATTTGGGCTAGAGTGCCCGATAGGAAAGTGACACGGAAGCGAGGTAGAAGACGCCCTTATTTACTACCGGGGGTCAGAAGGCTTAACGTGCCCATTCAATGCTCTAGTAGATCAGATCAGATCATATGCAGAGGATTTTAGGAAGGGAGTGCCTGACACCAGGTCTTAAACAACCCTTAGAAATAGGAAGCTAGGAGATTTGGGCTAGAGTGCCCGATAGGAAAGTGACACGGAAGCGAGGTAGAAGACGCCCTTATTTACTACCGGGGGTCAGAAGGCTTAACGTGCCCATTCAATGCTCTAGTAGATCAGATCAGATCATATGCAGAGGATTTTAGGAAGGGAGTGCCTGACACCAGGTCTTAAACAACCCTTAGAAATAGGAAGCTAGGAGATTTGGGCTAGAGTGCCCGATAGGAAAGTGACACGGAAGCGAGGTAGAAGACGCCCTTATTTACTACCGGGGGTCAGAAGGCTTAACGTGCCCATTCAATGCTCTAGTAGATCAGATCAGATCATATGCAGAGGATTTTAGGAAGGGAGTGCCTGACACCAGGTCTTAAACAACCCTTAGAAATAGGAAGCTAGGAGATTTGGGCTAGAGTGCCCGATAGGAAAGTGACACGGAAGCGAGGTAGAAGACGCCCTTATTTACTACCGGGGGTCAGAAGGCTTAACGTGCCCATTCAATGCTCTAGTAGATCAGATCAGATCATATGCAGAGGATTTTAGGAAGGGAGTGTCTGACACCAGGTCTTAAACAACCCTTAGAAATAGGAAGCTAGGAGATTTGGGCTAGAGTGCCCGATAGGAAAGTGACACGGAAGCGAGGTAGAAGACGCCCTTATTTACTACCGGGGGTCAGAAGGCTTAACGTGCCCATTCAATGCTCTAGTAGATCAGATCAGATCATATGCAGAGGATTTTAGGAAGGGAGTGCCTGACACCAGGTCTTAAACAACCCTTAGAAATAGGAAGCTAGGAGATTTGGGCTAGAGTGCCCGATAGGAAAGTGACACGGAAGCGAGGTAGAAGACGCCCTTATTTACTACCGGGGGTCAGAAGGCTTAACGTGCCCATTCAATGCTCTAGTAGATCAGATCAGATCATATGCAGAGGATTTTAGGAAGGGAGTGCCTGACACCAGGTCTTAAACAACCCTTAGAAATAGGAAGCTAGGAGATTTGGGCTAGAGTGCCCGATAGGAAAGTGACACGGAAGCGAGGTAGAAGACGCCCTTATTTACTACCGGGGGTCAGAAGGCTTAACGTGCCCATTCAATGCTCTAGTAGATCAGATCAGATCATATGCAGAGGATTTTAGGAAGGGAGTGCCTGACACCAGGTCTTAAACAACCCTTAGAAATAGGAAGCTAGGAGATTTGGGCTAGAGTGCCCGATAGGAAAGTGACACGGAAGCGAGGTAGAAGACGCCCTTATTTACTACCGGGGGTCAGAAGGCTTAACGTGCCCATTCAATGCTCTAGTAGATCAGATCAGATCATATGTAGAGGATTTTAGGAAGGAGTGTCTGACCCCAGGTCTTAAACAACCCTTAGAAATAGGAAGCTAGGAGATTTGGGCTAGAGTGCCCGATAGGAAAGTGACACGGAAGCGAGGTAGAAGACGCCCTTATTTACTACCGGGGGTCAGAAGGCTTAACGTGCCCATTCAATGCTCTAGTAGATCAGATCAGATCATATGCAGAGGATTTTAGGAAGGGAGTGCCTGACACCAGGTCTTAAACAACCCTTAGAAATAGGAAGCTAGGAGATTTGGGCTAGAGTGCCCGATAGGAAAGTGACACGGAAGCGAGGTAGAAGACGCCCTTATTTACTACCGGGGGTCAGAAGGCTTAACGTGCCCATTCAATGCTCTAGTAGATCAGATCAGATCATATGCAGAGGATTTTAGGAAGGGAGTGCCTGACACCAGGTCTTAAACAACCCTTAGAAATAGGAAGCTAGGAGATTTGGGCTAGAGTGCCCGATAGGAAAGTGACACGGAAGCGAGGTAGAAGACGCCCTTATTTACTACCGGGGGTCAGAAGGCTTAACGTGCCCATTCAATGCTCTAGTAGATCAGATCAGATCATATGCAGAGGATTTTAGGAAGGGAGTGCCTGACACCAGGTCTTAAACAACCCTTAGAAATAGGAAGCTAGGAGATTTGGGCTAGAGTGCCCGATAGGAAAGTGACACGGAAGCGAAGTAGAAGACGCCCTTATTTACTACCGGGGGTCAGAAGGCTTAACGTGCCCATTCAATGCTCTAGTAGATCAGATCAGATCATATGTAGAGGATTTTAGGAAGGGAGTGTCTGACACCAGGTCTTAAACAACCCTTAGAAATAGGAAGCTAGGAGATTTGGGCTAGAGTGCCCGATAGGAAAGTGACACGGAAGCGAGGTAGAAGACGCCCTTATTTACTACCGGGGGTCAGAAGGCTTAACGTGCCCATTCAATGCTCTAGTAGATCAGATCAGATCATATGTAGAGGATTTTAGGAAGGGAGTGTCTGACCCCAGGTCTTAAACAACCCTTAGAAATAGGAAGCTAGGAGATTTGGGCTAGAGTGCCCGATAGGAAAGTGACACGGAAGCGAGGTAGAAGACGCCCTTATTTACTACCGGGGGTCAGAAGGCTTAACGTGCCCATTCAATGCTCTAGTAGATCAGATCAGATCATATGTAGAGGATTTTAGGAAGTGAGTGTCTGACCCCAGGTCTTAAACAACCCTTAGAAATAGGAAGCTAGGAGATTTGGGCTAGAGTGCCCGATAGGAAAGTGACACGGAAGCGAGGTAGAAGACGCCCTTATTTACTACCGGGGGTCAGAAGGCTTAACGTGCCCATTCAATGCTCTAGTAGATCAGATCAGATCATATGCAGAGGATTTTAGGAAGGGAGTGCCTGACACCAGGTCTTAAACAACCCTTAGAAATAGGAAGCTAGGAGATTTGGGCTAGAGTGCCCGATAGGAAAGTGACACGGAAGCGAGGTAGAAGACGCCCTTATTTACTACCGGGGGTCAGAAGGCTTAACGTGCCCATTCAATGCTCTAGTAGATCAGATCAGATCATATGCAGAGGATTTTAGGAAGGGAGTGCCTGACACCAGGTCTTAAACAACCCTTAGAAATAGGAAGCTAGGAGATTTGGGCTAGAGTGCCCGATAGGAAAGTGACACGGAAGCGAGGTAGAAGACGCCCTTATTTACTACCGGGGGTCAGAAGGCTTAACGTGCCCATTCAATGCTCTAGTAGATCAGATCAGATCATATGCAGAGGATTTTAGGAAGGGAGTGTCTGACCCCAGGTCTTAAACAACCCTTAGAAATAGGAAGCTAGGAGATTTGGGCTAGAGTGCCCGATAGGAAAGTGACACGGAAGCGAGGTAGAAGACGCCCTTATTTACTACCGGGGGTCAGAAGGCTTAACGTGCCCATTCAATGCTCTAGTAGATCAGATCAGATCATATGCAGAGGATTTTAGGAAGGGAGTGCCTGACACCAGGTCTTAAACAACCCTTAGAAATAGGAAGCTAGGAGATTTGGGCTAGAGTGCCCGATAGGAAAGTGACACGGAAGCGAGGTAGAAGACGCCCTTATTTACTACCGGGGGTCAGAAGGCTTAACGTGCCCATTCAATGCTCTAGTAGATCAGATCAGATCATATGCAGAGGATTTTAGGAAGGGAGTGCCTGACACCAGGTCTTAAACAACCCTTAGAAATAGGAAGCTAGGAGATTTGGGCTAGAGTGCCCGATAGGAAAGTGACACGGAAGCGAGGTAGAAGACGCCCTTATTTACTACCGGGGGTCAGAAGGCTTAACGTGCCCATTCAATGCTCTAGTAGATCAGATCAGATCATATGCAGAGGATTTTAGGAAGGGAGTGCCTGACACCAGGTCTTAAACAACCCTTAGAAATAGGAAGCTAGGAGATTTGGGCTAGAGTGCCCGATAGGAAAGTGACACGGAAGCGAGGTAGAAGACGCCCTTATTTACTACCGGGGGTCAGAAGGCTTAACGTGCCCATTCAATGCTCTAGTAGATCAGATCAGATCATATGCAGAGGATTTTAGGAAGGGAGTGCCTGACACCAGGTCTTAAACAACCCTTAGAAATAGGAAGCTAGGAGATTTGGGCTAGAGTGCCCGATAGGAAAGTGACACGGAAGCGAGGTAGAAGACGCCCTTATTTACTACCGGGGGTCAGAAGGCTTAACGTGCCCATTCAATGCTCTAGTAGATCAGATCAGATCATATGCAGAGGATTTTAGGAAGGGAGTGCCTGACACCAGGTCTTAAACAACCCTTAGAAATAGGAAGCTAGGAGATTTGGGCTAGAGTGCCCGATAGGAAAGTGACACGGAAGCGAGGTAGAAGACGCCCTTATTTACTACCGGGGGTCAGAAGGCTTAACGTGCCCATTCAATGCTCTAGTAGATCAGATCAGATCATATGCAGAGGATTTTAGGAAGGAGTGCCTGACACCAGGTCTTAAACAACCCTTAGAAATAGGAAGCTAGGAGATTTGGGCTAGAGTGCCCGATAGGAAAGTGACACGGAAGCGAGGTAGAAGACGCCCTTATTTACTACCGGGGTCAGAAGGCTTAACGTGCCCATTCAATGCTCTAGTAGATCAGATCAGATCATATGCAGAGGATTTTAGGAAGGGAGTGTCTGACCCCAGGTCTTAAACAACCCTTAGAAATAGGAAGCTAGGAGATTTGGGCTAGAGTGCCCGATAGGAAAGTGACACGAAAGCGAGGTAGAAGACGCCCTTATTTACTACCGGGGGTCAGAAGGCTTAACGTGCCCATTCAATGCTCTAGTAGATCAGATCAGATCATATGCAGAGGATTTTAGGAAGGGAGTGCCTGACACCAGGTCTTAAACAACCCTTAGAAATAGGAAGCTAGGAGATTTGGGCTAGAGTGCCCGATAGGAAAGTGACACGGAAGCGAGGTAGAAGACGCCCTTATTTACTACCGGGGGTCAGAAGGCTTAACGTGCCCATTCAATGCTCTAGTAGATCAGATCAGATCATATGCAGAGGATTTTAGGAAGGGAGTGCCTGACACCAGGTCTTAAACAACCCTTAGAAATAGGAAGCTAGGAGATTTGGGCTAGAGTGCCCGATAGGAAAGTGACACGGAAGCGAGGTAGAAGACGCCCTTATTTACTACCGGGGGTCAGAAGGCTTAACGTGCCCATTCAATGCTCTAGTAGATCAGATCAGATCATATGCAGAGGATTTTAGGAAAGGAGTGCCTGACACCAGGTCTTAAACAACCCTTAGAAATAGGAAGCTAGGAGATTTGGGCTAGAGTGCCCGATAGGAAAGTGACACGGAAGCGAGGTAGAAGACGCCCTTATTTACTACCGGGGGTCAGAAGGCTTAACGTGCCCATTCAATGCTCTAGTAGATCAGATCAGATCATATGCAGAGGATTTTAGGAAGGGAGTGCCTGACACCAGGTCTTAAACAACCCTTAGAAATAGGAAGCTAGGAGATTTGGGCTAGAGTGCCCGATAGGAAAGTGACACGGAAGCGAGGTAGAAGACGCCCTTATTTACTACCGGGGGTCAGAAGGCTTAACGTGCCCATTCAATGCTCTAGTAGATCAGATCAGATCATATGCAGAGGATTTTAGGAAGGGAGTGCCTGACACCAGGTCTTAAACAACCCTTAGAAATAGGAAGCTAGGAGATTTGGGCTAGAGTGCCCGATAGGAAAGTGACACGGAAGCGAGGTAGAAGACGCCCTTATTTACTACCGGGGGTCAGAAGGCTTAACGTGCCCATTCAATGCTCTAGTAGATCAGATCAGATCATATGTAGAGGATTTTAGGAAGGGAGTGCCTGACACCAGGTCTTAAACAACCCTTAGAAATAGGAAGCTAGGAGATTTGGGCTAGAGTGCCCGATAGGAAAGTGACACGGAAGCGAGGTAGAAGACGCCCTTATTTACTACCGGGGGTCAGAAGGCTTAACGTGCCCATTCAATGCTCTAGTAGATCAGATCAGATCATATGCAGAGGATTTTAGGAAGGGAGTGCCTGACACCAGGTCTTAAACAACCCTTAGAAATAGGAAGCTAGGAGATTTGGGCTAGAGTGCCCGATAGGAAAGTGACACGGAAGCGAGGTAGAAGACGCCCTTATTTACTACCGGGGGTCAGAAGGCTTAACGTGCCCATTCAATGCTCTAGTAGATCAGATCAGATCATATGCAGAGGATTTTAGGAAAGGAGTGCCTGACACCAGGTCTTAAACAACCCTTAGAAATAGGAAGCTAGGAGATTTGGGCTAGAGTGCCCGATAGGAAAGTGACACGGAAGCGAGGTAGAAGACGCCCTTATTTACTACCGGGGGTCAGAAGGCTTAACGTGCCCATTCAATGCTCTAGTAGATCAGATCAGATCATATGCAGAGGATTTTAGGAAGGGAGTGCCTGACACCAGGTCTTAAACAACCCTTAGAAATAGGAAGCTAGGAGATTTGGGCTAGAGTGCCCGATAGGAAAGTGACACGGAAGCGAGGTAGAAGACGCCCTTATTTACTACCGGGGGTCAGAAGGCTTAACGTGCCCATTCAATGCTCTAGTAGATCAGATCAGATCATATGCAGAGGATTTTAGGAAGGGAGTGCCTGACACCAGGTCTTAAACAACCCTTAGAAATAGGAAGCTAGGAGATTTGGGCTAGAGTGCCCGATAGGAAAGTGACACGGAAGCGAGGTAGAAGACGCCCTTATTTACTACCGGGGGTCAGAAGGCTTAACGTGCCCATTCAATGCTCTAGTAGATCAGATCAGATCATATGCAGAGGATTTTAGGAAGGGAGTGCCTGACACCAGGTCTTAAACAACCCTTAGAAATAGGAAGCTAGGAGATTTGGGCTAGAGTGCCCGATAGGAAAGTGACACGGAAGCGAGGTAGAAGACGCCCTTATTTACTACCGGGGGTCAGAAGGCTTAACGTGCCCATTCAATGCTCTAGTAGATCAGATCAGATCATATGCAGAGGATTTTAGGAAGGGAGTGCCTGACACCAGGTCTTAAACAACCCTTAGAAATAGGAAGCTAGGAGATTTGGGCTAGAGTGCCCGATAGGAAAGTGACACGGAAGCGAGGTAGAAGACGCCCTTATTTACTACCGGTTGTCAGAAGGCTTAACGTGCCCATTCAATGCTCTAGTAGATCAGATCAGATCATATGTAGAGGATTTTAGGAAGGGAGTGTCTGACCCCAGGTCTTAAACAACCCTTAGAAATAGGAAGCTAGGAGATTTGGGCTAGAGTGCCCGATAGGAAAGTGACACGGAAGCGAGGTAGAAGACGCCCTTATTTACTACCGGGGGTCAGAAGGCTTAACGTGCCCATTCAATGCTCTAGTAGATCAGATCAGATCATATGCAGAGGATTTTAGGAAGGGAGTGCCTGACACCAGGTCTTAAACAACCCTTAGAAATAGGAAGCTAGGAGATTTGGGCTAGAGTGCCCGATAGGAAAGTGACACGGAAGCGAGGTAGAAGACGCCCTTATTTACTACCGGGGGTCAGAAGGCTTAACGTGCCCATTCAATGCTCTAGTAGATCAGATCAGATCATATGCAGAGGATTTTAGGAAGGGAGTGCCTGACACCAGGTCTTAAACAACCCTTAGAAATAGGAAGCTAGGAGATTTGGGCTAGAGTGCCCGATAGGAAAGTGACACGGAAGCGAGGTAGAAGACGCCCTTATTTACTACCGGGGGTCAGAAGGCTTAACGTGCCCATTCAATGCTCTAGTAGATCAGATCAGATCATATGCAGAGGATTTTAGGAAAGGAGTGCCTGACACCAGGTCTTAAACAACCCTTAGAAATAGGAAGCTAGGAGATTTGGGCTAGAGTGCCCGATAGGAAAGTGACACGGAAGCGAGGTAGAAGACGCCCTTATTTACTACCGGGGGTCAGAAGGCTTAACGTGCCCATTCAATGCTCTAGTAGATCAGATCAGATCATATGCAGAGGATTTTAGGAAGGGAGTGCCTGACACCAGGTCTTAAACAACCCTTAGAAATAGGAAGCTAGGAGATTTGGGCTAGAGTGCCCGATAGGAAAGTGACACGGAAGCGAGGTAGAAGACGCCCTTATTTACTACCGGGGGTCAGAAGGCTTAACGTGCCCATTCAATGCTCTAGTAGATCAGATCAGATCATATGTAGAGGATTTTAGGAAGGGAGTGTCTGACCCCAGGTCTTAAACAACCCTTAGAAATAGGAAGCTAGGAGATTTGGGCTAGAGTGCCCGATAGGAAAGTGACACGGAAGCGAGGTAGAAGACGCCCTTATTTACTACCGGGGGTCAGAAGGCTTAACGTGCCCATTCAATGCTCTAGTAGATCAGATCAGATCATATGCAGAGGATTTTAGGAAGGGAGTGCCTGACACCAGGTCTTAAACAACCCTTAGAAATAGGAAGCTAGGAGATTTGGGCTAGAGTGCCCGATAGGAAAGTGACACGGAAGCGAGGTAGAAGACGCCCTTATTTACTACCGGGGGTCAGAAGGCTTAACGTGCCCATTCAATGCTCTAGTAGATCAGATCAGATCATATGCAGAGGATTTTAGGAAGGGAGTGCCTGACACCAGGTCTTAAACAACCCTTAGAAATAGGAAGCTAGGAGATTTGGGCTAGAGTGCCCGATAGGAAAGTGACACGGAAGCGAGGTAGAAGACGCCCTTATTTACTACCGGGGGTCAGAAGGCTTAACGTGCCCATTCAATGCTCTAGTAGATCAGATCAGATCATATGCAGAGGATTTTAGGAAGGGAGTGCCTGACACCAGGTCTTAAACAACCCTTAGAAATAGGAAGCTAGGAGATTTGGGCTAGAGTGCCCGATAGGAAAGTGACACGGAAGCGAGGTAGAAGACGCCCTTATTTACTACCGGGGGTCAGAAGGCTTAACGTGCCCATTCAATGCTCTAGTAGATCAGATCAGATCATATGCAGAGGATTTTAGGAAGGGAGTGCCTGACACCAGGTCTTAAACAACCGTTAGAAATATGAAGCTAGGAAATTTGGGCTAGAGTGCCCGATAGGAAAGTGACACGGAAGCGAGGTAGAAGACGCCCTTATTTACTACCGGGGGTCAGAAGGCTTAACGTGCCCATTCAATGCTCTGGTAGATCAGATCAGATCATATGCAGAGGATTTTAGGAAGGGAGTGCCTGACACCAGGTCTTAAACAACCCTTAGAAATAGGAAGCTAGGAGATTTGGGCTAGAGTGCCCGATAGGAAAGTGACACGGAAGCGAGGTAGAAGACGCCCTTATTTACTACCATGGGTCAGAAGGCTTAACGTGCCCATTCAATGCTCTAGTAGATCAGATCAGATCATATGTAGAGGATTTTAGGAAGGGAGTGTCTGACCCCAGGTCTTAAACAACCCTTAGAAATAGGAAGCTAGGAGATTTGGGCTAGAGTGCCCGATAGGAAAGTGACACGGAAAGGAGGTAGAAGACGCCTTTATTTACTACCGGGGGTCAGAAGGCTTAACGTGCCCATTCAATGCTCTAGTAGATCAGATCAGATCATATGTAGAGGATTTTAGGAAGGGAGTGTCTGACACCAGGTCTTAAACAACCCTTAGAAATAGGAAGCTAGGAGATTTGGGCTAGAGTGCCCGATAGGAAAGTGACACGGAAGCGAGGTAGAAGACGCCCTTATTTACTACCGGGGGTCAGAAGGCTTAACGTGCCCATTCAATGCTCTAGTAGATCAGATCAGATCATATGTAGAGGATTTTAGGAAGGGAGTGTCTGACCCCAGGTCTTAAACAACCCTTAGAAATAGGAAGCTAGGAGATTTGGGCTAGAGTGCCCGATAGGAAAGTGACACGGAAGCGAGGTAGAAGACGCCCTTATTTACTACCGGGGGTCAGAAGGCTTAACGTGCCCATTCAATGCTCTAGTAGATCAGATCAGATCATATGTAGAGGATTTTAGGAAGGGAGTGTCTGACCCCAGGTCTTAAACAACCCTTAGAAATAGGAAGCTAGGAGATTTGGGCTAGAGTGCCCGATAGGAAAGTGACACGGAAGCGAGGTAGAAGACGCCCTTATTTACTACCGGGGGTCAGAAGGCTTAACGTGCCCATTCAATGCTCTAGTAGATCAGATCAGATCATATGTAGAGGATTTTAGGAAGGGAGTGTCTGACCCCAGGTCTTAAACAACCCTTAGAAATAGGAAGCTAGGAGATTTGGGCTAGAGTGCCCGATAGGAAAGTGACACGGAAGCGAGGTAGAAGACGCCCTTATTTACTACCGGGGGTCAGAAGGCTTAACGTGCCCATTCAATGCTCTAGTAGATCAGATCAGATCATATGTAGAGGATTTTAGGAAGGGAGTGTCTGACCCCAGGTCTTAAACAACCCTTAGAAATAGGAAGCTAGGAGATTTGGGCTAGAGTGCCCGATAGGAAAGTGACACGGAAGCGAGGTAGAAGACGCCCTTATTTACTACCGGGGGTCAGAAGGCTTAACGTGCCCATTCAATGCTCTAGTAGATCAGATCAGATCATATGCAGAGGATTTTAGGAAGGGAGTGCCTGACACCAGGTCTTAAACAACCCTTAGAAATAGGAAGCTAGGAGATTTGGGCTAGAGTGCCCGATAGGAAAGTGACACGGAAGCGAGGTAGAAGACGCCCTTATTTACTACCGGGGGTCAGAAGGCTTAACGTGCCCATTCAATGCTCTAGTAGATCAGATCAGATCATATGCAGAGGATTTTAGGAAGGGAGTGCCTGACACCAGGTCTTAAACAACCCTTAGAAATAGGAAGCTAGGAGATTTGGGCTAGAGTGCCCGATAGGAAAGTGACACGGAAGCGAGGTAGAAGACGCCCTTATTTACTACCGGGGGTCAGAAGGCTTAACGTGCCCATTCAATGCTCTAGTAGATCAGATCAGATCATATGCAGAGGATTTTAGGAAGGGAGTGCCTGACACCAGGTCTTAAACAACCCTTAGAAATAGGAAGCTAGGAGATTTGGGCTAGAGTGCCCGATAGGAAAGTGACACGGAAGCGAGGTAGAAGACGCCCTTATTTACTACCGGGGGTCAGAAGGCTTAACGTGCCCATTCAATGCTCTAGTAGATCAGATCAGATCATATGCAGAGGATTTTAGGAAGGGAGTGCCTGACACCAGGTCTTAAACAACCCTTAGAAATAGGAAGCTAGAAGATTTGGGCTAGAGTGCCCGATAGGAAAGTGACACGGAAGCGAGGTAGAAGACGCCTTTATTTACTACCGGGGGTCAGAAGGCTTAACGTGCCCATTCAATGCTCTAGTAGATCAGATCAGATCATATGTAGAGGATTTTAGGAAGGGAGTGTCTGACCCCAGGTCTTAAACAACCCTTAGAAATAGGAAGCTAGGAGATTTGGGCTAGAGTGCCCGATAGGAAAGTGACACGGAAAGGAGGTAGAAGACGCCCTTATTTACTACCGGGGGTCAGAAGGCTTAACGTGCCCATTCAATGCTCTAGTAGATCAGATCAGATCATATGTAGAGGATTTTAGGAAGGGAGTGTCTGACCCCAGGTCTTAAACAACCCTTAGAAATAGGAAGCTAGGAGATTTGGGCTAGAGTGCCCGATAGGAAAGTGACACGGAAGCGAGGTAGAAGACGCCCTTATTTACTACCGGGGGTCAGAAGGCTTAACGTGCCCATTCAATGCTCTAGTAGATCAGATCAGATCATATGTAGAGGATTTTAGGAAGGGAGTGTCTGACCCCAGGTCTTAAACAACCCTTAGAAATAGGAAGCTAGGAGATTTGGGCTAGAGTGCCCGATAGGAAAGTGACACGGAAGGGAGGTAGAAGACGCCTTTATTTACTACCGGGGGTCAGAAGGCTTAACGTGCCCATTCAATGCTCTAGTAGATCAGATCAGATCGTATGTAGAGGATTTTAGGAAGGGAGTGTCTGACCCCAGGTCTTAAACAACCCTTAGAAATAGGAAGCTAGGAGATTTGGGCTAGAGTGCCCGATAGGAAAGTGACACGGAAGCGAGGTAGAAGACGCCCTTATTTACTACCGGGGGTCAGAAGGCTTAACGTGCCCATTCAATGCTCTAGTAGATCAGATCAGATCATATGTAGAGGATTTTAGGAAGGGAGTGTCTGACCCCAGGTCTTAAACAACCCTTAGAAATAGGAAGCTAGGAGATTTGGGCTAGAGTGCCCGATAGGAAAGTGACACGGAAGGGAGGTAGAAGACGCCTTTATTTACTACCGGGGGTCAGAAGGCTTAACGTGCCCATTCAATGCTCTAGTAGATCAGATCAGATCATATGCAGAGGATTTTAGGAAGGGAGTGTCTGACCCCAGGTCTTAAACAACCCTTAGAAATAGGAAGCTAGGAGATTTGGGCTAGAGTGCCCGATAGGAAAGTGACACGGAAGCGAGGTAGAAGACGCCCTTATTTACTACCGGGGGTCAGAAGGCTTAACGTGCCCATTCAATGCTCTAGTAGATCAGATCAGATCATATGTAGAGGATTTTAGGAAGGGAGTGTCTGACCCCAGGTCTTAAACAACCCTTAGAAATAGGAAGCTAGGAGATTTGGGCTAGAGTGCCCGATAGGAAAGTGACACGGAAGGGAGGTAGAAGACGCCTTTATTTACTACCGGGGGTCAGAAGGCTTAACGTGCCCATTCAATGCTCTAGTAGATCAGATCAGATCATATGTAGAGGATTTTAGGAAGGGAGTGTCTGACCCCAGGTCTTAAACAACCCTTAGAAATAGGAAGCTAGGAGATTTGGGCTAGAGTGCCCGATAGGAAAGTGACACGGAAGGGAGGTAGAAGACGCCTTTATTTACTACCGGGGGTCAGAAGGCTTAACGTGCCCATTCAATGCTCTAGTAGATCAGATCAGATCATATGTAGAGGATTTTAGGAAGGGAGTGTCTGACCCCAGGTCTTAAACAACCCTTAGAAATAGGAAGCTAGGAGATTTGGGCTAGAGTGCCCGATAGGAAAGTGACACGGAAGCGAGGTAGAAGACGCCCTTATTTACTACCGGGGGTCAGAAGGCTTAACGTGCCCATTCAATGCTCTAGTAGATCAGATCAGATCATATGCAGAGGATTTTAGGAAGGGAGTGCCTGACACCAGGTCTTAAACAACCCTTAGAAATAGGAAGCTAGGAGATTTGGGCTAGAGTGCCCGATAGGAAAGTGACACGGAAGCGAGGTAGAAGACACCCTTATTTACTACCGGTTGTCAGAAGGCTTAACGTGCCCATTCAATGCTCTAGTAGATCAGATCAGATCATATGTAGAGGATTTTAGGAAGGGAGTGTCTGACCCCAGGTCTTAAACAACCCTTAGAAATAGGAAGCTAGGAGATTTGGGCTACAGTGCCCGATAGGAAAGTGACACGAAAGGGAGGTAGAAGACGCCTTTATTTACTACCGGGGGTCAGAAGGCTTAACGTGCCCATTCAATGCTCTAGTAGATCAGATCAGATCATATGTAGAGGATTTTAGGAAGGGAGTGTCTGACCCCAGGTCTTAAACAACCCTTAGAAATAGGAAGCTAGGAGATTTGGGCTAGAGTGCCCGATAGGAAAGTGACACGAAAGGGAGGTAGAAGACGCCTTTATTTACTACCGGGGGTCAGAAGGCTTAACGTGCCCATTCAATGCTCTAGTAGATCAGATCAGATCATATGTAGAGGATTTTAGGAAGGGAGTGTCTGACCCCAGGTCTTAAACAACCCTTAGAAATAGGAAGCTAGGAGATTTGGGCTACAGTGCCCGATAGGAAAGTGACACGAAAGGGAGGTAGAAGACGCCTTTATTTACTACCGGGGGTCAGAAGGCTTAACGTGCCCATTCAATGCTCTAGTAGATCAGATCAGATCATATGTAGAGGATTTTAGGAAGGGAGTGTCT
The DNA here is from genome assembly GCA_039090855.1 of Macrothele yani. NCBI lineage: Eukaryota > Metazoa > Arthropoda > Arachnida > Araneae > Macrothelidae > Macrothele > Macrothele yani. The sequence goes on from CM077034.1 coordinate 6,381,610, forward strand.
GACCCCAGGTCTTAAACAACCCTTAGAAATAGGAAGCTAGGAGATTTGGGCTACAGTGCCCGATAGGAAAGTGACACGGAAAGGAGGTAGAAGACGCCTTTATTTACTACCGGGGGTCAGAAGGCTTAACGTGCCCATTCAATGCTCTAGTAGATCAGATCAGATCATATGTAGAGGATTTTAGGAAGGGAGTGTCTGACCCCAGGTCTTAAACAACCCTTAGAAATAGGAAGCTAGGAGATTTGGGCTACAGTGCCCGATAGGAAAGTGACACGGAAGCGAGATAGAAGACACCCTTATTTACTACCGGTTGTCAGAAGGCTTAACGTGCCCATTCAATGCTCTAGTAGATCAGATCAGATCATATGTAGAGGATTTTAGGAAGGGAGTGTCTGACCCCAGGTCTTAAACAACCCTTAGAAATAGGAAGCTAGGAGATTTGGGCTACAGTGCCCGATAGGAAAGTGACACGAAAGGGAGGTAGAAGACGCCTTTATTTACTACCGGGGGTCAGAAGGCTTAACGTGCCCATTCAATGCTCTAGTAGATCAGATCAGATCATATGTAGAGGATTTTAGGAAGGGAGTGTCTGACCCCAGGTCTTAAACAACCCTTAGAAATAGGAAGCTAGGAGATTTGGGCTAGAGTGCCCGATAGGAAAGTGACACGGAAAGGAGGTAGAAGACGCCTTTATTTACTACCGGGGGTCAGAAGGCTTAACGTGCCCATTCAATGCTCTAGTAGATCAGATCAGATCATATGTAGAGGATTTTAGGAAGGGAGTGTCTGACCCCAGGTCTTAAACAACCCTTAGAAATAGGAAGCTAGGAGATTTGGGCTAGAGTGCCCGATAGGAAAGTGACACGGAAGGGAGGTAGAAGACGCCTTTATTTTCTACCGGGGGTCAGAAGGCTTAATGTGCCCATTCAATGCTCTAGTAGATCAGATCAGATCATATGTAGAGGATTTTAGGAAGGGAGTGTCTGACCCCAGGTCTTAAACAACCCTTAGAAATAGGAAGCTAGGAGATTTGGGCTAGAGTGCCCGATAGGAAAGTGACACGGAAGCGAGGTAGAAGACGCCCTTATTTACTACCGGGGGTCAGAAGGCTTAACGTGCCCATTCAATGCTCTAGTAGATCAGATCAGATCATATGTAGAGGATTTTAGGAAGGGAGTGTCTGACCCCAGGTCTTAAACAACCCTTAGAAATAGGAAGCTAGGAGATTTGGGCTAGAGTGCCCGATAGGAAAGTGACACGGAAGCGAGGTAGAAGACGCCCTTATTTACTACCGGGGGTCAGAAGGCTTAACGTGCCCATTCAATGCTCTAGTAGATCAGATCAGATCATATGCAGAGGATTTTAGGAAGGGAGTGCCTGACACCAGGTCTTAAACAACCCTTAGAAATAGGAAGCTAGGAGATTTGGGCTAGAGTGCCCGATAGGAAAGTGACACGGAAGCGAGGTAGAAGACGCCCTTATTTACTACCGGGGGTCAGAAGGCTTAACGTGCCCATTCAATGCTCTAGTAGATCAGATCAGATCATATGCAGAGGATTTTAGGAAGGAGTGCCTGACACCAGGTCTTAAACAACCCTTAGAAATAGGAAGCTAGGAGATTTGGGCTAGAGTGCACGATAGGAAAGTGACACGGAAGCGAGGTAGAAGACGCCCTTATTTACTACCGGGGGTCAGAAGGCTTAACGTGCCCATTCAATGCTCTAGTAGATCAGATCAGATCATATGCAGAGGATTTTAGGAAGGGAGTGCCTGACACCAGGTCTTAAACAACCCTTAGAAATAGGAAGCTAGGAGATTTGGGCTAGAGTGCACGATAGGAAAGTGACACGGAAGCGAGGTAGAAGACGCCCTTATTTACTACCGGGGGTCAGAAGGCTTAACGTGCCCATTCAATGCTCTAGTAGATCAGATCAGATCATATGTAGAGGATTTTAGGAAGGGAGTGTCTGACCCCAGGTCTTAAACAACCCTTAGAAATAGGAAGCTAGGAGATTTGGGCTAGAGTGCCCGATAGGAAAGTGACACGGAAGCGAGGTAGAAGACGCCCTTATTTACTACCGGGGGTCAGAAGGCTTAACGTGCCCATTCAATGCTCTAGTAGATCAGATCAGATCATATGCAGAGGATTTTAGGAAGGGAGTGCCTGACACCAGGTCTTAAACAACCCTTAGAAATAGGAAGCTAGGAGATTTGGGCTAGAGTGCCCGATAGGAAAGTGACACGGAAGCGAGGTAGAAGACGCCCTTATTTACTACCGGGGGTCAGAAGGCTTAACGTGCCCATTCAATGCTCTAGTAGATCAGATCAGATCATATGCAGAGGATTTTAGGAAGGGAGTGCCTGACACCAGGTCTTAAACAACCCTTAGAAATAGGAAGCTAGGAGATTTGGGCTAGAGTGCCCGATAGGAAAGTGACACGGAAGCGAGGTAGAAGACGCCCTTATTTACTACCGGGGGTCAGAAGGCTTAACGTGCCCATTCAATGCTCTAGTAGATCAGATCAGATCATATGTAGAGGATTTTAGGAAGGGAGTGTCTGACACCAGGTCTTAAACAACCCTTAGAAATATGAAGCTAGGAGATTTGGGCTAGAGTGCCCGATAGGAAAGTGACACGGAAGCGAGGTAGAAGACGCCCTTATTTACTACCGGGGGTCAGAAGGCTTAACGTGCCCATTCAATGCTCTAGTAGATCAGATCAGATCATATGCAGAGGATTTTAGGAAGGGAGTGCCTGACACCAGGTCTTAAACAACCCTTAGAAATAGGAAGCTAGGAGATTTGGGCTAGAGTGCCCGATAGGAAAGTGACACGGAAGCGAGGTAGAAGACGCCCTTATTTACTACCGGGGGTCAGAAGGCTTAACGTGCCCATTCAATGCTCTAGTAGATCAGATCAGATCATATGCAGAGGATTTTAGGAAGGGAGTGCCTGACACCAGGTCTTAAACAACCCTTAGAAATAGGAAGCTAGGAGATTTGGGCTAGAGTGCCCGATAGGAAAGTGACACGGAAGCGAGGTAGAAGACGCCCTCATTTACTACCGGGGGTCAGAAGGCTTAACGTGCCCATTCAATGCTCTAGTAGATCAGATCAGATCATATGTAGAGGATTTTAGGAAGGGAGTGTCTGACCCCAGGTCTTAAACAACCCTTAGAAATAGGAAGCTAGGAGATTTGGGCTAGAGTGCCCGATAGGAAAGTGACACGGAAGCGAGGTAGAAGACGCCCTTATTTACTACCGGGGGTCAGAAGGCTTAACGTGCCCATTCAATGCTCTAGTAGATCAGATCAGATCATATGCAGAGGATTTTAGGAAGGGAGTGCCTGACACCAGGTCTTAAACAACCCTTAGAAATAGGAAGCTAGGAGATTTGGGCTAGAGTGCCCGATAGGAAAGTGACACGGAAGCGAGGTAGAAGACGCCCTTATTTACTACCGGGGGTCAGAAGGCTTAACGTGCCCATTCAATGCTCTAGTAGATCAGATCAGATCATATGCAGAGGATTTTAGGAAGGGAGTGCCTGACACCAGGTCTTAAACAACCCTTAGAAATAGGAAGCTAGGAGATTTGGGCTAGAGTGCCCGATAGGAAAGTGACACGGAAGCGAGGTAGAAGACGCCCTTATTTACTACCGGGGGTCAGAAGGCTTAACGTGCCCATTCAATGCTCTAGTAGATCAGATCAGATCATATGTAGAGGATTTTAGGAAGGGAGTGTCTGACCCCAGGTCTTAAACAACCCTTAGAAATAGGAAGCTAGGAGATTTGGGCTAGAGTGCCCGATAGGAAAGTGACACGGAAGCGAGGTAGAAGACGCCCTTATTTACTACCGGGGGTCAGAAGGCTTAACGTGCCCATTCAATGCTCTAGTAGATCAGATCAGATCATATGCAGAGGATTTTAGGAAGGGAGTGCCTGACACCAGGTCTTAAACAACCCTTAGAAATAGGAAGCTAGGAGATTTGGGCTAGAGTGCCCGATAGGAAAGTGACACGGAAGCGAGGTAGAAGACGCCCTTATTTACTACCGGGGGTCAGAAGGCTTAACGTGCCCATTCAATGCTCTAGTAGATCAGATCATATGCAGAGGATTTTAGGAAGGGAGTGCCTGACACCAGGTCTTAAACAACCCTTAGAAATAGGAAGCTAGGAGATTTGGGCTAGAGTGCCCGATAGGAAAGTGACACGGAAGCGAGGTAGAAGACGCCCTTATTTACTACCGGGGGTCAGAAGGCTTAACGTGCCCATTCAATGCTCTAGTAGATCAGATCAGATCATATGCAGAGGATTTTAGGAAGGGAGTGCCTGACACCAGGTCTTAAACAACCCTTAGAAATAGGAAGCTAGGAGATTTGGGCTAGAGTGCACGATAGGAAAGTGACACGGAAGCGAGGTAGAAGACGCCCTCATTTACTACCGGGGGTCAGAAGGCTTAACGTGCCCATTCAATGCTCTAGTAGATCAGATCAGATCATATGTAGAGGATTTTAGGAAGGGAGTGTCTGACCCCAGGTCTTAAACAACCCTTAGAAATAGGAAGCTAGGAGATTTGGGCTAGAGTGCCCGATAGGAAAGTGACACGGAAGCGAGGTAGAAGACGCCCTTATTTACTACCGGGGGTCAGAAGGCTTAACGTGCCCATTCAATGCTCTAGTAGATCAGATCAGATCATATGCAGAGGATTTTAGGAAGGGAGTGCCTGACACCAGGTCTTAAACAACCCTTAGAAATAGGAAGCTAGGAGATTTGGGCTAGAGTGCCCGATAGGAAAGTGACACGGAAGCGAGGTAGAAGACGCCCTTATTTACTACCGGGGGTCAGAAGGCTTAACGTGCCCATTCAATGCTCTAGTAGATCAGATCAGATCATATGTAGAGGATTTTAGGAAGGGAGTGTCTGACCCCAGGTCTTAAACAACCCTTAGAAATAGGAAGCTAGGAGATTTGGGCTAGAGTGCCCGATAGGAAAGTGACACGGAAGCGAGGTAGAAGACGCCCTTATTTACTACCGGGGGTCAGAAGGCTTAACGTGCCCATTCAATGCTCTAGTAGATCAGATCAGATCATATGCAGAGGATTTTAGGAAGGGAGTGCCTGACACCAGGTCTTAAACAACCCTTAGAAATAGGAAGCTAGGAGATTTGGGCTAGAGTGCCCGATAGGAAAGTGACACGGAAGCGAGGTAGAAGACGCCCTTATTTACTACCGGGGGTCAGAAGGCTTAACGTGCCCATTCAATGCTCTAGTAGATCAGATCAGATCATATGTAGAGGATTTTAGGAAGGGAGTGTCTGACCCCAGGTCTTAAACAACCCTTAGAAATAGGAAGCTAGGAGATTTGGGCTAGAGTGCCCGATAGGAAAGTGACACGGAAGCGAGGTAGAAGACGCCCTTATTTACTACCGGGGGTCAGAAGGCTTAACGTGCCCATTCAATGCTCTAGTAGATCAGATCAGATCATATGCAGAGGATTTTAGGAAGGAGTGCCTGACACCAGGTCTTAAACAACCCTTAGAAATAGGAAGCTAGGAGATTTGGGCTAGAGTGCCCGATAGGAAAGTGACACGGAAGCGAGGTAGAAGACGCCCTTATTTACTACCGGGGGTCAGAAGGCTTAACGTGCCCATTCAATGCTCTAGTAGATCAGATCAGATCATATGCAGAGGATTTTAGGAAGGGAGTGCCTGACACCAGGTCTTAAACAACCCTTAGAAATAGGAAGCTAGGAGATTTGGGCTAGAGTGCCCGATAGGAAAGTGACACGGAAGCGAGGTAGAAGACGCCCTTATTTACTACCGGGGGTCAGAAGGCTTAACGTGCCCATTCAATGCTCTAGTAGATCAGATCAGATCATATGTAGAGGATTTTAGGAAGGGAGTGTCTGACCCCAGGTCTTAAACAACCCTTAGAAATAGGAAGCTAGGAGATTTGGGCTAGAGTGCCCGATAGGAAAGTGACACGGAAGCGAGGTAGAAGACGCCCTTATTTACTACCGGGGGTCAGAAGGCTTAACGTGCCCATTCAATGCTCTAGTAGATCAGATCAGATCATATGCAGAGGATTTTAGGAAGGGAGTGCCTGACACCAGGTCTTAAACAACCCTTAGAAATAGGAAGCTAGGAGATTTGGGCTAGAGTGCCCGATAGGAAAGTGACACGGAAGCGAGGTAGAAGACGCCCTTATTTACTACCGGGGGTCAGAAGGCTTAACGTGCCCATTCAATGCTCTAGTAGATCAGATCAGATCATATGCAGAGGATTTTAGGAAGGAGTGCCTGACACCAGGTCTTAAACAACCCTTAGAAATAGGAAGCTAGGAGATTTGGGCTAGAGTGCCCGATAGGAAAGTGACACGGAAGCGAGGTAGAAGACGCCCTTATTTACTACCGGGGGTCAGAAGGCTTAACGTGCCCATTCAATGCTCTAGTAGATCAGATCAGATCATATGCAGAGGATTTTAGGAAGGGAGTGCCTGACACCAGGTCTTAAACAACCCTTAGAAATAGGAAGCTAGGAGATTTGGGCTAGAGCGCCCGATAGGAAAGTGACACGGAAGCGAGGTAGAAGACGCCCTTATTTACTACCGGGGGTCAGAAGGCTTAACGTGCCCATTCAATGCTCTAGTAGATCAGATCAGATCATATGCAGAGGATTTTAGGAAGGGAGTGCCTGACACCAGGTCTTAAACAACCCTTAGAAATAGGAAGCTAGGAGATTTGGGCTAGAGTGCCCGATAGGAAAGTGACACGGAAGCGAGGTAGAAGACGCCCTCATTTACTACCGGGGGTCAGAAGGCTTAACGTGCCCATTCAATGCTCTAGTAGATCAGATCAGATCATATGTAGAGGATTTTAGGAAGGGAGTGTCTGACCCCAGGTCTTAAACAACCCTTAGAAATAGGAAGCTAGGAGATTTGGGCTAGAGTGCCCGATAGGAAAGTGACACGGAAGCGAGGTAGAAGACGCCCTTATTTACTACCGGGGGTCAGAAGGCTTAACGTGCCCATTCAATGCTCTAGTAGATCAGATCAGATCATATGCAGAGGATTTTAGGAAGGGAGTGCCTGACACCAGGTCTTAAACAACCCTTAGAAATAGGAAGCTAGGAGATTTGGGCTAGAGTGCCCGATAGGAAAGTGACACGGAAGCGAGGTAGAAGACGCCCTTATTTACTACCGGGGGTCAGAAGGCTTAACGTGCCCATTCAATGCTCTAGTAGATCAGATCAGATCATATGCAGAGGATTTTAGGAAGGGAGTGCCTGACACCAGGTCTTAAACAACCCTTAGAAATAGGAAGCTAGGAGATTTGGGCTAGAGTGCCCGATAGGAAAGTGACACGGAAGCGAGGTAGAAGACGCCCTTATTTACTACCGGGGGTCAGAAGGCTTAACGTGCCCATTCAATGCTCTAGTAGATCAGATCAGATCATATGCAGAGGATTTTAGGAAGGGAGTGCCTGACACCAGGTCTTAAACAACCCTTAGAAATAGGAAGCTAGGAGATTTGGGCTAGAGTGCCCGATAGGAAAGTGACACGGAAGCGAGGTAGAAGACGCCCTTATTTACTACCGGGGGTCAGAAGGCTTAACGTGCCCATTCAATGCTCTAGTAGATCAGATCAGATCATATGCAGAGGATTTTAGGAAGGGAGTGCCTGACACCAGGTCTTAAACAACCCTTAGAAATAGGAAGCTAGGAGATTTGGGCTAGAGTGCCCGATAGGAAAGTGACACGGAAGCGAGGTAGAAGACGCCCTTATTTACTACCGGGGGTCAGAAGGCTTAACGTGCCCATTCAATGCTCTAGTAGATCAGATCAGATCATATGCAGAGGATTTTAGGAAGGGAGTGCCTGACACCAGGTCTTAAACAACCCTTAGAAATAGGAAGCTAGGAGATTTGGGCTAGAGTGCACGATAGGAAAGTGACACGGAAGCGAGGTAGAAGACGCCCTCATTTACTACCGGGGGTCAGAAGGCTTAACGTGCCCATTCAATGCTCTAGTAGATCAGATCAGATCATATGTAGAGGATTTTAGGAAGGGAGTGTCTGACCCCAGGTCTTAAACAACCCTTAGAAATAGGAAGCTAGGAGATTTGGGCTAGAGTGCCCGATAGGAAAGTGACACGGAAGCGAGGTAGAAGACGCCCTTATTTACTACCGGGGGTCAGAAGGCTTAACGTGCCCATTCAATGCTCTAGTAGATCAGATCAGATCATATGCAGAGGATTTTAGGAAGGGAGTGCCTGACACCAGGTCTTAAACAACCCTTAGAAATAGGAAGCTAGGAGATTTGGGCTAGAGTGCCCGATAGGAAAGTGACACGGAAGCGAGGTAGAAGACGCCCTTATTTACTACCGGGGGTCAGAAGGCTTAACGTGCCCATTCAATGCTCTAGTAGATCAGATCAGATCATATGCAGAGGATTTTAGGAAGGAGTGCCTGACACCAGGTCTTAAACAACCCTTAGAAATAGGAAGCTAGGAGATTTGGGCTAGAGTGCCCGATAGGAAAGTGACACGGAAGCGAGGTAGAAGACGCCCTTATTTACTACCGGGGGTCAGAAGGCTTAACGTGCCCATTCAATGCTCTAGTAGATCAGATCAGATCATATGTAGAGGATTTTAGGAAGGGAGTGTCTGACCCCAGGTCTTAAACAACCCTTAGAAATAGGAAGCTAGGAGATTTGGGCTAGAGTGCCCGATAGGAAAGTGACACGGAAGCGAGGTAGAAGACGCCCTTATTTACTACCGGGGGTCAGAAGGCTTAACGTGCCCATTCAATGCTCTAGTAGATCAGATCAGATCATATGCAGAGGATTTTAGGAAGGGAGTGCCTGACACCAGGTCTTAAACAACCCTTAGAAATAGGAAGCTAGGAGATTTGGGCTAGAGTGCCCGATAGGAAAGTGACACGGAAGCGAGGTAGAAGACGCCCTTATTTACTACCGGGGGTCAGAAGGCTTAACGTGCCCATTCAATGCTCTAGTAGATCAGATCAGATCATATGCAGAGGATTTTAGGAAGGGAGTGCCTGACACCAGGTCTTAAACAACCCTTAGAAATAGGAAGCTAGGAGATTTGGGCTAGAGTGCCCGATAGGAAAGTGACACGGAAGCGAGGTAGAAGACGCCCTTATTTACTACCGGGGGTCAGAAGGCTTAACGTGCCCATTCAATGCTCTAGTAGATCAGATCAGATCATATGTAGAGGATTTTAGGAAGGGAGTGTCTGACCCCAGGTCTTAAACAACCCTTAGAAATAGGAAGCTAGGAGATTTGGGCTAGAGTGCCCGATAGGAAAGTGACACGGAAGCGAGGTAGAAGACGCCCTTATTTACTACCGGGGGTCAGAAGGCTTAACGTGCCCATTCAATGCTCTAGTAGATCAGATCAGATCATATGTAGAGGATTTTAGGAAGGGAGTGCCTGACACCAGGTCTTAAACAACCCTTAGAAATAGGAAGCTAGGAGATTTGGGCTAGAGTGCCCGATAGGAAAGTGACACGGAAGCGAGGTAGAAGACGCCCTTATTTACTACCGGGGGTCAGAAGGCTTAACGTGCCCATTCAATGCTCTAGTAGATCAGATCAGATCATATGCAGAGGATTTTAGGAAGGGAGTGCCTGACACCAGGTCTTAAACAACCCTTAGAAATAGGAAGCTAGGAGATTTGGGCTAGAGTGCCCGATAGGAAAGTGACACGGAAGCGAGGTAGAAGACGCCCTTATTTACTACCGGGGGTCAGAAGGCTTAACGTGCCCATTCAATGCTCTAGTAGATCAGATCAGATCATATGCAGAGGATTTTAGGAAGGGAGTGCCTGACACCAGGTCTTAAACAACCCTTAGAAATAGGAAGCTAGGAGATTTGGGCTAGAGTGCCCGATAGGAAAGTGACACGGAAGCGAGGTAGAAGACGCCCTTATTTACTACCGGGGGTCAGAAGGCTTAACGTGCCCATTCAATGCTCTAGTAGATCAGATCAGATCATATGCAGAGGATTTTAGGAAGGGAGTGCCTGACACCAGGTCTTAAACAACCCTTAGAAATAGGAAGCTAGGAGATTTGGGCTAGAGTGCCCGATAGGAAAGTGACACGGAAGCGAGGTAGAAGACGCCCTTATTTACTACCGGGGGTCAGAAGGCTTAACGTGCCCATTCAATGCTCTAGTAGATCAGATCAGATCATATGCAGAGGATTTTAGGAAGGGAGTGCCTGACACCAGGTCTTAAACAACCCTTAGAAATAGGAAGCTAGGAGATTTGGGCTAGAGTGCCCGATAGGAAAGTGACACGGAAGCGAGGTAGAAGACGCCCTTATTTACTACCGGGGGTCAGAAGGCTTAACGTGCCCATTCAATGCTCTAGTAGATCAGATCAGATCATATGCAGAGGATTTTAGGAAGGGAGTGCCTGACACCAGGTCTTAAACAACCCTTAGAAATAGGAAGCTAGGAGATTTGGGCTAGAGTGCCCGATAGGAAAGTGACACGGAAGCGAGGTAGAAGACGCCCTTATTTACTACCGGGGGTCAGAAGGCTTAACGTGCCCATTCAATGCTCTAGTAGATCAGATCAGATCATATGCAGAGGATTTTAGGAAGGGAGTGCCTGACACCAGGTCTTAAACAACCCTTAGAAATAGGAAGCTAGGAGATTTGGGCTAGAGTGCCCGATAGGAAAGTGACACGGAAGCGAGGTAGAAGACGCCCTTATTTACTACCGGGGGTCAGAAGGCTTAACGTGCCCATTCAATGCTCTAGTAGATCAGATCAGATCATATGCAGAGGATTTTAGGAAGGGAGTGCCTGACACCAGGTCTTAAACAACCCTTAGAAATAGGAAGCTAGGAGATTTGGGCTAGAGTGCCCGATAGGAAAGTGACACGGAAGCGAGGTAGAAGACGCCCTTATTTACTACCGGGGGTCAGAAGGCTTAACGTGCCCATTCAATGCTCTAGTAGATCAGATCAGATCATATGTAGAGGATTTTAGGAAGGGAGTGTCTGACCCCAGGTCTTAAACAACCCTTAGAAATAGGAAGCTAGGAGATTTGGGCTAGAGTGCCCGATAGGAAAGTGACACGGAAGCGAGGTAGAAGACGCCCTTATTTACTACCGGGGGTCAGAAGGCTTAACGTGCCCATTCAATGCTCTAGTAGATCAGATCAGATCATATGCAGAGGATTTTAGGAAGGGAGTGTCTGACCCCAGGTCTTAAACAACCCTTAGAAATAGGAAGCTAGGAGATTTGGGCTAGAGTGCCCGATAGGAAAGTGACACGGAAGCGAGGTAGAAGACGCCCTTATTTACTACCGGGGGTCAGAAGGCTTAACGTGCCCATTCAATGCTCTAGTAGATCAGATCAGATCATATGTAGAGGATTTTAGGAAGGGAGTGTCTGACCCCAGGTCTTAAACAACCCTTAGAAATAGGAAGCTAGGAGATTTGGGCTAGAGTGCCCGATAGGAAAGTGACACGGAAGCGAGGTAGAAGACGCCCTTATTTACTACCGGGGGTCAGAAGGCTTAACGTGCCCATTCAATGCTCTAGTAGATCAGATCAGATCATATGTAGAGGATTTTAGGAAGGGAGTGTCTGACCCCAGGTCTTAAACAACCCTTAGAAATAGGAAGCTAGGAGATTTGGGCTAGAGTGCCCGATAGGAAAGTGACACGGAAGCGAGGTAGAAGACGCCCTTATTTACTACCGGGGGTCAGAAGGCTTAACGTGCCCATTCAATGCTCTAGTAGATCAGATCAGATCATATGCAGAGGATTTTAGGAAGGGAGTGCCTGACACCAGGTCTTAAACAACCCTTAGAAATAGGAAGCTAGGAGATTTGGGCTAGAGTGCCCGATAGGAAAGTGACACGGAAGCGAGGTAGAAGACGCCCTTATTTACTACCGGGGGTCAGAAGGCTTAACGTGCCCATTCAATGCTCTAGTAGATCAGATCAGATCATATGCAGAGGATTTTAGGAAGGGAGTGCCTGACACCAGGTCTTAAACAACCCTTAGAAATAGGAAGCTAGGAGATTTGGGCTAGAGTGCCCGATAGGAAAGTGACACGGAAGCGAGGTAGAAGACGCCCTTATTTACTACCGGGGGTCAGAAGGCTTAACGTGCCCATTCAATGCTCTAGTAGATCAGATCAGATCATATGTAGAGGATTTTAGGAAGGGAGTGTCTGACCCCAGGTCTTAAACAACCCTTAGAAATAGGAAGCTAGGAGATTTGGGCTAGAGTGCCCGATAGGAAAGTGACACGGAAGCGAGGTAGAAGACGCCCTTATTTACTACCGGGGGTCAGAAGGCTTAACGTGCCCATTCAATGCTCTAGTAGATCAGATCAGATCATATGCAGAGGATTTTAGGAAGGGAGTGCCTGACACCAGGTCTTAAACAACCCTTAGAAATAGGAAGCTAGGAGATTTGGGCTAGAGTGCCCGATAGGAAAGTGACACGGAAGCGAGGTAGAAGACGCCCTTATTTACTACCGGGGGTCAGAAGGCTTAACGTGCCCATTCAATGCTCTAGTAGATCAGATCAGATCATATGCAGAGGATTTTAGGAAGGGAGTGCCTGACACCAGGTCTTAAACAACCCTTAGAAATAGGAAGCTAGGAGATTTGGGCTAGAGTGCCCGATAGGAAAGTGACACGGAAGCGAGGTAGAAGACGCCCTTATTTACTACCGGGGGTCAGAAGGCTTAACGTGCCCATTCAATGCTCTAGTAGATCAGATCAGATCATATGTAGAGGATTTTAGGAAGGAGTGTCTGACCCCAGGTCTTAAACAACCCTTAGAAATAGGAAGCTAGGAGATTTGGGCTAGAGTGCCCGATAGGAAAGTGACACGGAAGCGAGGTAGAAGACGCCCTTATTTACTACCGGGGGTCAGAAGGCTTAACGTGCCCATTCAATGCTCTAGTAGATCAGATCAGATCATATGCAGAGGATTTTAGGAAGGGAGTGCCTGACACCAGGTCTTAAACAACCCTTAGAAATAGGAAGCTAGGAGATTTGGGCTAGAGTGCCCGATAGGAAAGTGACACGGAAGCGAGGTAGAAGACGCCCTTATTTACTACCGGGGGTCAGAAGGCTTAACGTGCCCATTCAATGCTCTAGTAGATCAGATCAGATCATATGTAGAGGATTTTAGGAAGGGAGTGTCTGACACCAGGTCTTAAACAACCCTTAGAAATAGGAAGCTAGGAGATTTGGGCTAGAGTGCCCGATAGGAAAGTGACACGGAAGCGAGGTAGAAGACGCCCTTATTTACTACCGGGGGTCAGAAGGCTTAACGTGCCCATTCAATGCTCTAGTAGATCAGATCAGATCATATGCAGAGGATTTTAGGAAGGGAGTGCCTGACACCAGGTCTTAAACAACCCTTAGAAATAGGAAGCTAGGAGATTTGGGCTAGAGTGCCCGATAGGAAAGTGACACGGAAGCGAGGTAGAAGACGCCCTTATTTACTACCGGGGGTCAGAAGGCTTAACGTGCCCATTCAATGCTCTAGTAGATCAGATCAGATCATATGCAGAGGATTTTAGGAAGGGAGTGCCTGACACCAGGTCTTAAACAACCCTTAGAAATAGGAAGCTAGGAGATTTGGGCTAGAGTGCCCGATAGGAAAGTGACACGGAAGCGAGGTAGAAGACGCCCTTATTTACTACCGGGGGTCAGAAGGCTTAACGTGCCCATTCAATGCTCTAGTAGATCAGATCAGATCATATGCAGAGGATTTTAGGAAGGGAGTGTCTGACCCCAGGTCTTAAACAACCCTTAGAAATAGGAAGCTAGGAGATTTGGGCTAGAGTGCCCGATAGGAAAGTGACACGGAAGCGAGGTAGAAGACGCCCTTATTTACTACCGGGGGTCAGAAGGCTTAACGTGCCCATTCAATGCTCTAGTAGATCAGATCAGATCATATGCAGAGGATTTTAGGAAGGGAGTGCCTGACACCAGGTCTTAAACAACCCTTAGAAATAGGAAGCTAGGAGATTTGGGCTAGAGTGCCCGATAGGAAAGTGACACGGAAGCGAGGTAGAAGACGCCCTTATTTACTACCGGGGGTCAGAAGGCTTAACGTGCCCATTCAATGCTCTAGTAGATCAGATCAGATCATATGCAGAGGATTTTAGGAAGGGAGTGCCTGACACCAGGTCTTAAACAACCCTTAGAAATAGGAAGCTAGGAGATTTGGGCTAGAGTGCCCGATAGGAAAGTGACACGGAAGCGAGGTAGAAGACGCCCTTATTTACTACCGGGGGTCAGAAGGCTTAACGTGCCCATTCAATGCTCTAGTAGATCAGATCAGATCATATGTAGAGGATTTTAGGAAGGGAGTGTCTGACCCCAGGTCTTAAACAACCCTTAGAAATAGGAAGCTAGGAGATTTGGGCTAGAGTGCCCGATAGGAAAGTGACACGGAAGCGAGGTAGAAGACGCCCTTATTTACTACCGGGGGTCAGAAGGCTTAACGTGCCCATTCAATGCTCTAGTAGATCAGATCAGATCATATGTAGAGGATTTTAGGAAGGGAGTGTCTGACACCAGGTCTTAAACAACCCTTAGAAATAGGAAGCTAGGAGATTTGGGCTAGAGTGCCCGATAGGAAAGTGACACGGAAGCGAGGTAGAAGACGCCCTTATTTACTACCGGGGGTCAGAAGGCTTAACGTGCCCATTCAATGCTCTAGTAGATCAGATCAGATCATATGCAGAGGATTTTAGGAAGGAGTGCCTGACACCAGGTCTTAAACAACCCTTAGAAATAGGAAGCTAGGAGATTTGGGCTAGAGTGCCCGATAGGAAAGTGACACGGAAGCGAGGTAGAAGACGCCCTTATTTACTACCGGGGGTCAGAAGGCTTAACGTGCCCATTCAATGCTCTAGTAGATCAGATCAGATCATATGCAGAGGATTTTAGGAAGGAGTGTCTGACCCCAGGTCTTAAACAACCCTTAGAAATAGGAAGCTAGGAGATTTGGGCTAGAGTGCCCGATAGGAAAGTGACACGGAAGCGAGGTAGAAGACGCCCTTATTTACTACCGGGGGTCAGAAGGCTTAACGTGCCCATTCAATGCTCTAGTAGATCAGATCAGATCATATGCAGAGGATTTTAGGAAGGGAGTGCCTGACACCAGGTCTTAAACAACCCTTAGAAATAGGAAGCTAGGAGATTTGGGCTAGAGTGCCCGATAGGAAAGTGACACGGAAGCGAGGTAGAAGACGCCCTTATTTACTACCGGGGGTCAGAAGGCTTAACGTGCCCATTCAATGCTCTAGTAGATCAGATCAGATCATATGCAGAGGATTTTAGGAAGGGAGTGCCTGACACCAGGTCTTAAACAACCCTTAGAAATAGGAAGCTAGGAGATTTGGGCTAGAGTGCCCGATAGGAAAGTGACACGGAAGCGAGGTAGAAGACGCCCTTATTTACTACCGGGGGTCAGAAGGCTTAACGTGCCCATTCAATGCTCTAGTAGATCAGATCAGATCATATGTAGAGGATTTTAGGAAGGGAGTGCCTGACACCAGGTCTTAAACAACCCTTAGAAATAGGAAGCTAGGAGATTTGGGCTAGAGTGCCCGATAGGAAAGTGACACGGAAGCGAGGTAGAAGACGCCCTTATTTACTACCGGGGGTCAGAAGGCTTAACGTGCCCATTCAATGCTCTAGTAGATCAGATCAGATCATATGCAGAGGATTTTAGGAAGGGAGTGCCTGACACCAGGTCTTAAACAACCCTTAGAAATAGGAAGCTAGGAGATTTGGGCTAGAGTGCCCGATAGGAAAGTGACACGGAAGCGAGGTAGAAGACGCCCTTATTTACTACCGGGGGTCAGAAGGCTTAACGTGCCCATTCAATGCTCTAGTAGATCAGATCAGATCATATGCAGAGGATTTTAGGAAGGGAGTGCCTGACACCAGGTCTTAAACAACCCTTAGAAATAGGAAGCTAGGAGATTTGGGCTAGAGTGCCCGATAGGAAAGTGACACGGAAGCGAGGTAGAAGACGCCCTTATTTACTACCGGGGGTCAGAAGGCTTAACGTGCCCATTCAATGCTCTAGTAGATCAGATCAGATCATATGCAGAGGATTTTAGGAAGGAGTGCCTGACACCAGGTCTTAAACAACCCTTAGAAATAGGAAGCTAGGAGATTTGGGCTAGAGTGCCCGATAGGAAAGTGACACGGAAGCGAGGTAGAAGACGCCCTTATTTACTACCGGGGGTCAGAAGGCTTAACGTGCCCATTCAATGCTCTAGTAGATCAGATCAGATCATATGTAGAGGATTTTAGGAAGGGAGTGTCTGACCCCAGGTCTTAAACAACCCTTAGAAATAGGAAGCTAGGAGATTTGGGCTAGAGTGCCCGATAGGAAAGTGACACGGAAGCGAGGTAGAAGACGCCCTTATTTACTACCGGGGGTCAGAAGGCTTAACGTGCCCATTCAATGCTCTAGTAGATCAGATCAGATCATATGTAGAGGATTTTAGGAAGGGAGTGTCTGACCCCAGGTCTTAAACAACCCTTAGAAATAGGAAGCTAGGAGATTTGGGCTAGAGTGCCTGATAGGAAAGTGACACGGAAGCGAGGTAGAAGACGCCCTTATTTACTACCGGGGGTCAGAAGGCTTAACGTGCCCATTCAATGCTCTAGTAGATCAGATCAGATCATATGCAGAGGATTTTAGGAAGGGAGTGCCTGACACCAGGTCTTAAACAACCCTTAGAAATAGGAAGCTAGGAGATTTGGGCTAGAGTGCCCGATAGGAAAGTGACACGGAAGCGAGGTAGAAGACGCCCTTATTTACTACCGGGGGTCAGAAGGCTTAACGTGCCCATTCAATGCTCTAGTAGATCAGATCAGATCATATGCAGAGGATTTTAGGAAGGGAGTGCCTGACACCAGGTCTTAAACAACCCTTAGAAATAGGAAGCTAGGAGATTTGGGCTAGAGTGCCCGATAGGAAAGTGACACGGAAGCGAGGTAGAAGACGCCCTTATTTACTACCGGGGGTCAGAAGGCTTAACGTGCCCATTCAATGCTCTAGTAGATCAGATCAGATCATATGCAGAGGATTTTAGGAAGGGAGTGCCTGACACCAGGTCTTAAACAACCCTTAGAAATAGGAAGCTAGGAGATTTGGGTTAGAGTGCCCGATAGGAAAGTGACACGGAAGCGAGGTAGAAGACGCCCTTATTTACTACCGGGGGTCAGAAGGCTTAACGTGCCCATTCAATGCTCTAGTAGATCAGATCAGATCATATGCAGAGGATTTTAGGAAGGGAGTGTCTGACACCAGGTCTTAAACAACCCTTAGAAATAGGAAGCTAGGAGATTTGGGCTAGAGTGCCCGATAGGAAAGTGACACGGAAGCGAGGTAGAAGACGCCCTTATTTACTACCGGGGGTCAGAAGGCTTAACGTGCCCATTCAATGCTCTAGTAGATCAGATCAGATCATATGTAGAGGATTTTAGGAAGGGACTGTCTGACACCAGGTCTTAAACAACCGTTAGAAATATGAAGCTAGGAGATTTGGGCTAGAGTGCCCAATAGGAAAGTGACACGGAAGCGAGGTAGAAGACGCCCTTATTTACTACCGGGGGTCAGAAGGCTTAACGTGCCCATTCAATGCTCTAGTAGATCAGATCAGATCATATGCAGAGGATTTTAGGAAGGGAGTGCCTGACACCAGGTCTTAAACAACCGTTAGAAATATGAAGCTAGGAGATTTGGGCTAGAGTGCCCGATAGGAAAGTGACACGGAAGCGAGGTAGAAGACGCCCTTATTTACTACCGGGGGTCAGAAGGCTTAACGTGCCCATTCAATGCTCTAGTAGATCAGATCAGATCATATGCAGAGGATTTTAGGAAAGGAGTGCCTGACACCAGGTCTTAAACAACCGTTAGAAATATGAAGCTAGGAGATTTGGGCTAGAGTGCCCGATAGGAAAGTGACACGGAAGCGAAGTAGAAGACGCCCTTATTTACTACCGGGGGTCAGAAGGCTTAACGTGCCCATTCAATGCTCTAGTAGATCAGATCAGATCATATGCAGAGGATTTTAGGAAAGGAGTGCCTGACACCAGGTCTTAAACAACCGTTAGAAATATGAAGCTAGGAAATTTGGGCTAGAGTGCCCGATAGGAAAGTGACACGGAAGCGAGGTAGAAGACGCCCTTATTTACTACCGGGGGTCAGAAGGCTTAACGTGCCCATTCAATGCTCTGGTAGATCAGATCAGATCATATGCAGAGGATTTTAGGAAGGGAGTGTCTGACCCCAGGTCTTAAACAACCCTTAGAAATAGGAAGCTAGGAGATTTGGGCTACAGTGCCCGATAGGAAAGTGACACGGAAAGGAGGTAGAAGACGCCTTTATTTACTACCGGGGGTCAGAAGGCTTAACGTGCCCATTCAATGCTCTAGTAGATCAGATCAGATTATATGTAGAGGATTTTAGGAAGGGAGTGTCTGACCCCAGGTCTTAAACAACCCTTAGAAATAGGAAGCTAGGAGATTTGGGCTACAGTGCCCGATAGGAAAGTGACACGGAAAGGAGGTAGAAGACGCCTTTATTTACTACCGGGGGTCAGAAGGCTTAACGTGCCCATTCAATGCTCTAGTAGATCAGATCAGATCGTATGTAGAGGATTTTAGGAAGGGAGTGTCTGACCCCAGGTCTTAAACAACCCTTAGAAATAGGAAGCTAGGAGATTTGGGCTAGAGTGCCCGATAGGAAAGTGACACGGAAGCGAGGTAGAAGACGCCCTTATTTACTACCGGTTGTCAGAAGGCTTAACGTGCCCATTCAATGCTCTAGTAGATCAGATCAGATCATATGTAGAGGATTTTAGGAAGGGAGTGTCTGACCCCAGGTCTTAAACAACCCTTAGAAATAGGAAGCTAGGAGATTTGGGCTAGAGTGCCCGATAGGAAAGTGACACGGAAGGGAGGTAGAAGACGCCTTTATTTACTACCGGGGGTCAGAAGGCTTAACGTGCCCATTCAATGCTCTAGTAGATCAGATCAGATCGTATGTAGAGGATTTTAGGAAGGGAGTGTCTGACCCCAGGTGTTAAACAACCCTTAGAAATAGGAAGCTAGGAGATTTGGGCTAGAGTGCCCGATAGGAAAGTGACACGGAAGCGAGGTAGAAGACGCCCTTATTTACTACCGGGGGTCAGAAGGCTTAACGTGCCCATTCAATGCTCTAGTAGATCAGATCAGATCGTATGTAGAGGATTTTAGGAAGGGAGTGTCTGACCCCAGGTCTTAAACAACCCTTAGAAATAGGAAGCTAGGAGATTTGGGCTAGAGTGCCCGATAGGAAAGTGACACGGAAGGGAGGTAGAAGACGCCTTTATTTACTACCGGGGGTCAGAAGGCTTAACGTGCCCATTCAATGCTCTAGTAGATCAGATCAGATCGTATGTAGAGGATTTTAGGAAGGGAGTGTCTGACCCCAGGTCTTAAACAACCCTTAGAAATAGGAAGCTAGGAGATTTGGGCTAGAGTGCCCGATAGGAAAGTGACACGGAAGCGAGGTAGAAGACGCCCTTATTTACTACCGGTTGTCAGAAGGCTTAACGTGCCCATTCAATGCTCTAGTAGATCAGATCAGATCGTATGTAGAGGATTTTAGGAAGGGAGTGTCTGACCCCAGGTCTTAAACAACCCTTAGAAATAGGAAGCTAGGAGATTTGGGCTAGAGTGCCCGATAGGAAAGTGACACGGAAGCGAGGTAGAAGACGCCCTTATTTACTACCGGGGGTCAGAAGGCTTAACGTGCCCATTCAATGCTCTAGTAGATCAGATCAGATCGTATGTAGAGGATTTTAGGAAGGGAGTGTCTGACCCCAGGTCTTAAACAACCCTTAGAAATAGGAAGCTAGGAGATTTGGGCTAGAGTGCCCGATAGGAAAGTGACACGGAAGGGAGGTAGAAGACGCCCTTATTTACTTCCGGGGGTCAGAAGGCTTAACGTGCCCATTCAATGCTCTAGTAGATCAGATCAGATCGTATGTAGAGGATTTTAGGAAGGAGTGTCTGACCCCAGGTCTTAAACAACCCTTAGAAATAGGAAGCTAGGAGATTTGGGCTAGAGTGCCCGATAGGAAAGTGACACGGAAGCGAGGTAGAAGACGCCCTTATTTACTACCGGCGGTCAGAAGGCTTAACGTGCCCATTCAATGCTCTAGTAGATCAGATCAGATCATATGTAGAGGATTTTAGGAAGGGAGTGCCTGACACCAGGTCTTAAACAACCCTTAGAAATAGGAAGCTAGGAGATTTGGGCTAGATTGCCTGATGGGAAAGTGACACAGAAGCGAGGTAGAAATCGGGAGGAAGACGCCCTTTTTTATTACCGGGAGTGGAGGGCAGTACCCGGGGTCCGACGGCTTAACGTGCCCATCCGACGCACGGTGGATATTTAGTGGATCTAGCGTTCGCACCTGCTTGGGATCGAACCTGAGGTCCTTTCCGTGACAGTCACGAACGCTGACCACTAGGCCAAACAGATCAGATCAAATGTAGATGATTTTAGGAACGGAGTGTTTGACCCCAGGTCTTAAACAACCCTTAGAAATAGGAAGCTAGGAGATCTATGATATAGTGCCCGATAGGGAAGTGACACGGAAGCGAAGTAGAAAGGGGAAGGAAGGCGCCCTTATTTATTACGGGGGGCAGTACCCGGGGTCCAACGGATTAACGTGCCCATCCGACGCACGGCGGATATTTAGTGGATCGAGCGTTCGAACCTGAGGCCCTTTCCGTGGCAGTCACGAACGTTGCCCACTATGCCACCCGCAGCCCTGTGTAGTTTCGATCAAAACACTAAGCTGATTAAATAGCGCAGAACTTGTGTTCAACTTAGGGAAGTGTGTGGACAGCTGATACCTTGGCTATGACATCACTACAGAGCAAAACCTCAGCCATGTGAGTAAAATAAGTGGAATGATGTATTTACAAATTGTGATGGGCTTCTGTTTACTGGAGTTGGGGGTGCGTTCTTGATGGAGAATAAATATGAAAATAATTGGTAAATGTGTACTTTAGCGTCCTAAATTATTTCGTCGGAGAAATTGAACTGTGTGGGAAAAGTGCTACGTACAATTTTTTAAGCATGCAAAATAATGGGGAAAGGTGAAAAAATATAGTACAGTATTTTTTACATGAAAGGAAAAAATATTTTCCTAGAACTTACCTTGGAGTGCGAAGGTTCGGAAGAGTATCTGCGGTAGGGCTAAGATGACGGAGCGGTGAAGGTGTAGGCCTGTGAATGGAAGCGTCGTTGAGAACGGCAAGTTACGCGCGGAAGAATACACAAGGAAGTGGTTCAGCAGTACGTAGTCATCGAAGCGGGTTGTAGGAATACGCTAAAGGAAAGAGGTAGGTTTTATGCTGCATTGTAATATCATTTTTTCAAGGGTAATTTTGCGAAATCGTAAGTAGAAAATTGCCAAAAAGGCTTAAAATTTCATAATCCCCCACAATTCGACATAAAGCTCTGGGACTCCCTGCCATAGTACGATTCATGATTATAAGAAAATCGTTTATTTTCAACAATATCCGTTTCACGAGGGGGGGGGGGGATGGACGAAATAACAACAGAAGTACAAAGGAGGTGCTTGAAGAAATCACCGACCCCTTAAGATCTCCGAAACCATAACCAAAACTTGGTGTTCAACTGGAACCAAAACTTCTTACTGAAAACTTCTGCCGCACATTATATCATTAACATCCCTTCATTTAATTACATTCCCAGACATTTTTTCAATAAAAATAAAAACATGTAGCACATTTCTTTATTAATAATTAATGAAACATTTGTGAACTACTTCTTTTTGCACACGATTACACGACGTGTCACACTCATCCGAAAAATACACTCCACTCCTGTTGTATTCTTCCGCGGATTCACTAGCAATTCGTACTCCGTTCCGATGCACGGAACCTTCACGTCGTGGCCGTTAGCATCGCACTCGCACGTAAGTTCTTCGGAAAAACTTTTTCCCCCTCATGTAAAAATACTATATTTTTGCACCTTTCCCCATTATTTTGTATGCTTACAAATTTGTACGTCACACTTTTCTCACTCAGGTAAATTTTTCCGACGAAATAATTTAGGACGCTAAAGTACACTTTTACCAAATAATTTGCCCTTTCAAAATATTTCACAAAGTAAAATGATTTTGAGAAACACCAAAACGAAGGGGCAATTCAAAGTTAATAAAATAAACCAACAGAAGGGCAGAAGATAACAGGCAGGTCACTGAAGGTTTGGCTGTCTCAGGTAAGTCAAACCCCCCCCCCCCCCTGGAGATAAAGCCCCAGCGCGCGAAATGCGAAGGGGTGTGACGTCACGGTCAGAGGGCCATCTCAATCCCTCTCTCCAGAGGAATCAAAGGGCAAACGTTGAACTTTCGGTTATCGTGCTCGTGAATTAGCGTTTTTATACAACATTCGTGGGAAATATCGGGTGCTTTTATGTAGATCGAATTACAAACACGTCTAAAAGCCACTGTTTTCAGCTTTTCTAAAGATGAAAGCCTTCAAAGAAGATGGATTTATTCCATACCAATAAAGGATTTTGAACCCACCGTGAATTCAAAGGCTAGTTAAGCCGAATTGTTCTCACGATAGAATGTTCTGCGTAGAATTTAAGTTAAAGTAAGTTTAACTTGAGGTTCCGATTAGAAAACTATGAACTTCATTGAACTCTTCTACAAAGTAGCACTTTAATTCCTAGTCGAATTCATAGTCACGTCATTCACATGTATAAGGATAGTTTCAAGAATATTGGCGGCAGTGAGACGTTTCTCTCTGCAAGAAGCACATCGTGCAAAACAGGAAGTACTTTTGCATAATGAAGGAACACATTTGTTGAATTTCCGTTTTTTGGGGGAGTCTGTTAATGTGTTAACTGATATTTTCAATATTTTCAGTTGAAAAATGAAAAAAAAAAGTTTGCCTTATAATGAATATACTACTGGAGAAAACTAATACCTTTTGTGTAAAATATGTTTTTACAAAGTTTGGGTAAAAAAAGGATGTGACATTCTGATTTCCCAGCATAAAATTTGCAATGTTATGTGCATAAATTCGAAGATATCCAAATTAATACCTTCCATATTCATCTAACAAAGACCTTTTTCCTAAGGGATTTTAATTTATAATTTTTTGTTTCTACTTACTAGAAGTAGTTGCAAGATCTGAGCACACGTCTTACCATATTTTCAGGAAATATACTCACTAAATCAGAAATTTTGCTTTCGCGTTCGTTACGTAATTAGAGAAAGGTCTTTCTTTTTAATAAATCGAACGCGAAGGGAACTTCTAAAAGTTTTAAGTGAAATGATTATGTTCATAAAGTCCTACAAATTCGCCATTCACGCATTTAAAAAAAATCACAGTTGCAAAAATGCTTAACGTTAAATGTTGGGCGTTGTGCGTAAGAAAACTATTATGTTTGTGTTTCTTTAGCAAAATTGCAAACAAAAGGAAAAATTTCCTGAAACATTTAGTTTTAAGCACAAGAGCAAAACTTGGGACTTGCCCGATTTACCGGTATCATTTCTGTAAACTGAAAAAAAAAATGAAAGCTAAAAATGTAATCTTTCGATGTTACCCAAAGATAAAAATTACTGAGAAAAAAACCATGGTCAATAATTGCTGTGTGCGCAAATTGTCTAGTATCGCACTGGAGAAATTATTTCCCTGCGTAAACACCGAGGTACTTCGTTGGCGTTTTCATGAGCGGAGAGCTCGAGGCTCGAGTCGGTCGGCCCACTAGCTCTGACGTCACACACCAGTTCGGAGGCTTTCTTAATCTTCAGGGGGTTTTGGCTAAGTTCAATTGTTTGAACTTGCTATAATACCCATCTATTGACAGCTCACACATATGGTAATTTGGATTCTAAAAGTGCTTGAATTTATTTTGCTTGGAAGAGTACAAACCTTGAGCTCCGCGGGAGGGCGGAGGAGTTGGTCTCATGACATCAGCTGTCTTACGAACTAACTAGTTTTGTGCAACGAAGGTCAAAGCAGTTTGAAAATAATGTCATTTGACTCTTTTTCAAAGAGCTGGTTTTTTTTGTTTGTTTTTTTGTGCTTCTAGAATGATTTTAGTATATACACTGGTGAAAAGTGAAAAAAGAACACCAAGAAGGAATTGGCCGACGATCATGAAATTTACATATGTTAATGGGGTCGAGTTTACGTAGGTGTGATGTTAATTTCGGGACCAACCAGTGAGCGCTTACGCCACAGCACGGCATAATGTGCAAATTATCGTCGGTGGTATTTAAGGAGTACGGCGAAGTGAATGTAATCAGTCGTCGGCGTACGGACACGTGCGAAGACCCTGAAGAAGCTGCAATGCCTGGACATCGAAGACGTGTACGATTTCAGCAGTTATCGGACTTTGAGCGAGGTCGTCTAGTCGGACTCCGCGAGGCCGGGTGGTGGTATCGTCGTATTGGGCGGGAAGTATCTGTGGTGGTACGATGGTGGCGTAGATGGTCCGAGGAACATTCCCACACGAGAAGACGTGGAACCGGGAGTCACAGACGGACTGATGAGCGGACCGATCGACGCATAAGAAGAGCGGCGTTGTCAAGCAGAACATCCACTGCGACGCAAATCCGAGCTGCCGTTGCACCTGAGGTGACTGTGCGAACAATCCGCAACCGTCTACTGGATGCAGGACTACGTGCACGTGTGCCTCTGGCATGTGTACCTCCGACTCCAGCCCACCGTCAGGAATGGCTGCAGTGGTGTCGCCAACATCTGAACTAGAGAACGCAATGGCGATCTGTCGTGTTCAGCGATGAAAGCAGATTCTGCTTGGGAGCCTCCGATGGCCGTATGCGTGTTCGCAGACGCACAGGGGTGCGTCTCCACCCTTCTTGCATCCACCAGCGACACACAGGGCCTACACCTGGTCTCCTGGTGTGGGGAGCGATCAGCTATCACTCCCGTACACAACTAGTGTTTGTACCGGGTACGTTAAACAGCACCTTCTACATCAACAACATCATTCAGCCCGTTGTTGTGCCATTTGTAAGGTCGGTCCATCGTGGTGTTTTCCAGCAAGATAACGCACGCCCACACACTGCACGTGCAACGCAACATGCAGTTCAGGGTGTAAGACAACTTCCATGGTTCACCGGATTTGTCCCCCATTGAGCACGTGTGGGATTTTATGGGACAATGACTTATCCGGTCTCCACGGCCAGCCACGACCATCCCCGATTTACGCGTCCAGGTTGAGGATGCTTGGAACTCAATACCCCAAACTTACATCCAACATCTGTACGACAGACTCCATGCCAGAATTGCACAGTGTGACGCAGTTCATGGCGGTTCAACCTCGTACTAACCATGGAAATGTTATTTTTCAGTTTACCAGCAAATACAGCTGTATTTTGCCATAATGTTTTGATCACGTTATCCTCTGTATTCCGTTATGTATAAATTTCGTTGGTATCAGACGTCTCCTTCTTGGTGTTCTTTTTCACTTTCCAGCCACGACCATCCCCGATTGAGGCGTCCAGGTTGAGGATGCTTGGAACTCAATACCCCAAACTTACATCCAACATCTGTACGACAGAATCCATGCCAGAATTGCACAGTGTGACGCAGTTCATGGCGGTTCAACCTCGTACTAACCATGTTACATGGAAATGTTATTTTTCAGTTTACCAGCAAATACAGCTGTATTTTGCCATAATGTTTTGATCACGTTATCCTCTGTATTCCGTTATGTATAAATTTCGTTGGTATCAGACGTCTCCTTCTTGGTGTTCTTTTTTCACTTTCCAGCCACGACCATCCCCGATTGAGGCGTCCAGGTTGAGGATGCTTGGAACTCAATACCCCAAACTTACATCCAACATCTGTACGACAGACTCCATGCCAGAATTGCACAGTGTGACACAGTTCATGGCGGTTCAACCTCGTACTAACCATGTTACATGGAAATGTTATTTTTCAGTTTTCCAGCAAATACAGCTGTATTTTGCCATAAGGTTTTGATCATGTTATCCTCTGTATTCCGTTATGTATAAATTTCGTTGGTATCAGACGTCTCCTTCTTGGTGTTCTTTTTTCACTTTCCAGCCACGACCATCCCCGATTGAGGCGTCCAGGTTGAGGATGCTTGGAACTCAATACCCCAAACTTACATCCAACATCTGTACGACAGACTCCATGCCAGAATTGCACAGTGTGACGCAGTTCATGGCGGTTCAACCTCGTACTAACCATGTTACATGGAAATGTTATTTTTCAGTTTACCAGCAAATACAGCTGTATTTTGCCATAATGTTTTGATCACGTTATCCTCTGTATTCCGTTATGTATAAATTTCGTTGGCATCAGACGTCTCCTTCTTGGTGTTCTTTTTTCACTTTCCGCCAGTGTATTTTTTTGTTAACTTTTAAGTTTGTTCTGGTGGATATCAAAAACTTCCATTTTTCAAAGTGCCCCCTTCCCCCCAACCGAAGAAGATTTTATATATGCTCTTAGATGTAGTATAGTATAGTAATATCTGTTCCTCAAGCATTTCAAGAACAAACTTTCTTCAGCTAAACTAGGGGGGGTGTCACGATGTAGGTGTTTGTTTCAGCAGGTTTGAAAATTTTGTCTGTTAAAACTCATTTAACACACTTCTGATCCTGAATCGCAATTCCCTGACTATGAGGTTTGATTAGTCTACTTATTATTGTATATTTTGTAGAATGGCATGCGTCTACTATAATACTTGAACAAATGTTAAAAAAATTATAATTGGAGAAAAATTTGTAGCATCAAAAGAAACGGAACTTCCTTTTTTCATTATAGCTTAAATTTATTCACATTTGGCTCGGTAAGATAAAATGCCTCAGGGTGGGAGGGCTCCCCCCCCCTCCCTGCGAATGTATGCCTGAAAGAAACATTATATCAACAGAAAGAAAAACTAAGCACAGATTGCTGTGCAGCTGCACAGTCAACAAAAGACAAATATGGCCATTGAACTTGCTGATAAGAAAGCAACACAAGAGGAAAATTAATATTCTAGCAAGTAAAAAAAAAAGAGAGAGAGATGTGTTTGAATCAGTGTCTTTTAAAATCACTTTATTTTGTTTTCAATTCTGTAATTTTATATTGTGAATACAGTGAAAAATTCCATCTTGCTCGTGCTGCTTTTTATATCACACTCTCTTGTTGCATGTTCTGAATTTTTTCGCCCGATTAAGAAGTTCAGCTTTTTTTTTTTCTCCCCTTGGTCAGTCTCATGTATGATATATGGGGATTGGGGGGGGGGGAGTCATGGTTTCAGCAAAAACATTTTAAAGAATAGACTTTTTTGCGGAAACTTCACATGAATAAAGAAACAGGAATTTTTTAAGACAGCTTTAAAAGGAGTATTAAAAAGAAAAGCAGTTTTTTTTCTTCTTCCTCCTCCCCCTGGTCAGTCTCATGTATGGGGTGGGGGAGTTACGGTTTCAGCAAAAACATTTCAAAGTATCGACTTTTGCGGAAACTTCACATGAATAAAGAAACAGGATTCTTTTTTACGACAGCTTTAAAAGGAGTATTAAAAAGAAAAGCAGTTTTTTTTTTTCTTTTTCTTCTTCCATCTTCTTCCTCCCCTTGGTCAGTCTCATGTATCATACATGGGGATTGGGAGGGGAGAGTCACGGTTTCAGCAAAAACATTTCAAAGAATAGACTTTTTTGCGGAAACTTCACATGAATAAAGAAACAGGAATTTTTTAAGACAGCTTTAAAAGGAGTATTAAAAAGAAAAGCAGTTTTTTTCTTCTTCCCCCCCCTGGTCAGTCTCATGTATGGGGGGGGAGTTACGGTTTCAGCAAAAACATTTCAAAGTATCGACTTTTGCGGAAACTTCACATGAATAAAGAAACAGGATTCTTTTTACGACAGCTTTAAAACTAGTATTAAAAGAAAAGCAGTTTTTTTTTTTTTCTTCTTCTTCTTCTTCCATCTTCTTCCTCCCTTGGTCAGTCTCATGTATCATACATGGGGATTGGGAGGGGGAGTCACGGTTTCAGCAAAAACATTTTAAAGAATAGACTTTTTCGCGGAAACTTCACATGAATAAAGAAACAGGAATTTTTTACGACAGCTTTAAAAGGAGTATTAAAAAGAAAAGCAGTTTTTTTCTTCTTCCTCCCCTTGGTCAGTCTCATGTATCATATATGGGGATTGGGAGTCACGGTTTCAGCAAAAACATTTTAAAGAATAGACTTTTTGCGGAAACTTCACATGAATAAAGAAACAGGATTCTTTTCACGACAGCTTTAAAACTAGTATTAAAAAGAAAAGCAGTTTTTTTTTCTTCTTCTTCTTCTTCTTCTTCTTCTTCCTGCCCTTGGTCAGTCTCATGTATCATACATGGGGATTGGGAGGGGGAGTCACGGTTTCAGCAAAAACATTTTAAAGAATAGACTTTTTCGCGGAAACTTCACATGAATAAAGAAACAGGAATTTTTTTACGACAGCTTTAAAAGGAGTATTAAAAAGAAAAGCAGTTTTTTTCTTCTTCCTCCCCTTGGTCAGTCTCATGTATCATATATGGGGATTGGGAGTCACGGTTTCAGCAAAAACATTTTAAAGAATAGACTTTTTGCGGAAACTTCACATGAATAAAGAAACAGGAATTTTTTACGACAGCTTTAAAAGGAGTATTAAAAAGAAAAGTAGTATTTTTTTCTTCTTCCTCCCCTTGGTCAGTCTCATGTATCATATATGGGGATTGGGGAGGGGAGTCACGGTTTCAGCAAAAACATTTTAAAGAATAGACTTTTTTGCGGAAACTTCACATGAATAAAGAAACAGGAATTTTTTACGACAGCTTTAAAAGGAGTATTAAAAAGAAAAGCAGTTTTTTTTTCTTCTCTTTCTCCCCTTCTTCCTCCCCTTGGTCAGTCTCATGTATCATATATGGGGATTGGGGGAGTCACGGTTTCAGCAAAAACATTTTAAAGAATAGACTTTTTTGCGGAAACTTCACATGAATAAAGAAACAGGAATTTTTTACGACAGCTTTAAAAGGAGTATTAAAAAAAAAGCAGTTTTTTTTTTTTTTTTTCTTCTTCCTCCCCTTGGTCAGTCTCATGTATCATATATGGGGATTGGGGGGAGGGGAGTCACGGTTTCAGCAAAAACATTTTAAAGAATAGACTTTTTTTGCGGAAACTTCACATGAATAAAGAAACAGGAATTTTTTAAGACAGCTTTAAAAGGAGTATTAAAAAGAAAAGCAGTTTTTTTTTCTTCTTCCTCCCCTTGGTCAGTCTCATGTATCATACATGGGGATTGGGAGGGGGAGTCACGGTTTCAGCAAAAACATTTTAAAGAATAGACTTTTTCGCAGAAACTTCACATGAATAAAGAAACAGGAATTTTTTTACGACAGCTTTAAAAGGAGTATTAAAAAGAAAAGCAGTTTTTTTTTTCTTCTTCCTCCCCTTGGTCAGTCTCATGTATCATATATGGGGATTGGGGGGGGAGTCACGGTTTCAGCAAAAACATTTTAAAGAATAGACTTTTTTGCGGAATCTTCTTCCTGCCCTTGGTCAGTCTCATGTATCATACATGGGGATTGGGAGGGGGGAGTCACGGTTTCAGCAAAAACATTTTAAAGAATAGACTTTTTCGCGGAAACTTCACATGAATAAAGAAACAGGAATTTTTTTACGACAGCTTTAAAAGGAGTATTAAAAAGAAAAGCAGTTTTTTTTTCTTCTTCCTCCTCCCCCCCCTTGGTCAGTCTCATGTATGGGGTGGGGGAGTTACGGTTTCAGCAAAAACATTTCAAAGTATCGACTTTTGCGGAAACTTCACATGAATAAAGAAACAGGATTCTTTTTTACGACAGCTTTAAAAGGAGTATTAAAAGAAAAGCAGTTTTTTTTTTTCTTTTTCTTCTTCCATCTTCTTCCTCCCCTTGGTCAGTCTCATGTATCATACATGGGGATTGGGAGGGGGAGAGTCACGGTTTCAGCAAAAACATTTCAAAGAATAGACTTTTTTGCGGAAACTTCACATGAATAAAGAAACAGGAATTTTTTAAGACAGCTTTAAAAGGAGTATTAAAAAGAAAAGCAGTTTTTTTCTTCTTCCTCCCCCCCCTGGTCAGTCTCATGTATGGGGGAGTTACGGTTTCAGCAAAAACATTTCAAAGTATCGACTTTTGCGGAAACTTCACATGAATAAAGAAACAGGATTCTTTTTACGACAGCTTTAAAACTAGTATTAAAAAGAAAAGCAGTTTTTTTTTCTTCTTCTTCTTCTTCTTCTTCTTCCATCTTCTTCCTCCCCTTGGTCAGTCTCATGTATCATACATGGGGATTGGGAGGGGGGAGTCACGGTTTCAGCAAAAACATTTTAAAGAATAGACTTTTTTCGCGGAAACTTCACATGAATAAAGAAACAGGAATTTTTTTACGACAGCTTTAAAAGGAGTATTAAAAAGAAAAGCAGTTTTTTTTTCTTCTTCCTCCCCTTGGTCAGTCTCATGTATCATATATGGGGATTGGGGGGGGGGAGTCACGGTTTCAGCAAAAACATTTTAAAGAATAGACTTTTTTGCGGAAACTTCACATGAATAAAGAAACAGGAATTTTTACGACAGCTTTAAAAGGAGTATTAAAAAGAAAAGCAGTTTTTTTTTTCTTCTCTTTCTCCCCTTCTTCCTCCCTCCCCTTGGTCAGTCTCATGTATCATATATGGGGATTGGGGGGGGGGGAGTCACGGTTTCAGCAAAAACATTTTAAAGAATAGACTTTTTTGCGGAAACTTCACATGAATAAAGAAACAGGAATTTTTTACGACAGCTTTAAAAGGAGTATTAAAAAGAAAAGCAGTTTTTTTCTCTTCTCTTTCTCCCCTTCTTCCTGCCCTTGGTCAGTCTCATGTATCATATATGGGGATTGGGGGAGGGGGAGTCACGGTTTCAGCAAAAACATTTTAAAGAATAGACTTTTTGCGGAAACTTCACATGAATAAAGAAACAGGAATTTTTTACGACAGCTTTAAAAGGAGTATTAAAAAGAAAAGCAGTTTTTTTTCTTCTGTTTCTCCCCTTCTTCTTCCCCTTGGTCAGTCTCATGTATCATATATGGGGATTGGGGGGGGAGTCACGGTTTCAGCAAAAACATTTTAAAGAATAGACTTTTTTGCGGAAACTTCACATGAATAAAGAAACAGGAATTTTTTACGACAGCTTTAAAAGGAGTATTAAAAAGAAAAGCAGTTTTTTTTTGTTGTTTTTTTCTTCTTCCTCCCCTTGGTCAGTCTCATGTATCATATATGGGGATTGGGGGAGGGGAGTCACGGTTTCAGCAAAAACATTTTAAAGAATAGACTTTTTTTGCGGAAACTTCACATGAATAAAGAAATAGGAATTTTTTTATGACAGCTTTAAAAGGAGTATTAAAAGAAAGGCAGTTTTTTTTTCTTCTTCTTCCCCTTGGTCAGTCTCATGTATCATATATGGGGATTGGGGGGAGTCACGGTTTCAGCAAAAACATTTTAAAGAATAGACTTTTTTGCGGAAACTTCACATGAATAAAGATACAGGATTCTTTTTTACGACAGCTTTAAAAGGAGTATTAAAAAGAAAAGCAGTTTTTTTTTTTTTCTTTTTCTTCTTCCATCTTCTTCCTCCCCTTGGTCAGTCTCATGTATCATACATGGGGATTGGGAGGGGGAGAGTCACGGTTTCAGCAAAAACATTTCAAAGAATAGACTTTTTTGCGGAAACTTCACATGATTGAAGAAACAGGAATTTTTTAAGACAGCTTTAAAAGGAGTATTAAAAAGAAAAAGCAGTTTTTTCTTCCCCCCCCTGGTCAGTCTCATGTATGGGGGGAGTTACGGTTTCAGCAAAAACATTTCAAAGTATCGACTTTTGCGGAAACTTCACATGAATAAAGAAACAGGATTCTTTTTTACGACAGCTTTAAAATTAGTATTAAAAAGAAAAGCAGTTTTTTTTTCTTCTTCTTCTTCTTCTTCTTCCATCTTCTTCCTCCCCTTGGTCAGTCTCATGTATCATACATGGGGATTGGGAGGGGGAGTCACGGTTTCAGCAAAAACACTTTAAAGAATAGACTTTTTTCGCGGAAACTTCACATGAATAAAGAAACAGGAATTTTTTTACGACAGCTTTAAAAGGAGTATTAAAAAGAAAAGCAGTTTTTTTCTTCTCTTTCTCCCCTTCTTCCTCCCCTTGGTCAGTCTCATGTATCATATATGGGGATTGGGGGGGGGGAGTCACGGTTTCAGCAAAAACATTTTAAAGAATAGACTTTTTGCGGAAACTTCACATGAATAAAGAAACAGGAATTTTTTTACGACAGCTTTAAAAGGAGTATTAAAAAGAAAAGCAGTTTTTTCTTCTTCCTCCCTCCCCCTGGTCAGTCTCATGTATGGGGTGGGGGAGTTACGGTTTCAGCAAAAACATTTCAAAGTATCGACTTTTGCGGAAACTTCACATGAATAAAGAAACAGGATTCTTTTTACGACAGCTTTAAAATTAGTATTAAAAAGAAAAGCAGTTTTTTTTTTTTTTCTTCTTCTTCTTCTTCCATCTTCTTCCTCCCTTATGATAAATTAGAATAAAGCGATTTTGAAACCTTGGTCAGTCTCATGTATCATACATGGGGATTGGGAGGGGGAGTCACGATTTCAGCTAAAACATTTTAAAGAATAGACTTTTTTCGCGGAAACTTCAGATGAATAAAGAAACAGGAATTTTTTTACGACAGCTTTAAAAGGAGTATTAAAAAGAAAAGCAGTTTTTTTTTTCTTCTTCCTCCCCTTGGTCAGTCTCATGTATCATATATGGGGATTGTGGGGAGGGGAGTCACGGTTTCAGAAAAAACATTTTAAAGAATAGACTTTTTTTGCGGAAACTTCACATGAATAAAGAAACAGGATTCTTTTACGACAGCTTTAAAAGGAGTATTAAAAAGAAAAGTAGTTTTTTTCTTCTTCCTCCCCTTGGTCAGTCTCATGTATCATATATGGGGATTGGGGGGAGGGGAGTCACGGTTTCAGCAAAAACATTTTAAAGAATAGACTTTTTGCGGAAACTTCACATGAATAAAGAAACAGGAATTTTTTACGACAGCTTTAAAAAGAGTATTAAAAAGAAAAGCAGTTTTTTTTTTTTTTCTTCTTCCTCCCCTTGGTCAGTCTCATGTATCATATATGGGGATTGTGGGGAGGGGAGTCACGGTTTCAGAAAAAACATTTTAAAGAATAGACTTTTTTTGCGGAAACTTCACATGAATAAAGAAACAGGAATTTTTTTACGACAGCTTTAAAAGGAGTATTAAAAAGAAAAGCAGTTTTTTTTTTCTTCTTCCTCCCCTTGGTCAGTCTCATGTATCATATATGGGGATTGGGGGGGGGGGAGTCACGGTTTCAGCAAAAACATTTTAAAGAATAGACTTTTTTTGCGGAAACTTCACATGAATAAAGAAACAGGAATTTTTTACGACAGCTTTAAAAGGAGTATTAAAAAGAAAAGCAGTTTTTTTTTCTTCTCTTTCTCCCCTTCTTCCTCCCCTTGGTCAGTCTCATGTATCATATATGGGGATTGGGGGGGGGAGTCACGGTTTCAGCAAAAACATTTTAAAGAATAGACTTTTTGCGGAAACTTCACATGAATAAAGAAACAGGAATTTTTTACGACAGCTTTAAAAGGAGTATTAAAAAGAAAAGCAGGTTTTTTTGTTTTTGTTTTTTTTCTTCTTCCTCCCCTTGGTCAGTCTCATGTATCATATATGGGGATTGGGGGGAGGGGGAGTCACGGTTTCAGCAAAAACATTTTAAAGAATAGACTTTTTTGCGGAAACTTCACATGAATAAAGAAACAGGATTTTTTTTACGACAGCTTTAAAAGGAGTATTAAAAAGAAAAGCAGTTTTTTTTTCTTCTTCCTCCCCTTGGTCAATCTCATGTATCATATATGGGGATTGGGGGGGGGAGTCACGGTTTCAGCAAAAACATTTTAAAGAATAGACTTTTTTGCGGAAACTTCACATGAATAAAGAAACAGGAATTTTTTACGACAGCTTTAAAAGGAGTATTAAAAAGAAAAGCAGTTTTTTTTTTTTTTCTTCCATCTTCTTCCTCCCCTTGGTCAGTCTCATGTATCATATATGGGGATTGGTGGGGGGAGTTACGGTTTCAGCAAAAACATTTCAAAGTATAGACTTTTGCGGAAACTTCTCATGAATAAAGAAACAGGATTTTTTTACGACAGCTTTAAACGGAGTATTAAAAAGAAAAGCAGTTTTTTTTTTCTTCCATCTTCTTCCTCCCCTTGGTCAGTCTCATGTATCATACATGGGGATTGGGAGGGGGAGTCACGGTTTCAGCAAAAACATTTTAAAGAATAGACTTTTTTGCGGAAACTTCACATGAATAAAGAAACAGGAATTTTTTTACGACAGCTTTAAAAGGAGTATTAAAAAGAACAGTTTTTTTTTTTTCGAGATTTAAATTTATAAAAACTGGATGACCAGAAAGCAGTTATTTCAGAGAACCTGGGGCCTCTTTTCATATCCATAGCAAATGAATGTGCATACCTGCCAACTTTTACGCATTTTATTGTACTTTACGATTTTACGCATACATCGCTTTTTTTTACGCATTTCCGTACATTAAAAGAAAAATCTTCCTTGAAGAATATTTGTTAATGATTCAGTTAAAACATACCTGCCAACTGTTACGGAATTTGCGGAAGTTTCCGGTTTTTTTTAGTCATCCGGTTTTCCGGCAGGAAGAACTTTTCTTCCGGTTTTTTTTTTAATTTTTTGTTAAAAATATCCCTATAAATAAAATATATAAGAGATGGGAATTGTGCGCCAGAACACCCGTGCCCCGTCGGGACTTCGGCTCAGTAAATTCTCCGTGCACACTGTTATGCTTGACGCTGAATAAAGATCATGCGGTGGAAAGAAAGATTCAGAGACTCCAACTACTGCGGATTTTACGTAGTTACTATGGAAATAGCCTGTCCTCTACGGACAACGGAAAACATCGAGCATGCTATGGAAATCGTCGGTCGGCTACGGACGACGGAAAACGTCGAGCATGCTATGGAAATCGTCGGTCGGCTACGGACGACGGAAAACGTCGAGCATGCTATGGAAATCGTCGGTCGGCTACGGACGACGGAAAACGTCGAGCATGCTATGGAAATCGTCGGTCGGCTACGGACGACGGAAAACGTCGAGCATGCTATGGAAATCGTCGGTCGGCTACGGACGACGGAAAACGTCGAGCATGCTATGGAAATCGTCGGTCGGCTACGGACGACGGAAAACGTCGAGCATGCTATGGAAATCGTCGGTCGGCTACGGACGACGGAAAACGTCGAGCATGCTATGGAAATCGTCGGTCGGCTACGGACGACGGAAAACGTCGAGCATGCTATGGAAATCGTCGGTCGGCTACGGACGACGGAAAACGTCGAGCATGCTATGGAAATCGTCGGTCGGCTACGGACGACGGAAAACGTCGAGCATGCTATGGAAATCGTCGGTCGGCTACGGACGACGGAAAACGTCGAGTATGCTATTTAAATCGTCGGTCGGCTACGGACGACGGAAAACGTCGAGCATGCTATGGAAATCGTCGGTCGGCTACGGACGACGGAAAACGTCGAGCATGCTATGGAAATCGTCGGTCGGCTACGGACGACGGAAAACGTCGAGCATGCTATGGAAATCGTCGGTCGGCTACGGACGACGGAAAACGTCGAGCATGCTATGGAAATCGTCGGTCGGCTACGGACGACGGAAAACGTCGAGCATGCTATGGAAATCGTCGGTCGGCTACGGACGACGGAAAACGTCGAGCATGCTATGGAAATCGTCGGTCGGCTACGGACGACGGAAAACGTCGAGCATGCTATGGAAATCGTCGGTCGGCTAAGGACGACGGAAAACGTCGAGCATGCTATGGAAATCGTCGGTCGGCTACGGACGACGGAAAACGTCGAGCATGCTATGGAAATCGTCGGTCGGCTACGGACGACGGAAAACGTCGAGCATGCTATGGAAATCGTCGGTCGGCTACGGACGACGGAAAACGTCGAGCATGCTATGGAAATCGTCGGTCGGCTACGGACGACGGAAAACGTCGAGCATGCTATGGAAATCGGTCGGCTACGGACGACGGAAAACGTCGAGCATGCTATGGAAATCGTCGGTCGGCTACGGACGACGGAAAACGTCGAGCATGCTATGGAAATCGTCGGTCGGCTACGGACGACGGAAAACGTCGAGCATGCTATGGAAATCGTCGGTCTGCTACGGACGACGGAAAACGTCGAGCATGCTATGGAAATCGTCGGTCGGCTACGGACGACGGAAAACGTCGAGCATGCTATGGAAATCGTCGGTCGGCTACGGACGACGGAAAACGTCGAGCATGCTATGGAAATCGTCGGTCGGCTACGGACGACGGAAAACGTCGAGCATGCTATGGAAATCGTCGGTCGGCTACGGACGACGGAAAACGTCGAGCATGCTATGGAAATCGTCGGTCGGCTACGGACGACGGAAAACGTCGAGCATGCTATGGAAATCGTCGGTCTGCTACGGACGACGGAAAACGTCGAGCATGCTATGGAAATCGTCGGTCGGCTACGGACGACGGAAAACGTCGAGTATGCTATTTAAATCGTCGGTCGGCTACGGACGACGGAAAACGTCGAGCATGCTATGGAAATCGTCGGTCGGCTACGGACGACGGAAAACGTCGAGCATGCTATGGAAATCGTCGGTCGGCTACGGACGACGGAAAATGTCGAGCATGCTATGGAAATCGTCGGTCGGCTACGGACGACGGAAAACGTCGAGCATGCTATGGAAATCGTCGGTCGGCTACGGGCGACGGAAAACGTCGAGCATGCTATGGAAATCGTCGGTCGGCTACGGGCGACGGAAAACGTCGAGTATGCTATGGAAATCGTCGGTCGGCTGCAGACGACGGAAAGCGTCGAGTATGCTATGGAAATCGTCGGTCGGCTACGGACGACGGAAAACGTCGAGTATGCTATTGAAATCGTCGGTTGGCTACGGACGACGGAAAACGTCGAGCATGCTATAGAAATCGTCGGTCGGCTGCGGACGACGGAAAACGTCGAGCATGCTATGGAAATCGTCGGTCGGCTACGGATGACGGAAAACGTCGAGTATGCTATGGAAATCGTCGGTCGGTTACGGACGACGGAAAACGTCGAGTATGCTATGGAAATCGTCGGTCGGCTACGGACGACGGAAAACGTCGAGTATGCTATGGAAATCGTCGGTCGGCTACGGACGACGGAAAACGTCGAGTATGCTATGGAAATCGTCGGTCGGCTACGGACGACGGAAAACGTCGAGCATGCTATGGAAATCGTCGGTCGGCTACGGGCGACGGAAAACGTCGAGCATGCTATGGAAATCGTCGGTCGGCTACGGGCGACGGAAAACGTCGAGCATGCTATGGAAAACGTCGGTCGGCTACGGGCGACGGAAAACGTCGAGCATGCTATGGAAATCGTCGGTCGGCTACGGGCGACGGAAAACGTCGAGCATGCTATGGAAATCGTCGGTCGGCTACGGGCGACGGAAAACGTCGAGCATGCTATGGAAATCGTCGGTCGGCTACGGACGACGGAAAACGTCGAGTATGCTATGGAAATCGTCGGTCGGCTGCAGACGACGGAAAACGTCGAGTATGCTATGGAAATCGTCGGTCGGCTACGGACGACGGAAAACGTCGAGCATGCTATGGAAATCGTCGGTCGGCTACGGGCGACGGAAAACGTCGAGCATGCTATGGAAATCCTCGGTCGGCTACGGACGACGGAAAACGTCGAGCATGCTATGGAAATCGTCGGCTACGGACGACGGAAAACGTAGAGCACGCTATGGAAATCGTCGGTCGGCTACGGACGACGGAAAACGTCAAGTATGCTATGGAAATCGTCGGTCGGCTACGGACGGCGGAAAACGTCGAGCATCTATGGAAATCGTCGGTCGGCTACGGACGACGGAAAACGTCGAGCATGCTATGGAAATCGTCGGTCGGCTACGGACGACTGAAAACGTCGAGCATGCTATGGAAATCGTCGGTCGGCTACGGAGGACGGAAAACGTCGAGTATGCTATGGAAATCGTCGGTCGGCTACGGACGGCGGAAAACGTCGAGCATCTATGGAAATCGTCGGTCGGCTACGGACGACGGAAAACGTGGAGCATGCTATGGAAATCGTCGGTCGGCTACGGAGGACGGAAAACGTCGAGCATGCTATGGAAATCGTCGGTCGGCTACGGAGGACGGAAAACGTTGAGTATGCTATGGAAATCGTCGGTCGGCTGCAGACGACGGAAAACGTCGAGTATGCTATGGAAATCGTCGGTCGGCTGCAGACGACGGAAAACGTCGAGTATGCTATGGAAATCGTCGGTCGGCTGCAGACGACGGAAAACGTCGAGTATGCTATGGAAATCGTCGGTCGGCTGCAGACGACGGAAAACGTCGAGTATGCTATGGAAATCGTCGGTCGGCTGCAGACGACGGAAAACGTCGAGTATGCTATGGAAATCGTCGGTCGGCTGCAGACGACGGAAAACGTCGAGTATGCTATGGAAATCGTCGGTCGGCTACGGACGACGGAAAACGTCGAGTATGCTATTGAAATCGTCGGTCGGCTACGGACGACGGAAAACGTCGAGTGTGCTATTGAAATCGTCGGTCGGCTACGGACGACGGAAAACGTCGAGCATGCTATAGAAATCGTCGGTCGGCTGCGGACGACGGAAAACGTCGAGCATGCTATGGAAATCGTCGGTCGGCTACGGACGACGGAAAACGTCGAGCATGCTATGGAAATCGTCGGTCGGCTACGGATGACGGAAAACGTCGAGCATGCTATGGAAATCGTCGGTCGGCTACGGATGACGGAAAACGTCGAGCATGCTATGGAAATCGTCGGTCGGCTACGGATGACGGAAAACGTCGAGTATGCTATGGAAATCGTCGGTCGGCTACGGACGACGGAAAACGTCGAGTATGCTATGGAAATCGTCGGTCGGCTACGGACGACGGAAAACGTCGAGTATGCTATGGAAATCGTCGGTCGGCTACGGACGACGGAAAACGTCGAGCATGCTATGGAAATCGTCGGTCGGCTACGGACGACGGAAAACGTCGAGCATGCTATGGAAATCGTCGGTCGGCTACGGGCGACGGAAAACGTCGAGCATGCTATGGAAATCGTCGGTCGGCTACGGACGACGGAAAACGTCGAGCATGCTATGGAAATCGTCGGTCGGCTACGGACGACGGAAAACGTCGAGCATGCTATGGAAATCGTCGGTCGGCTACGGGCGACGGAAAACGTCGAGTATGCTATGGAAATCGTCGGTCGGCTACGGACGACGGAAAACGTCGAGTATGCTATTGAAATCGTCGGTCGGCTACGGACGACGGAAAACGTCGAGCATGCTATGGAAATCGTCGGTCGGCTGCGGACGACGGAAAACGTCGAGCATGCTATGGAAATCGTCGGTCGGCTACGGATGACGGAAAACGTCGAGTATGCTATGGAAATCGTCGGTCGGTTACGGACGACGGAAAACGTCGAGTATGCTATGGAAATCGTCGGTCGGCTACGGACGACGGAAAACGTCGAGTATGCTATGGAAATCGTTGGTCGGCTACGGACGACGGAAAACGTCGAGTATATAATGGAAATCATAGCATAGCATGCTCGACGGAAAACGTCGAGCATGCTATGCTATGGAAATCGTCGGTCGGCTACGGACGACGGAAAACGTCGAGCATGCCATGGAAATCGTCGGTCGGCTACGGGCGACGGAAAACGTCGAGCATGCTATGGAAATCGTCGGTCGGCTACGGGCGACGGAAAACGTCGAGCATGCTATGGAAATCGTCGGTCGGCTACGGACGACGGAAAACGTCGAGCATGCTATGGAAATCGTCGGTCGGCTACGGGCGACGGAAAACGTCGAGCATGCTATGGAAATCGTCGGTCGGCTACGGACGGCGGAAAACGTCGAGCATGCTATGGAAATCGTCGGTCGGCTACGGACGGCGGAAAACGTCGAGCATCTGTGGAAATCGTCGGTCGGCTACGGACGACGGAAAACGTCGAGCATGCTATGGAAATCGTCGGTCGGCTACGGACGACGGAAAACGTCGAGCATGCTATGGAAATCGTCGGTCGGCTACGGACGACGGAAAACGTCGAGCATCTATGGAAATCGTCGGTCGGCTACGGAGGACGGAAAACGTTGAGTATGCTATGGAAATCGTCGGTCGGCTACGGACGGCGGAAAACGTCGAGCATCTATGGAAATCGTCGGTCGGCTACGGACGACGGAAAACGTCGAGCATCTATGGAAATCGTCGGTCGGCTACGGAGGACGGAAAACGTTGAGTATGCTATGGAAATCGTCGGTCGGCTACGGACGGCGGAAAACGTCGAGCATCTATGGAAATCGTCGGTCGGCTACGGACGACGGAAAACGTCGAGCATCTATGGAAATCGTCGGTCGGCTACGGACGACGGAAAACGTCGAGCATGCTATGGAAATCGTCGGTCGGCTACGGACGACGGAAAACGTCGAGCATGCTATGGAAATCGCCGGTCGGCTACGGACGGCGGAAAACGTCGAGCATCTATGGAAATCGTCGGTGGGCTACGGAGGACGGAAGAAATATCAGTTCAATGAATGAAACGTTTTATCAATGAGGATACGGTGTTATGAATTACAGTGTTTTGCACGCCTGCTTTAGAATATAATGAATTGAAAGTTGTTCTCTTCGGTGTATGCACGCAGAGACCTGTGTCGTTTTATACGTTTAACAACCGTAGGTTGAAGAAACGTATATGCTCCAGCTTTTTCCGTCCGTCCGTCTGTCTATCTGTCGGCACGATAACTCACGTAAAAATTTTTCGATTTCGATGAAATTTTAGTATGTGGTAGGGGACCACCTGGGGACGAACCCTATTGCGAATGGGAAAAATGGGGTTAAAGCTTACGACATTGGAGCGGGATTCATTCCATTGTCCTTATGCCTCATAGCTTGGGTAAATATGGTTCGATTTCTATGAAATTAAAATTTCATGTGGTAGGGGACAACTGGGGATGAACCCTATTGAAAATGGGTGAAGTGGGATCAAAGGTCAGGACATAGGAGCGGGATGCATTCCATTGCCCTTATGTGTCAAAACGTGCGTAAAAATGGTTCGATTTCGATGAAATTTTTTTAGTGTGTGGTAGGAGACCAATTGGAGAGGAACCCTATTAAAAATGGGGTCAAAGGTCAGGATATAGGATCGGTATCCATTCCATCGCCCTTATCCCATACTATTAAGGTGGACGTCAAGTAATTTTGCTTCCTATATTTCCAATGGAAAAGCTTTTCTACACATTTCCTTCACAATTAGTGTGTTCCCAAGGATGGAAACTTGAACATCGATTAAAAAAACTTCATTTTATAACTTGGAATACTTAATATTTTCTAAAACATAACCATAATTATGCAATCCAATATTTGTTTGTCTACTGACGTCATCAAAGTACAGGTCGCGCCATCTTTTTTCTGGACAATTAATGCGTTCCCAAGGATGAAAATTTGAACATCGATTAAAATAGCTTCATTTTATAACTTGGAATACTTAATATTTTCTAAAACATAACCATAATTATGCAATCCAACATTTGTTTGTCTACTGACGTCATCAAAGTACAGGTAGCGCCATCTTTTTTGGTTTCAACACCACCAAAGGAAACGTTATTGTTTTTTAATATAGTTATGGTTATGTTTTAGAAAATACTAAGTAATCCAAGTTATAATATGAAGTTATTTTAATCGATGTTCAAATTTTCATCCTTGGGAACACACTAATTGTGAAGGAAATGTCTTCAAAAGTTTTTCCATTGGAAGTATAGACCGTATGAGTATATACCATTTGAACAAATATTTAAAAAATACCAACACCACGAAAAAGTAGTTGTAGAGGAATGAAATGGCGGCAATACATTTGTATAGGTAACATATTTAATCGATTAAGGTTTCAAGATCACAGCTTAATGTAAGCGCGAGAAGAGCCATTTTAAATGTGAAATGCTGGTACATTAATAACCGGTGTAACCGCCAAATGTTGAATGCAAGCACGCAAACGTTCATGCATTGTGTCGTACAGGTGCTTAATGTCAGTTTGTGGGATGGAGTTCCATGCCTGTTGCACTTGGTCTGTCAATACAGGGACGGTTAATGCTGGTTGGGGGTGACGCTGAAGTTGTCGTCCAATGATGTCCCATACGTGCTCGATTGGTGAAAGATCTGGTGATCTAGCAGGCCACGGCAACATGTCGACACTCTGTAGAGCATGTTGGGTTACAACAGCGGTATGCGGGCGAGCGTTATCCTGTTGGAAAACACCCCCTGGAATGCTGTTCATGAATGGCAGCACAACAGGTTGAATCACCAGACCGACGTACAACTGTGCCGTCAGGGTGCGTGGGATAACCACGAGAGTGCTCCTGCTGTCATAGGAAATTGCTCCCCAGACCATAACTCCAGGTGTAGGTCCAATGTGTCTCGGCCGCAGACAGGTTGGTTGCAGGCGCTCACCTGGCCTCCTTCTAACCAACACACCCCATCACTGGTATCCAGGCAGAACCGGCTTTCATCAGAAAACACAACAGATCTCCACTCCGTCCTCCAATGAGCTCTAGCTTGACACCACTGACGTCGCAAACGGCAGTGGTTTGGAGTAAGTGGAATGCACGCTACAGGGCGTCTGGCTCGGAGCTGTCCTTCAAGTAACCGATTTGTAACAGTTCGTTGTGTCACTGTGGTGGCAACTGCAGCTCGAATTGCTGCCGCAGACGCAGTACGATGCGCCACTGCCATACGCCGTACACGGCGGTCTTCCCTCTCAGTAGTGCCACGTGGCCGGCCGGAACCCGGTCTTCTTGAGGCAGTACCTTCCCTTGACCACCGCTGCCAACAATCATGCACAGTGGCTACATTCCTGCCAAGTCGTTCTGCAATATTGCGGAAAGAAAATCCACCTTCTCGTAGCCCTATTACACGACCTCGTTCAAACTCCGTGAGCTGTTGATAATGGCTTCTTCGTCTTCTTAAAGGCATTCTTGACTAACATCAACACCCTACGTCGAATCTCAACGATAACTAACGCTCACGAA
Organism: Macrothele yani; assembly: GCA_039090855.1. Taxonomy (NCBI): domain Eukaryota; kingdom Metazoa; phylum Arthropoda; class Arachnida; order Araneae; family Macrothelidae; genus Macrothele; species Macrothele yani. The sequence continues at coordinate 6,424,906 of CM077034.1, forward strand.
CGTTACAGCGCGTATTTACAGCAAACCTGCGTTGCATGTTCCGAGGGGCGCTACTAGCGCCACACGTATGCGCCGAGCGCGAAATTTGCATAGACGTTATCTTACAGATGTACTCTCACCGCCTACCAACTGTCGTTTATCTAACACAACCCCTTCTTGGTGTTGGGATTTTTTTCCGTCAGTGTATAAGTGGAGAAATATTTGTATCACAAAAAGAAACGAAACTTCCTTTTTCATCATAGCCTAAGTTTATTAAAATTTGGCTCGGTAACCTAAAATGTCACCGGGGGAGGGAGGAGGGGATCGTCGTTTCCGGGAGGGCTTCGCCCCCCTGGATGTATGCCTGAAAGAAACACTGGTCACATGCATACGGTCTATACTTCCAATGGAAAAACTTTTGTAGACATTTCCTTCACAATTAGTGTGTTCCCAAGGATGGAAATTGGAACATCGATTAAAATAATTTCATATTATAACTTGGAAAACTTAATATTTTCTAAAACATAACCGTAATTATATTAAAAATCAATAACTGTTCCTTTGGTGGTGTTGAAACCAGAAAAAAGATGGCGGGACCTGTACTTTGATGACGTCAGTAGACAAACAAATGTTGGATTGCGTAATTATGGTTATGTTTTAGAAAATATTAAGTATTCCAAGTTATAAAATGAATCTATTTTAATCTATGTTTAAATTTTCATCCTTGGGAACGCATTAATTGCCCAGAAAAAAGATGGCGGGACCTGTACTTTGATGACGTCAGTAGACAAACAAATGTTGGATTGCGTAATTATGGTTATGTTTTAGAAAATATTAAGTATTCCAAGTTATAAAATGAAGCTATTTTAATCTATGTTTAAATTTTCATCCTTGGGAACGCATTAATTGCCCAGAAAAAAGATGGCGGGACCTGTACTTTGATGACGTCAGTAGACAAACAAATGTTGGATTGCGTAATTATGGTTATGTTTTAGAAAATATTAAGTATTCCAAGTTATAAAATGAAGCTATTTTAATCGATGTTTAAATTTTCATCCTTGGGAACGCATTAATTGTCCAGAAAAAAGATGGCGGGACCTGTACTTTGATGACGTCAGTAGACAAACAAATGTTGGATTGCGTAATTATGGTTATGTTTTAGAAAATATTAAGTATTCCAAGTTATAAAATGAAGCTATTTTAATCGATGTTTAAATTTTCATCCTTGGGAACGCATTAATTGTCCAGAAAAAAGATGGCGCGACCTGTACTTTGATGACGCCAGTAGACAAACAAATGTTGGATTGCGTAATTATGGTTATGTTTTAGAAAATATTAAGTATTCCAAGTTATAAAATGAAGCTATTTTAATCGATGTTCAAATTTTCATCCTTGGGAACGCATTAATTGTCCAGAAAAAAGATGGCGCGACCTGTACTTTGATGACGCCAGTAGACAAACAAATGTTGGATTGCGTAATTATGGTTATGTTTTAGAAAATATTAAGTATTCCAAGTTATAAAATGAAGCTATTTTAATCGATGTTCAAATTTTCATCCTTGGGAACGCATTAATTGTCCAGAAAAAAGATGGCGACCTGTACTTTGATGACGTCAGTAGACAAACAAATGTTGGATTGCGTAATTATGGTTATGTTTTAGAAAATATTAAGTATTCCAAGTTATAAAATGAAGCTATTTTAATCGATGTTTAAATTTTCATCCTTGTGAACGCATTAATTGCCCAGAAAAAAGATGGCGGGACCTGTACTTTGATGACGTCAGTAGACAAACAAATGTTGGATTGCGTAATTATGGTTATGTTTTAGAAAATATTAAGTATTCCAAGTTATAAAATGAAGCTATTTTAATCGATGTTTAAATTTTCATCCTTGGGAACGCATTAATTGTCCAGAAAAAAGATGGCGCGACCTGTACTTTGATGACGCCAGTAGACAAACAAATGTTGGATTGCGTAATTATGGTTATGTTTTAGAAAATATTAAGTATTCCAAGTTATAAAATGAAGCTATTTTAATCGATGTTCAAATTTTCATAAAAAGATGGCGCGACCTGTACTTTGATGACGTCAGTAGACAAACAAATGTTGGATTGCGTAATTATGGTTATGTTTTAGAAAATATTAAGTGTTCCAAGTTATAAAATGAAGCTATTTTAATCGATGCTTAAATTTTCATCCTTGGGAACGCATTAATTGTGAAGAAAATGTGTACAGAAGTTTGTCAATTGGTAGTATAGGAAGCAAAATTACTTGACGTCCACCTTAAAGGAGCAATTATCTATGAAAATTTTATTTTGAAAACGGCTCAAAGGATTTTGATGAAAGTCGTTAACCTACCGTTTTGTGGTACTAGAAATCGATTTAGCTTGATCTCGAATTTAGGAAAATTCGTTCAGTGGGTTAAATAACCACCCCGAATTACCACGTTTTCAGTGTCATGTCGTCATTCCATTAATGTTACCCATGCTTAGAAATCTTATGACGTCACAAGCTCGCGATTGAGATTATGACGCGCGGTCACGCTATCTGTCTCATTACGTTACGCGTTGTGTGTGGATCCTATTAAAGTTTTATGACGTCACACTCTTTCGAGCAGACGGTCGCGATTACCATCTGCCTCATTACGTCACGCGTTGTGTGCGTATGCCCGTCCGTAGGATAACTCACGTAACAATCGTTCGATTTCGATGAAATTTTAGTATGTGGTAGGGGACCACCTGGGAAGGAACCCTATTGAAAGTAAACGAAATGAGGTCAAAGGTCATAACTAACGTAAAAAAGGTTCGATTTCGATGAAATTTTGGTATGTGGTAGGGGGACCACCTTGGGACAAACCCTATTGAAAATGGGCGAAATGGGGTCGAAGGTCAGGACATAGGAGCGGTATCACTTCCATCGCCATTATGCGTCATAACTTACGTAAAAATGCTTCGATTTGGATGAAATGTTAGTATGTTGTAGGGGCCTATTTGGGGACGAATCCTATTAAAAATGAGGTCAAAGGTTAGGACACAGGAGCGGGATCTATTCCATAGCCCTTATGCATCATAACTTACGTAAAAATGCTTCGATTGCGACAAAACTTTATCATGTTATTTCGGAGGTATACTGAACCGGTTCTGTTGAATATCATCGAAATGGGATCAAAGGTCAGGGCACAGGAGCGAGATTTATTCCACAGCCATTATCCTCATAACTTGAGTAATGATTTCTGGTATGTTGGAAAGCGTATTATAATCAATGCATTGCATGATTTTACTAACTTGTTTTTTTGGGGGGGGGGGTGCCGTGATTCTTAATTTTTACTTATTTATTTGCTTACTTATGTTCTGTATTTTCGTATAAATCGGGAAATTTTATTAGGCACTCTCACAGAAGTTACGTGTTCTGTGTAGGCCTGATCGCGAGGCGTTTCAGAAAGGCTGGCCTTAGTTGTCTAAAAGAATAAAATTTGCATGGCATGTTCAACTTTTGCGTAACTGTTTTGTAGTATTTTCTACTGGTATAAAAGTAGGGCAATTATTTTTTTTTTTTTTTTTTTTTTTTGATTGGAGGTTTAACGACTACCGTGAGCAACTCAATGGGCTATAAGCAGTCGCCCGTCCCTAATTTAGGGTCACTGGCTCCAGGGAAGGGAGAGAGCCAGCACCGTAAGACAAACACAACAAAAATGCCTGACCGGGATTCGAACCCGGACCCCTTACGGACGAATGATCAGAGGCCAGCGCCTTAGACCACTGCGCCACCGGGGCGGCAGGGCAATTATTTCAATTACAACGTGCAGATTTGTGTTACACGCAGAAAAGCACAATAATTTTGGTCTTGTACAAAAAACCTGTAGGTTCCAAAGAATTTTAATTATTAAAATATCTATAAATTAATAACATGGAATTAAAAAAATAACTAATTGAGTGCTAATAGATTTTCGCAAAAGGGCCTAGAAGAATTTTTTTGCGTGGGGCTCCGAGATTTTCCGGTACGCCACTGTCCAAAATGCTACTATTTGCTCCAAACATTTTGCTGAAGACGACTATGAAGGCGTTGGCCTCTGATCATTCGTCCGTAAGGGGTCCGGGTTCGAATCCCGGTGAGGCATGGATGTTGTGTTTGTCTTACGGCACTGGCTCTCTCCCTTCCCTGGAACCAGTGACCCTAAATTAGGGACGGGTGACTGCTTATAGCCCATTGAGTTGCTCACGGTGGTCGTTAAACCTCCAATAAAAAAAAAAAAAGAAGACGACGACTATGAAAGGGATATGTAAAAGTGAACTATAGTGGAGTTGCCGCAGAAAAGGCATTGATCGGATGTTCCTCCCAAACCATGGCGAACATGAAATTAAATAAAAGTGAAAAATATTACAAGAAAGTTATCAGAGGCAATGGAAAAAAAAAATCCTCTAAAATTCAGCCGAGGCAACTTTTCATGAAAACACGTACTATGATTCGAATGAGGCACATCAATTCGCAACTAAAAGAGAAATAATTTTTTTTTTAGAAAACTCAGGCTTCTGAACCAAACTACATAAAAAAGGAATTTTTGAAGATGACAATCCGATTTTTGGCGTAAATGTGACAAGGATGGTAAGTCAGATAATATTTGAAAACTTGAAAATTTTCATCGTCCTGGAGCGGGACTCGAACCCGCGTCTCCCAGAAAACGCCTTGGTATGCTAACCACTACACCACCCAGAACGACCAAGTTTCAAGTTTCCGATCAATTTGAATTTAACCATCACAGGATTCGCTAGTCGAAGCAACCGGCATTCATGTTTAGCGAATCTGGAGGTTAAGAATCTCATCCCGTGTTTGCCCGGAGAAGCAGATAAATCATGAAAGAAATACGGGATTACGCCATATAATACAAATTTTGAAGATGACAATCCGATTTTTGGCGTAAATGTGACAAGGATGGTAAGTCAGATAATATTTGAAAACTTGAAAATTTTCATCGTCCTGGAGCGGGAGTCGAACCCGCGTCTCCCAGAAAACGCCCGGGTATGCTAACCACTACACCACCCAGAACGACCAAGTTTCAAGTTTCCGTTCAATTTGAATTTAACCATCACAGGATTCGCTAGGATTCACATTTTCAATGGGATGATAAAGTTTTGCTGCAATTTTCAAGTTTTCGGATATTATCTGACTTACCATCCTTGTCACATTTACGCCAAAAATCGGATTGTCATCTTCAAAATTTGTATTATATGGCGTGATCCCGTATTTCTTTCATAAAAAAGGAATTTTTTTTTTCAAATTTTTTATTTCTCACATTTTGTTCAATGGCGCTCCAAGGATTTCTTTATACACTGAAGAGCAATTGAATTAGAGACAGCTGGAGTTATGCAAATGTGGCGCTGTGGGCTGCCCTGTAAACGGAAACGACATGACGTATGCTGCGATCCGACAATATAAGGAGTGATGCGACGGGAATCAGTAAGAGTCGGATGCAGTATGGGTAAGAAGAAGGATCTAAGCGCATTTGATAGTGGGCAAATTGTCGGGGCCCGACGAACGGGTCACTCCATCTGGGAAGTCGTGCAGGCAATGGGATTTTCACGAGCCACTGTGTCACGGGTGCACCGTGAGTACATCGAATCCGGTAAAACCATCCCTGCAAGGGCCAACTGCCGTGGACAACGGCGTGTGGATGAGCGGGGTCATCGTCGGCTAGCTCGCATTGTAACACCGGATAGACGGGCCACAGTGCAAGAAATCACTCGGCAATTTAACGCTGGTGCACAAAAACGTGCAAGCAGCCACACCATCCAGAACCATCTCCTCGCTATGGGGTACAGAAGCCATCGTCCCACGAGGGTACCGCTGCTGACCGCACATCACAGGGTGCAAAGATTAGCATGGGCGCGGGAACATCGCCACTGGACCCTAGACATGTGGGGAAATGTTGCCTGGACTGATGAGTCGAGATTCACGTTGGTACATGCGGATGGCAGGATACGAGTACGGCGCAAATCACATGAAGCGATGGATCCTTCTTGCCAGCCGGGCGCTCTTCAAGCTGGTGGGGGTGGCATTCTCGTCTGGGGACTGTTTACGTGGACTGAAATGGGACCCCTGGTACGTGTGACATCGTCCCTCACAGGTCAACGTTACCGGGATATCCTGGACGACCATTTGCTCCCGTTTGTGCGTCTTCAACATCCCACTGGGGACCTCATCCTGCAACAAGACAATGCAGCTCCCGAATTGTATCCGAATGGTTGGATGAACACTCCAACGACGTGACCTCGCTTCCTTGGCCAGCTAAGTAACCTGACCTCAATCCCATCGAGCACATCTAGGATGCCATCGAGAGAGATGTTCGAGGCTCTGACCCCCTCCATCAAATCTTCGTGAACTGTGGGAGCTTGTTCAGGGGTCGTGGATCCGTATGGCTTCCCAACGCTTCCGGTGTCTTGTCGAGTCCATGCCAAGACGAATCGCTGCCGTCATCAGGACGAAAGGTGGTGCTACACGTTTCTAGACAGATATCTCTAATCCTATTGCTCTTAAGTGTATGGGTGGCAAAAAATAGTGAAGGCGCAAATGAAAATACATGGGGAGAAAACATCTCCGAAAATACTGGACAAGTGTCAAAAATATCTCCGTCATATTAAAGTATTTCCAATGATTCATAAAATATATATTTAAAATCACATACAGATATATTTAAAAAATACGCAGCCAATAACGAAAAACGAAGGCCCAAGCCATACCGGGTCCCGCCGCCCCGGTGGCGCAGTGGTCTAAGGCGCTGGCCTCTGATCATTCGTCCGTAAGGGGTCCGGGTTCGAATCCCGGTCGGGCATTTTTTTAATTGGAGGTTTAACGACCTCCGTGAGCAACTCAATGGGCTATAAGCAGTCACCCGTCCCTAATTTAGGGTCACTGGTTCCAGGGAAGGGAGAGAGCTAGTGCCGTAAGACAAACACAACATCCATGCCTCATCGGGATTCGAACCCGGACCTCTTACGGACGAATGATCAGAGGCCATCGCTTAGACCACTGCGCCACCGAGGCGGCCTGGTCGGGCATGGATGTTGTGTTTGTCTTACGGCACTGGCTCTCTCCCTTCCCTGGAACCAGTGACCCTAAATTAGGGACGGGCGACTGCTTATAGCCCATTGAGTTGCTCACGGTGGTCGTTAAACCTCCAATCAATCAATGAATGGATGTTGTGTTTGTCTTACGGCACTGGCTCTCTCCCTTCCCTGGAACCAGTGACCCTAAATTAGGGACGGGCGACTGCTTATAGCCCATTGAGTTGCTCACGGTGGTTGTTAAACCTCCAATAAAAAAAAAAAAAAAAATACCGGGTTCCTGGGCCAACCCAACTGAGAAACGTCAGAGCATTTGTTTATTTACAGAATTTTGCATAAGAAATCTTTAGATTTTTCTTTGAGAACATGTTACTTAGTGATAATCAAATTCGGGGACAAATAATTAGCAATCCATTTATTACAGAACTAAATATATGAAGTGATTACGCGAACGCATTGCTTCTACCAACAAACTGCCTGTATGTCAGTAGACAGCAGACAACTCTCGTGTTCGCTCCTTGTAAGGCAGGTGACGTCAGAGGTATGCTGTGCAGGAAAGCTCATTCGGTACTCCCGTATGAGCAAACCTATTGTAGTAGTCTGTTAACGACGAGCTGCAACATCGGCGCTGCAACGTGCTGCTTCCCAACCAGTAAGATACTTGCTTGTTTCAAACGCTCAGCAACCCCCACTACCAATGACCTCGTTTCGCTTTTCTCCCGCTAGAGCATGCGCAATAACCCATTGCTCTCAAGATCACGTGAACTGAAAGCCGCAGATGAGCTCCGAGTTCTTGTCTTGTAAACACGTGCAAACTTAATAGTCTGACATCAGACGATTGCTTTTGAGGAAAGCTTATGTGTGTGTTTCGCAGGAGTGGTTCGTCATTAGAGGCCAGAGGGGCCGGGCCCCACCTAACAAAAGTTTTACTTCTAGAAATATTTTTTTGTTTTGTTTTTTGGCCCTGATTCTTATTCTCTCTCTTAACTACATGGTGATAAACCTTTCCCTTCAAAAACCATTACTTAAGGGAAAAGTTTCCTTCAAAAACGAAAAACTATTCCCTGAGGAAAGAGATCACGTTCAGAGTGGGAGGTTATTGGGGCCAGCTCCAACCGGCCCCAGTAACATCACTACGCAAGCGAAGAGGAGACGATTTCCTCCTCGTCTCATTCAGTATGAAGACCTACATACAACACTGCCTTAACGCGTGTGGAAAAAAAGCTGTGGGGCGAGATAGATCTGGCCCCGCGCTAATTTGATTGGCCGGGAGAGTATCCATTTCCTTAACGCCGTGGGTTGACAGAGAAGCTTACCCCAACCAAGCTCAAAGTTCAGTCAGATGTTTTTTCTGTGTGTGTCTCTCTCGGTGATGTGTTGTTTCTTCGTGTCGTGACTTTTTTGCCTGTCGATTACAATGAATGGAGTAGATATTTTGTTAAAATCTCCGTTCTTTGCTTTAAATCTGGAAGAAAAGCTTCACTTAAAAAAACTCACTGCCTATCACCCCAAGAATGTTTAGTTTGAGCTTCACTTAAAAAAAAAACCAGTGCTCATCAGCCCAAGAATTTGAGTCGAAAAGCTTCACTTAAAAAAACTCGGTGCTTATCAGCCCAAGAATTTGAGTCGAAAAGCTTCACTTAAAAAAACACTATGCTTATCAGCCCAAGAATTTGAGTCGAAAAGCTTCACTTAGAAAAAACTCGGTGCTTATCAGCCCAAGAATTTGAGTCGAAAAGCTTCCCTTGAAAAAAACTCGGTGCTTATCAGCCCAAGAATTTGGGTCGAAAAGCTTCACTTAAAAAAAACTCGGTGCTTATCAGCCCAAGAATTTGAGTCGAAAAGCTTCACTTAAAAAAACTCGGTGCTTATCAGCCCAAGAATTTGAGTCGAAAAGCTTCACTTAAAAAAAACTCGGTGCTTATCAGCCCAAGAATTTGAGTCGAAAAGCTTCACTTAAAAAAAACTCGGTGCTTATCAGCCCAAGAATTTGAGTCGAAAAGCTTCACTTAAAAAAAACTCGGTGCTTATCAGCCCAAGAATGTGAGTCGAAAAGCTTCACTTAAAAAAACTCGGTGCTTATCAGCCCAAGAATTTGAGTCGAAAAGCTTCACTTAAAAAAACTCGGTGCTTATCAGCCCAAGAATTTGGGTCGAAAAGCTTCACTTAAAAAAACTCGGTGCTTATCAGCCCAAGAATTTGAGTCGAAAAGCTTCACTTAAAAAACTCGGTGCTTATCAGCCCAAGAATTTGAGTCGAAAAGCTTCACTTAAAAAAACTCGGTGCTTACCAGCCCAAGAATTTGAGTCGAAAAGCTTCACTTAAAAAAACTCGGTGCTTATCAGCCCAAGAATTTGAGTCGAAAAGCTTCACTTAAAAAAAACTCGGTGCTTATCAGCCCAAGAATTTGAGTCGAAAAGCTTCACTTAAAAAAACTCGGTGCTTATCAGCCCAAGAATTTGAGTCGAAAAGCTTCACTTAAAAAAAACACTATGCTTATCAGCCCAAGAATTTGAGTCGAAAAGCTTCACTTAAAAAAAAACTCGGTGCTTATCAGCCCAAGAATTTGAGTCGAAAAGCTTCACTTAAAAAAAACACTATGCTTATCAGCCCAAGAATTTGAGTCGAAAAGCTTCACTTAAAAAAAACTCGGTGCTTATCAGCCCAAGAATTCGAGTCGAAAAGCTTCACTTAGAAAAAAACTTGGTGCTTATCAGCCCAAGAATTTGAGTCGAAAAGCTTCACTTAAAAAAACTCGGTGCTTATCAGCCCAAGAATTTGAGTCGAAAAGCTTCACTTAAAAAAACTCGGTGCTTATCAGCCCAAGAATTTGAGTCGAAAAGCTTCACTTAAAAAAGTCGGTGCTTATCAGCCCAAGAATTTGAGTCGAAAAGCTTCACTTAAAAAAACTCGATGCTTATCAGCCCAAGAATTTGAGTCGAAAAGCTTCACTTAAAAACTCGGTGCTTATCAGCCCAAGAATTTGAGTCGAAAAGCTTCACTTAAAAAAACTCGGTGCTTATCAGCCCAAGAATTTGAGTCGAAAAGCTTCACTTAAAAAAAACTCGGTGCTTATCAGCCCAAGAATCTGAGTCGAAAAGCTTCACTTAAAAAAAGTCGGTGCTTATCAGCCCAAGAATTTGAGTCGAAAAGCTTCACTTAAAAAAAAAACTCGGTGCTTATCAGCCCAAGAATCTGAGTCGAAAAGCTTCACTTAAAAAAAGTCGGTGCTTATCAGCCCAAGAATTTGAGTCGAAAAGCTTCACTTAAAAAAACTCGGTGCTTATCAGCCCAAGAATTTGAGTCGAAAAGCTTCACTTAAAAAAACTCGGTGCTTATCAGCAAAAGAATTTGAGTTTCCAAGAGTATGAAGTTTACAAAGCGCTTTGCAGAACTAATTTCAGTTTTAACTGAGATGATTTTCTATGTTAAAAATAAATAAATAAATGAGAAAACATGTAAGTATAATTTGCACATGAGTACATATATGTTTTTAGGTTTCAAAATTCTTTAAAAAAAAAAGGTTGAACCTTTTAAATAATGTAAATGGTAGTATTGTATTCATTCTATATGGGACGAAATTCATGAAACATTCCCTCCCTGCATATATTTGGAGTTATTATTTTTTCACTACATTTTTTTATCCTGTGAATATTCCTCAGTTGAGAAATCTGAAGAAACACAAAGCACAACTGACATAAATTAATGCTCATGTGTTTTAAGGTAAAAAATTTATTTAAGGAGTTTTTACATTTTTCTGTTAATGATTATGCATTCTATTCTGAGGAAATGTTTTTCGTGTGCAATACAATAGTTGACACATTCCTACCTTATTTGGACATTATTGTGAGTCAAGGGGGTAAACAGAGGAAGAGTAAAGGAATCTTGGGGGTGGGGTGGGGGTCGGCATAGTTGGCCTAATAATGACAGTTTTTTTTTTTTATTTCATTGTTTGACTTCGGCTACCGGCTCTACCTTTTTCAGTTGCCACGAGCCGCTACTGGTTAGAACACATGGAGGATGCAACCATCTAAGATTTTAGGAAAGTTGTATGATTGCGTGGGAATTATTGGAATTCACAGAGGGTTTCTTAGGTAAAATAAATTGTTTGTTAAATTTTGTGTTGTGCTATTCTGCGAAATACAGCGAGTCCTCTGAGCGATGTCTAAGAGTGTATAAAAACCACAGATATCATATAAGAGACTAGATTGGCCGAGGAGCTGCTGACGCGTGTAAAGCATGGCGCCATCATGAGCGGGTCAGGCAGCAACGATTCACGGCATTTCCATCACTGAGAAACGCAGCAGCGTTGCGACTCATACAAACAGAAAATTTTATTCCTTAGTGATATGCTTAAAAACCAATTTCATTTACTGTAGAAATAATAATTTACGGATATAAATAATGTTGTGAATAGTTAAAAAAAAATATGAGAAGAATTATTACTCAGTACTGTTTGAGGGCAACGATCTAACAGCAAAACATTCACAGAAAACCGCTTACTCGCGATACGTCGTGACGTCAGTGAAATAAGAGGGAAGGGGGTGCCTTCATGAATACTTTTGGAAGCTTCAATGTTATACATTTTCAAACTTATTGTAATGTTAATAAACACTTCGCGTGTTCGCTTTTGCCCCATACGGATTTACACTACGTCGCTAAAAATAAATAACAGGTACTTACTTTTTTCCAGTCTCCTGCAGTAGCATAAAAACAGAACAACTTCCAGTTTGTCTAGATTACACAATTTATTTGCCGCAGAAGTTCGTTTAAAACGTTCTATACCTACACAATTTCAACAGAAAATATGCTCTTCATAGATATATTTAAAATCTATTAGTAAAACGAATAGAGCACATTGGTGATGCTTTTCACTTGGGTGAAGAAGCATATACCATGAAAGATGACCTTTCTGAGCAAATTGTTTTGAGCATTCATCAAATCCTGAAGTTTTTCACCTGTGTGAAGAAGCATATGGGTTGAAAGACCACTTTTATGGTCAACTTGTATTGAGCATTCATCGTGATGGAAAGATGTTTTACTTGTGTGAAGTGGCATGTCTTGCATTTAATAAAATAACTGTCAATATTTTGTTCGAACTATTGCAATATTCATTTCAAACTGTAATTGATATTAATTAACTAGACTTTAACGCTATTACAAATTAACAGGTGGTATATTCCACTCAGATGAATCTTACACACTACCATTGGGTCAACTTAATATTGGACAGAAATCTTTAAATTCGTAAAATTAACTACAAGCACTCACCTGTGAAGTGAAATCCCACTTTGTTTGCTGTTTTCATTGTCTCTGGCACTGCAATTTAGTGCAGAACAAGCTTTCGCCATTTTTGATATCTCGTAACACACATAGACATCGCAGAACACTCTCTCAAACTGACCCGCTCAATGTAGCTCGTTGATACCCCGTCGTAAGAGTGTTACACAAATAGCAGGCAGCCAATCTAGTTCCTTATATGATATCTGTGATAAAAACGCACAATTTCGGTAATTACAGTTTAAAAACATCAGAGAGAGAGAGAGAGAGAGAGGGGGGGGGAGTGAGAGAGAGAGAAGAGTGTGAGAGCGAAGAGTGAGAAGAGAGAGGGAGATGGAGAGTGAGAGAGATCCTAGTCAGGTTACAAACCAAAATTCATAAACTGCCTTTTTGGCAGCAAATATTAAAAAAGAGATGAAAAAAAAGGGACATTTAGTGAGCTAAAATTACGAATAATTTAAAACCCATGAATATCAATATTAGTAAATTATTAAAATTCACGAATATTCGTACCCATGGTACTCAGTACTACGTTCACTGATCAAATACATACCTAGTCCCGAAACAACTGAGACTATTTCTGCAAAAAAAGTGTGCAATGCTGCGTTCGACCTTGACAACAGTCTCGAAAAAACTGTAGTCGTTGTAGAAACTATAGCAACCGGACACACACCTGTTTATCACGCACACATCCTCGGTAGTGCGCAGTTTAATAAGCGTTTTTTTTACGTGAGCCCCTAACAAGTGTTTTTCCGCTGTGATTTTTTGAGAAAAAAAAAGATGTGAAAGAGGGAACGAAGATGCGTCATTCAATTTTGCTGTCGACTTAAGAAGTCTGTGAGAGCGGTCCCGGACGATTCGTCCAACGACGATTGGTCCAACGCCGATTCGTCCAAAGGGACAATTGGTCCAATGTCCGATTCGTCCAATGGTACGATTGGTCCAATGCCGATTCGTCCAATGGTATCATCTGAATAAGGATTTAAATTATTCTGCTTATAACGAAGTGAATTTCTCCGTCATTTCTATCAGCGCCAGGATTCGAACCCGGATCCTCTCATTCCGGAATAAGTCACTCTACCAGTTGAGCTACGCGGACATTTTATTCTGATTCCTATCTGCCTTTATGTCGTGTGCGTCCTTCTGGCAGGTACGTCACATCTCCTGGTACGTTACATGCTCATTATATTCTTTTGAAAGATAATTTCCGTATATTTGGTAATTGTCAACATTTTACATAAACCTGGTAAAAGGCACTCAATGGAGCATTTCTCAGCTGTTTGCAAAGCACCTAGGCGCGGGCCTTTTTAGAATATTTTAAGTTAAAACCTAGATATTTGGTATTTGTAAACATTTTATAAAACCTAATAAAAGGCACTCATCGTATCATTTCTCAGGTCTTTACAATGCACCTAGGCCGTGGGCCTTTTTAGAAGATTTTAAATTACAATCTAGATATTTGGTATTTGTAAATATGTTATAAAACCCAATAAAAGGCACTCATCGTATCATTTATCAGGCCTTTATACAAGGCGCCTAGGCCGCGGGCCTTTTTAGAAGATTTTAAGTTACAACCTAGATATTTGGTATTTGTAAACATTCGATAAAACCCTATAAAAGGCATTCAACGGATCATTTCTCAGCTCTTTACCAGGCACCTAGGCCGCGGGCCTTTTTAGAAGAATTTAAGTTACAACCTAGGTATTTGGTATTTGTAAATATGTTATAAAATCTAATAAAAGGCACTCATGGTATCATTTCTTAGCTCTTTACACGCACCTAGGCCTTTTAACACTTTTTATTCTACTGATGTCATATTCTAACGTTTAAGTAACGTTAAAAATACTAGCATAACATTAGTAAGTTTTCTTGATAGGTAAACGTTATGAATCTGACATCGGTAAAATAATTCTTTTTAAAAAGGTCTAGGCCTAGGGCCTATGAATTAATATATCATGTTTAAGTAAAATCACAATATCATTAACTTGATTTGATATGTAAACATTATTAATCTGACATCGGTAGAATATAAACTGTTAAAAAGGCCTAGGCCTAGGCCTTACGAATTAATATTTCGTGCCTAAGTAAAAGATCAATATTATTAACTTGATTTGATATGTAAACGTTATGAATCTGACATCGGTAGAATATAAACTGTTAAAAAGGCCTAGGCCTATGAATTAATATTTCGTGTTTAAGTGAAAGCTCAATATTATTAACTTGATTTAATATGTAAACGCTATGAATATGACATCGCTGGAATAAAAACTGTTGAAAAGGCCTCTGTCCAAACCCCGACCAGTTGTTTCCATTGGGCAGTTGGCGGAAAACCCCACTGTATTCTACAAACAGAAACGGAACACTAGTATTTTATATTATTTCATGCAAAAGAGAAACATTGAAGTTGATAGAACGACTCGTACATCAGTAACTTCATACGGCAGCAAGGACAGTATAACAAAAACACGCGATTCCAATAAAAAAAAAAAAATCTGTAACCACAATATTACGCATGAAATGTAATATTATTTTACATTCTTTGGACTACCGGTACTTTCGTATAACATCGGAGATAGAATAAGAACAGATGAGACTTTTATAGCACGAGTAGCACTTCGGACAGATAGGACGGAATGGGACCAATCGTCCATTGGACGAATCGGCATTGGACCAATCGTAACATTGAACGAATCGTACCTTTGGACCAATTGTCTATTGGACGAATCGGCATTGGACCAATCGTCCCATTGGACGAATCGGCATTGGACCAATCGTCCCATTGGACGAATCGTACCTTTGGACCAATTGTCTATTGGACGAATCGGCATTGGACCAATCGTCCCATTAGACGAATCAGCATTGGACCAATCGTACCATTGGACGAATCGTACCTTTGGACCAATTGTCTATTGGACGAATCGGCATTGGACCAATCGTACCATTGGACGAATCGTACCTTTGGACCAATAGTGCATTGGGCGAATCGGCATTGGACCAATCGTACCTTTGGACCAATTGTCCATTGGACGAATCGGCATTGGACCAATCGTACCTTTGGACGAATCGGCGTAGGACCAATCGTCCCATTAGACGAATCGGCATTGGACCAATCGTACCATTAGACGAATCGGCATTGGACCAATCGTACCATTGGACGAATCGTACCTTTGGACCAATAGTACCATTGGACGAATCGTACCTTTGGACCAATTGTCCATTGGACCAATCGTCCCATTAGACGAATCGGCATTGGACCAATCGTACCATTGGACGAATCGTACCTTTGGACCAATTGTCCATTGGACGAATCGGCATAGGACCAATCGTCCCATTAGACGAATCGGCATTGGACCAATCGTACCATTGGACGAATCGGCATTGGACCAATCGTACCATTGGACGAATCGTACCTTTGGACCAATTGTCCATTAGACGAATCGGCATTGGACCAATCGTACCATTGGACGAATCGTACCTTTGGACTAATTGTCCATTGGACGATTCGTCCCTTTGGACGAATCGGCATTGGACCAATCGTTCCATTAGACGAATTGGCATTGAACCAATCGTACCATTGGACGAATCGTACCTTTGGACCAATTGTCCATTAGACGAATCGGCATTGGGCCAATCGTACCATTGGACGAATCGTACCTTTGGACCAATTGTCCATTGGACGAATCGGCATTGGACCAATCGTCCCATTAGACGAATCGGCATTGGACCAATCGTACCATTGGACGAATCGTACCTTTGGACCAATTGTCCATTAGACGAATCGGCATTGGACCAATCGTACCATTGGACGAATCGTACCTTTGGACCAATTGTCCATTAGACGAATCGGCATTGGACCAATCGTACCATTGGACGAATCGTACCTTTGGACCAATTGTCCATTAGACGAATCGGCATTGGACCAATCGTACCATTGGACGAATCGTACCTTTGGACCAATTGTCCATTGGACGATTCGTCCCTTTGGACGAATCGGCATTGGACGAATCAGCATTGGACCAATCGCCGTTGGACGAATCGTACCAGACCCCTGTCGGAGAGACTTCCCGTCTTATGCAAGAGGCTTAGAAAGATGAATGTCTAGGGAAAATCAGCAATTTACAGATGGCATAAAGAATTTATGGATGGTCGTGAGTCGGCGGCTTTAATCGCACATGGGGGAAGACCTTCAACGAGTGTTACAGAGGTGAACATCAATACAATAGGTGCTATTATACGGGAAGACAGGCATCTATCAATTAAAGATATCCAAAATATGGTTCACATGCCAAAACCATCAACTCACAGAATTTTAACCGAGTATTTGGGAAAGAAACAAGTTTGTTCAACTTGGGTTCCCCATTCGTTTCAATGTATACGGCCGCCCATTATTCGCAGAAAATGAATATTAAGTTCATGCCCCAACCTATACATATAGTCCAGACTTGTCCCCATGTGATTTCTGGTTGCTCCCCATTTTGAAAGAGACTTTACATGGACGACAATTTGAGACTGATCAGCAACTTATTACAGCTGCGCGCACGTGCTTCAACAGTGCATTTCAGAATTCCAGAAGGCATTCAAATGCGGGAGGACCGGATTGAACAGTATTTCTTAAAATATTACCACTTTTTTTATAAAAAAGTTCTCAGTTTTTTTTGGGGGACAACCCTTGTACTAAATACAACGGTCGTTCCATGAAAACTGAGAGGAAAATCGTACAAAATGAAGAAATACAGGTACAGCAAAATACAGGGTGATTCATAAAGAAGTACACAGTTTCAACGCACTATAAAACAACAACAATGTAAGACGTTTTACGTTACCTGTAGCAGAATTGTAGTGGAATGTATCAAGTTTTTTTAGAGACAGTCACAGATGTTCTATATGTGCACCCTTAGTCACACGACACACATCCAGCCGGTAATCCATTTCCCCCAAACGCGAGGTAAGATATCTAAATCAAGTGCGGGCCGCGGGTGGCCTAGTGGTCAGTGTTCGTGACTGCCACAGGGATGACCTCAGGTTCGATCCTGGGCAGGTTCGAACAACTATATACCCGCCGTGCGTCGGATGGGCACGTTAAGCCGTCGGAACCCGGGTACTGTCTCCCCGGTAATAAATAAAGACGTCTTCCTCCCCCTTTCTACCTCGCTTCCGTGTCACTTTCCCATTGGGCACTCTAGCCCAAATCTCCTAGCTTCCCTATTTCTAAGGGTTGTTTAAGACCTGGGGTCAGACATTCCCTTCGTAAAATCCTCTACATATGATCTGATCTGAATCAAGTGCAGTGATAGTGGCTGTGATACGCTGCTTCAGCTCTGATAGATCAACAGGAAGGGGAGGGACGAATACCTTGTCCTATACGTACCCCCACAGGAAAATGTCATGTGTTAAGTCAAGACTTCTGGGTGAGTGGCATGTTGTAGTTCGCGGCTCGTCCAATCCATCGGTGAGAGAGATGTTCATCGAGATAATCTCGCACGTCGCCTGAGCAGTGCGGTGGTGCACCATCCAATTGGAGAATAAAGTTGTCACTGTCTTCCTGTAGCTGTGGCATCAACCAAAGACTTAACATATCCAGAAAAGAGCCTTTCTTGACAGTTTTCTCGTGAAGGAAGAAGGGGCCGTACACTTTATTATTGGACACAGCACAGAACACATTTACCTTAGGGGAATCTCGCACGTGTTGCACTGTAGATCTGGGATTCTCCGTTCCCCAAAAGCGAACATTGTGCTTTGCTTACCTGACCACTCACGTGAATTGTAGCTTCAACACTGAAAATTAAGTGATCGGCAAAATCGTAATTTTTTCAAAACGGTGCTGCAATTTCTGCACAAAATTCAAAGCGCTTTGTCTTGTCATCTATACACTTTGTATGGAATCATTTGCAGCTTCTTTCTCAAAATTCTCCAGACAGTGGGCTGCGAAATTTGCACTTCACGACTCGCCCTCCGCGTTGATTTTCCCGGGATTCGTTGAATGGCGGTGCAAACACTATCGACGACTTCTTCCGATACACGCGGTCGTCCAGGACTTTTAAGTTTTGCACAAACAGCCCGTAGTTTCAAATTTTTTTTTATGCCAATCGTAGATAGATTTTCATGTTGGAGGCTCTTTTCCGAATCGTGGTCGAAAATGCCAGAGACAGATTCCGTTTTGCTCAATTCAAGAACACAAAACGCCTTCTCCACGCTGCCATTTTGACTGACTAGTCACGTGACACGCGCGCTATCGCCTACGTCACTTCCCTCAGTAGCGGGACACAAACTTTATGCGTACATCTACCTAACGGTTCGCAGTTGTGGTCCGTGTCTTCAACTGTTACTGTTTTACAGCATCTGGAAACTGTATACTTCTGTATGAATCAGGGTGTGTTCTCTCTCAAAATATCTTCCCTCGGATGATATGCAACGGTTCCATCGTTCAGTTCACTTTTCAAAGCATGTGGCGGAGTCATTTTGTCGTGGCATTCTCTGGGTCCACTCATACCAGTGGAAGGCTTTATGGTCCGAATTCGTTATGAACCCATCTTTGCAGACCACGTACGCCCGTACATGCTAACTGTCTTCCTTGGGGCGGATGGGATTTTGCAGCATCACAATGCGACACGTCACACAACTGGTAATGTCGGAGAGTAGTTGGAAGAGCACGATGAACACTTCAAAATACTTCACTGGCCCCCTAATTCCCCAGACTTAAACCCAATTGAGCATCTGTGGGACCACCTCGCTCGTGCTGTGCCACCAGCAGCTGTCAAATGCACTGCAGTCAGCATGGCTCCCCATACCTGTGATCACCTTCCAGCACCTTATTGGGTCACTCCCAGACCGCCTAGCTGTTGCCCGCGGCGGTTACTCTGGGATATTAGCTGGTGGTCACAATAATGTGACTCGAACGTGTATATGTCATGCTTTCTCAAAGTATCTTCTCTCGGATGATATGTAATGGCCCCATCGTTCAGTCCACTTTTCAAAGGATGTGGCGAAGTGAATTTCTCCGTCATTTATGTCCACGCCGGGGCTCGAACCTGGGTCCCCTCATTCCGGAATAAGTCACTCTACCAATTGAGCTACGCGGACGTTCGTTCTGACTGCTATCTGCCTTTATATCGTGGGCGTCCTGCTGGCAGGTACGTCACAGTGGCGAAGGCATTTTGTGGAAGCCGCTTTAGCGACCCCTGTACAGCTTGAATAACGTTCCTTCATTCCTGAAAACAACCAGAAATCGCACGGGGCGAGGTCAGGACTGTAGTAAGGCTGTGGTATGATTTCAGTACTGCATTTCGTAGAAACACAAGCAGGCAGAAGTGGGCGGGCGTTATCATGGTGTATAGGGTTCACTTGCCCACCAGTTCCGGTCGCTTAATCGATGCGCGTCCTCGCGGACGCTTCAAGAGTGAAATGTATAATACTCAGGCATTGACAGTAATTTGTGGAGGAACGGCACGCTGGTAGACTTACACCTCTACGATCGAAGAAAATTATTATCATCGCCTTCCCAGCTGAATCGGTTCGGCAGACTTTTTTTACGGAGGAGGCGAGAGACTGTGTGTTTCCAGACACTCGCTGCGCGCTTTGTGAGGGGAGTCGAAATAGTGGACCCATGTTTCATCGGTAGTTATTACTGTGTTTAGAAAGATTGTATCCTTTGCAATCATTGGTTTCCACTGAACACTGGCTAACAATTGTTCTCTCGTCAGGTGATGAGGTACTCATCTGGAACACACACGATGCAGCAGTAATTTGTCGCCTAGAATGAGGAATGCCGACGTTTTTGAAATACCAGTTGACGCTGCTATGTCTTCACACGTCATTTGTCGATCTTTTTGAAGGATTGCCCAAACAGTGTTAACAACATGCTCCGTAGCAACACTTTCAGGTCGACCAGGCCTAGGAGAGACAAACGTCCTTTTTAGTACGTTCCGACAAACATCCTTTTTTTTTTTTTTTGATTGGAGGTTTAACGACCACCGTGAGCAACTCAATGGGTTATAAGCAGTCGCCCGTCCCTAATTTAGGGCCACTGGTTCTAGGGAAGGGAGAGAGCCAGTGCCGTAAGGCAAACACAACATACATTCCTCACCGAGATTTTTTTTTGATTGAAGTTTTAACGACCACCGTGAGCAACTCAATGGGCTATAAGCAGTCGCCCGTCCCTAATTTAGGGTCACTGGTTCCAGGGAAGGGTGAGAGCCAGTGCCGTAAGGCAAACACAACATACATTCCTCACCGGGATTTTTTTTTTTGATTGAAGTTTTAACGACCACCGTGAGCAACTCAATGGGCTATAAGCAGTCGCCCGTCCCTAATTTAGGGTCACTGGTTCCAGGGAAGGGTGAGAGCCAGTGCCGTAAGGCAAACACAACATACATTCCTCACCGGGATTTTTTTTTTTGATTGAAGTTTTAACGACCACCGTGAGCAACTCAATGGGTTATAAGCAGTCGCCCGTCCCTAATTTAGGGTCACTGGTTCCAGGGAAGGGTGAGAGCCAGTGCCGTAAGGCAAACACAACATACATTCCTCACCGGGATTTTTTTTTATTCGAGGTTTAACGACCACCGTGAGCAACTCAATGGGTTATAAGCAGTCGCCCGTCCCTAATTTAGGGCCACTGGTTCTAGGGAAGGGAGAGAGCCAGTGCCGTAAGGCAAACACAACATACATTCCTCACCGGGATTTTTTTTTTTGATTGAAGTTTTAACGACCACCGTGAGCAACTCAATGGGCTATAAGCAGTCGCCCGTCCCTAATTTAGGGCCACTGGTTCTAGGGAAGGGAGAGAGCCAGTGCCGTAAGGCAAACACAACATACATTCCTCACCGGGATTTTTTTTGATTGAAGTTTTAACAACCACCGTGAGCAACTCAATAGGCTATAAGCAGTCGCCCGTCCCTAATTTAGGGCCACTGGTTCTAGGGAAGGGAGAGAGCCAGTGTCGTAAGGCAAACACAACATACATTCCTCACCGGGATTTTTTTTTTATTGAAGTTTTAACGACCACCGTGAGCAACTCAATGGGCTATAAGCAGTCGCCCGTCCCTAATTTAGGGCCACTGGTTCTAGGGAAGGGAGAGAGCCAGTGCCGTAAGGCAAACACAACATACATTCCTCACCGGGATTTTTTTTTTGATTGAAGTTTTAACGACCACCGTGAGCAACTCAATGGGCTATAAGCAGTCGCCCGTCCCTAATTTAGGGCCACTGGTTCTAGGGAAGGGAGAGAGCCAGTGCCGTAAGGCAAACACAACATACATTCCTCACCGGGATTTTTTTTTTGATTGAAGTTTTAACGACCACCGTGAGCAACTCAATGGGCTATAAGCAGTCGCCCGTCCCTAATTTAGGGTCACTGGTTCCAGGGAAGGGTGAGAGCCAGTGCCGTAAGGCAAACACAACATACATTCCTCACCGGGATTTTTTTTTTGATTGAAGTTTTAACGACCACCGTGAGTCCTCACCGGGATTTTTTTATTGGAGGTTTAACGACCACCGTCAGCAACTCAATGGGTTATAAGCAGTCGCCCGTCCCTAATTTAGGGCCACTGGTTCCAGGGAAGGGTGAGAGCCAGTGCCGTAAGGCAAACACAACATACATTCCTCACCGGGATTTTTTTTTTTGATTGAAGTTTTAACGACCACCGTGAGTCCTCACCGGGATTTTTTTTTATTGGAGGTTTAACGACCACCGTCAGCAACTCAATGGGTTATAAGCAGTCGCCCGTCCCTAATTTAGGGCCACTGGTTCTAGGGAAGGGAGAGAGCCAGTGCCGTAAGGCAAACACAACATACATTCCTCACCGGGATTTTTTTTTATTGGAGGTTTAACGACCACCGTTAGCAACTCAATGGGTTATAAGCAGTCGCCCGTCCCTAATTTAGGGTCACTGGTTCTAGGGAAGGGAGAGAGCCAGTGCCGTAAGGCAAACACAACATACATTCCTCACCGGGATTTTTTTTGATTGAAGGTTTAACGACCACCGTGAGCAACTCAATGGGCTATAAGCAGTCGCCCGTCCCTAATTTGGGGTCACTGGTTCCAGGGAAGGGAGAGAGCCAGTGCCGTAAGACAAATACAACATCCATGCCTGACCGGGATTCGAACCCGGACCCCTTACGGACGAATGATCAGAGGCCAACGCCTTAGACCACTGCGCCACCGGGGCGGCAAACATCCTTTTTAGCACGTTTTTTTGTAAAAAAAGATCGTGTTTATGTTATCGGTTTGTCCGTCCGTCTGTACCCACGATATCTCTGCAACTATGAGTCCGATTTGAAAAATTCTTTTTTGGCATTGGGAAGCGTGAAATATGCAAATGATGATCCTTCATTTCGTTTTTATTTACTCGGTACAATTTCTCCGCTAGAGGGCGTAAAGGCAGATGATGTCGAATTCAATAATACGTTTTATTCCATATATTTGCTACTAAACATCCGATTGAAAAAATTATTTAATCTTTCGATTCCATTTATGTCGAAGAGTATTTTAGATATAGTTACTTTTTCAAATCACGCATAGATTTTCCGCTAGGGGGCGTAAAAGATAAATTACAATTTCCCCGATAACTCTTCTTGTAAAGCTCCGATTTGAAAAATGTTTTCTTCAGCGGAGACACCTCCCGATGGAAAATCTTTTGCATATAATTTCTAATTTTTAGTAAAGAATACTTTGGCCACCAGGGGGCGTGACGTTTTTGAAATATTAGTTGACGCCGCCATATCTTCGCACGTCATTCATCGATCTTCGTGCAGGATCGGCCAAACCGTGTTAAGAATACGCTGCGTCACATCTCTTTCAAGTCGACCAGGCATAAGGGCGAATTCTGTCGACAAACGCCCTTTTTAGCACGTCTTTTGTAAAACAAGTTAATAAAATCTTGCAATGCATTGATTATGATACGCTTTCCAACATACCAGAAATTATTACTCAAGTTGTGAGGATAATGGCTGTCGAATAAATCTTGCTTTTATGCAATGACCTTTGACCCGATTTCGTTGATATTCAACAGAACCGGTTCACTATACCTCCGGAACAACAGGATAACGTTTTGTCGCAATCGAAACATTTTTTTGGTAAGTTATGATGCACAAGGGCAATGGAATGGATCCCACTCCAGTGTCCTGACCTTTGACCCCATTTCGCCCATTTTCAATAGGGGTCGTCCCCAGCGACTCCCTACCACATACTAAAATTTCATCGAAATCGAACCCTTTTTACGCAAGTTATGGCGCATAAGGGCAATGGAATAAATCCCGCTCTTATGCCCTGCCGGACCTTTGACCCCAATTTGCCAATTTCCAATAGGGATTGTGCCCAGGTAGTTCCCTACCACATAATCAAATTTCATCGAAGTAGAACCATATTTACGCATGTTATGACGCATAAAGGCAATGAAATGGATCCCGCTCTTATGGCGTGACCTTTGACCCCACTTCACCCATTTTCAATAGGGTTCGTCCCCTGGTGATCCCCTACCACATAATCAAATTTCATCGAAATCGAACCATATTTACGCAAGTTATGACGCATAAAAGCAATTGAATGGATCCCGCTCTTATGGCGTGACCTTTGACCCCACTTCACCCATTTTCAATAGGGTTCGTCCCCTGGTGATCCCCTACCACATACTAAAATTTCATCGAAATCGAACCATATTTACGCAAGTTATGACGCATCAGGGCAATTGAATGGATCCCGCTCTTATGGCGTGACCTTTGACCCCACTTCACCCATTTTCAATAAGGTTCGTCCCCTGGTGGTCCCCTACCACATACTAACATTTCATCGAAATCGAACCATATTTACGCAAGTTATGACGCATCAAGGCAATTGAATGGATCCTGCTCTTATGGCGCGACCTTTGACCCCACTGCACCCATTTTCAATAGGATTTGCCCCCTGGTCGTTCCCTACCACATACTAAAATTTCATCGAAATCGAACCGTATTTACGTAAGTTATGACGCATAAAAGCAATTGAATGGATCCCGCTCTTATGGCGTGACCTTTGACCCCACTGCGCCCATTTTCAATAGGGTTCGTCCCCAGGTGATTCCCTACCACATACTAAAATTTCATCGAAATCGAACCGTATTTACGCAAGTTATGACGCATAAAAGCAATTGAATGGATCCCGCTCTTATGGCGTGACCTTTGACCCCACTTCACCCATTTTCAATAGGGTTCGTCCCCTGGTGATCCCCTACCACATACTAAAATTTCATCGAAATCGAACCATATTTACGCAAGTTATGACGCATAAAAGCAATTGAATGGATCCCGCTCTTATGGCGTGACCTTTGACCCCACTTCACCCATTTTCAATAGGGTTCGTCCCCTACCACATAATGAAATTTCATCGAAACCGAACCATATTTACGCAAGTTATGACGCATAAAAGCAATTGAATGGATCCCGCTCTTATGGCGTGACCTTTGACCCCACTTCACCCATTTTCAATAGGGTTCGTCCCCTACCACATAATGAAATTTCATCGAAACCGAACCATATTTACGCAAGTTATGACGCATAAAAGCAATTGAATGGATCCCGCTCTTATGGCGTGACCTTTGACCCCACTTCACCCATTTTCAATAGGGTTCGTCCCCTGGTGGTCCCCTACCACATACTAAAATTGCATCGAAATCGAACCATATTTACGCAAGTTATGACGCATATGGGCAATTTAATGGATCCCGCTCTTATGGCGTGACCTTTGACCCCACTTCACCCATTTTCAATAGGGTTCGTCCTCTGGTGGTCCCCTACCACATACTATAATTTCATCGAAATCGAACCATATTTACGCAAGTTATGACGCATAAGGGCAATTTAATGGATCCCGCTCTTATGGCGTGACCTTTGACCCCACTTCACCCATTTTCAATAGGGTTCGTCCTCTGGTGGTCCCCTACCACATACTAAAATTTCATCGAAATCGAACCATATTTACGCAAGTTAGGACGCATAAGGGCAATTTAATGGATCCCGCTCTTATGGCGTGACCTTTGACCCTATTTCACCCATTTTCAATAGGGTTCGTCCTCTGGTGGTCCCCTACCACATACTAAAATTTCATCGAAATCGAACCATATTTACGACGCATAAGGGCAATTGAATGGATCCTGCTCTTATGGCGTGACCTTTGACCCCACTTCACCCATTTTCAATAGGGTTCGTCCCCTTTTGGTCCCCTACCACATTCTAAAATTTCATCGAAATCGAACCATATTTACGCAAGTTATGACGCATAAGGGCAATTGAATGGATCCCGCTCTTATGGCGTGACCTTTGACCCCACTTCACCCATTTTCAATTGGTTTCGTCCCCTGGTGGTCCCCTACCACATACTAAAGCTTCATCGAAATCGAACCATATTTACGCAAGTTAGGACGCATAAGGGCAATTTAATGGATCCCGCTCTTATGGCGTGACCTTTGACCCCATTTCACCCATTTTCAATAGGGTTCGTCCTCTGGTGGTCCCCTACCACATACTAAAATTTCATCGAAATCGAACCATATTTACGACGCATAAGGGCAATTGAATGGATCCTGCTCTTATGGCGTGACCTTTGACCCCACTTCACCCATTTTCAATAGGGTTCGTCCCCTTTTGGTCCCCTACCACATTCTAAAATTTCATCGAAATCGAACCATATTTACGCAAGTTATGACGCATAAGGGCAATTGAATGGATCCCGCTCTTATGGCGTGACCTTTGACCCCACTTCACCCATTTTCAATAGGGTTCGTCCCCTGGTGGTCCGCTACCACATACTAAAATTGCATCGAAATCCAACCATTTTTACGTGAGTTATCGTGCCGAAGACAGACGGACGGACAAAGCTGGAGCATATACGCTTCTTCAACTTACGGTTGGAAAGCGTAAAAAAGATCGTGCTTCTGTTATCGGTTTGTCCGTCCGTCCGTTCGTCCGTCTGTACCCACGATATCTCTGCAACTATTAGTCCGTTTTGAAAAAATTCTTTTTGCAGTGAAAAGCTTGAAATATGCAAATGTTGATCGTTCATTTTGTTTTGTTTTTCACGATGTACAATTTCGCCGGTAGAGGGCGTAAATGCAGATGATGTCGAATTCAAAAATACGTTTCATTCCACATATTTGCTTCTAAGCATCCGATTGAAAAAACAAATTTGTCTTTCGATTCCATTTATGTCGAAGAGTATTTTAGATATAGTTACTTTTTCAAATTACGCATAGATTTTCCGGTAGGGGGCGTAAAAGTAAATTACATTTTTCTCGATAACTCTTCTTCTAAAACTCCGATTTGAAAAAAATTTTCATCAGAGGGTATATCTTCTGATGAAAAATCTTTTGCATATAATTTCAAATTTTTGGTAAAGAATACTTTGGCCACCAGGGGGCGTAAGTGTTAATTTTTTGCTTCTGATGTATTTGCCATAATATCGGAGCTTCTAAAATATCGATTGAAAAAATTCTTTCGTGGACTGACTCTACTCACATCGATAAACCTTTTCGGAATATTTTCTTCTTAAAATATTCTACAGTTTCTCCGCTAGGGGGCGTAGATGTACATCTTATTTTTGTCAATATCTCTTCTCCTAGGAGTCCGATTTGAAAATTTTCTTCTTTGTTGGATAGTGTTTCTAGTGTGACATGTGGTTCATATAATTTCAAAATTTTAAAGTAATTCATAGACTTTCCGCTAGGGGGTGTAAAGGTAAATTGCGTTTCCCCCCATATCTCTGCTTCTAAATCTCCGATTTGAAAAATTCTTTCTGTGTTGGATAGTGTTTCCGATGGGAAATGTTTTCCCTATAAATTCAAAATTTTCAAGTAAAGCATAGACTTTCCCCTAGGGGGCATAAAGGTAAATTGTGTTTTCTGCGTTATTTCTGCTCCTAAAGCTCTGATTTGAAAAATTCTTTCTGTATCGCATACATGACCTGATGGAAAATATTTTTCACATAATTTCTAATGTTTGGTAAGGAATGGTTTATCCACCAGGGGTCATAAGTTTTAATTTCTGCTTCTGAAGTATTTGTTGCAAAATCTGGGCTCCTGAAAACTCGACTATTTTTTTTTTTTTTTTTTTCTTAGACCGATACCGCTTATACTCATAAACCTTTTGAGAATACTTTCTTCCTAAAATAATGCAAGGTTTTCTCACCAGGGGACGTAAAGTCACATCTTATGTTTGTCCATATCTCTGTTTCTAAGAGTTCGTAAGCTCACGAGTCCGTTTACAGCAATATCTGAGGGATTAAAAACCCGATTGAAAATCTTCTTTCTTTCGTCAGATCTATTGTTTTCCATACAGATTCCATATGACTTTGAATAGCTTTGATAAATTTAATTTGCGTCAGAACGGATTCAAAAGACTACACCCGAAAATTCGGTGTCATCTTTCTTGTTTGAAATCATGCTGCCATCTAACAATCGTTGACTCACAAAAACTTTTATTTTTGGAAGCTTTTTTCATTAAATCAACTGTTTCTGGAGTCGTTTTACCCAAACGAAAGCAAAATTTTGTCGCACAACGCATTTCTCTTCTTAACTCTGAATCACTCACCTCCTTAGATGTATGGCGAAAGGTATACGAAACAACTGCGCAATAAAAAAAAACCCAGGATCGTTTGCCACGGCTAAAAACTGTTGCCACAGATACTTCCTTAATTCAGTTAGTCATCTGCGTGGTTATTTTTTCCCCTTCGCACTGTTGCCAACTTAAAAAAAAAATTACTCTCAGTTTTTACGGAACAGCCTTTGTACAATGTGCAGTGGCACATCCACGGGAAGAGGGGCCGATGCCCCCCCCCCCCCCCCCCTTTGGGCTGACAGAGTGAAAAATTATCACGTCGAAGTTTGAAACAAGAAATCACGATATTCGATCTACATATACTTCTTAATCATGTACCGTATAATTATAACATACAATAATTGTGAGGGAATAGTCCTGTTAAATAAATTTAGAAAAATCTCAGCAGAAAAAGAATTTCGTCTATCGCTTCTTTTAACCATTTAACTTTCCTGTACTGTTACATTAGTAGTAACTGGATAAGAATAAACGCGCAAGTCAACGTCCTTCTTAATTATTATGGCACCTATTTTTCCCGGTAAATTTAGGGGAAAATGCTGTATCATGCGCCCCCTAGGCTACAGACAATGTGCACTGAGAAAAAAAAAGTTTTGTTTTGTTTTGTTTATTTAACAAAATACCTAGGTTGATTTTTGGAATTTCTTTGATCCAATATGTATTGTTATCATGACAAAAATTTTTGTTCATTTAACAAAATGCCTAGGTTGATTTTTGGGAATTTGTTTGACCAATATGTATTGTTATCGTAATAAAACGTTTTGTTCATTTAACAAAATGCCTAGGTTGATTTTTGTGAATTTATTTGATCCAATATGTATTGTTATCATGACAAAATGTTTTTTTCATTTAACAAAATGCCTAGTTTGATTTTTGGGAATTTATTTGATCCAATATGTATTGTTATCGTGATAAAACGTTTTGTTCATTCAACAAAATGCCTAGGTTGGTTTTTGGGAATTTGTTTGATCCAATATGTATTGTTATCATGACAAAATGTTTTGTTCATTTAACAAAATGCCCAGGTCGATTTTTGGGAATTTGTTTGATCCAACAATATGTATTTTTATCGTGATAAAACGTTTTGTTCATTTAACAAAATGCCTAGGTTGATTTTTGTGAATTTATTTGATCCAATATGTATTGTTATCGTGATAAAATGTTTTGTTCATTTAACAAAATGCCTAGGTTGATTTTTGGGAATTTGTTTGATCCAATATGTATTGTTATCGTGATAAAACGTTTTGTTCATTCAACAAAATGCCTACGTTGATTTTTGTGAATTTGTTTGATCCAATATGTATTGTTATCGTGACAAAATTGTTTGTTCATTTAACAAAATGCCTAGTTTGATTTTTGGGAATTTATTTGATCCAATATGTATTGTTATCGTGATAAAACGTTTTGTTCATTTAACAAAATGCTTAGATTGATTTTTCGGAATTTGTTTGCTCCAATATGTATTGTTATCATGACAAAATGTTTTGTTCATTTAACAAAATGCCCAGGTCGATTTTTGGGAATTTGTTTGATCCAACAATATATATTGTTATCGTGATGAAACGTTTTGTTCATTTAACAAAATGCCTAGGTTGATTTTTGGGAATTTATTTGATCCAATATGTATTGTTATCGTGATAAAATGTTTTGTTCATTTAACAAAATGCCTGGGTTGATTTTTGGGAATTTATTTGATCCAATATGTATTGTTATCATGATAAAACGTTTTGTGCATTCAACAAAATGCCTAGGTTGGTTTTGGGGAATTTGTTTGATCCAATATGTATTGTTATCATGACAAATGTTTTGTTCATTTAACAAAATGCCTAGGTTGATTTTTGGGAATTTATTTGATCCAATATGTATTGTTATCGTGATAAAACGTTTTGTTCATTCAAAAAAATGCCTAGGTTGGTTTTTGGGAATTTGTTTGATCCAATATGTATTGTTATCCTGACAAAACGTTTTGTTAATTTAACAAAATGCCTAGGTTGATTTTTGGGAATTTATTTGATCCAACAATATGTATTTTTATCGTGATAAAACGTTTTGTTCATTTAACAAAATGCCTAGGTTGGTTTTGGGGAATTTGTTTGATCCAATATCTATTGTTATCATCACAAATGTTTTGTTCATTTAACAAATGGTTGATTTTTGGGAATTTATTTGATCCAATATGTATTGTTATCGAGATAAAACGTTTTGTTCATTTAACAAAATGCCTAGGTTGGTTTTGGGGAATTTGTTTGATCCAATATCTATTGTTATCCTGACAAAATGTTTTGTTAATTTAACAAAATGCCTAGGTTGATTTTTGGGAATTTATTTGATCCAATATGTATTGTTATCGAGATAAAACGTTTTGTTCATTTAAAAAAATGCCTAGGTTGGTTTTGGGGAATTTGTTTGATCCAATATCTATTGTTATCCTGACAAAATGTTTTGTTAATTTAACAAAATGCCTAGGTTGATTTTTGGGAATTTATTTGATCCAATATGTATTGTTATCGTGATAAAACGTTTTGTTCATTTAACAAAATGTCTAGGTTGATTTTTGGGAATTTATTTGATCCAATATGTATTGCTATCGTGATAAAACGTTTTGTTCATTTAACAAAATCCTTAGGTTGATTTTTGGGGATTTGTTTGATCCAATATGTATTGTTATCGTGATAAAACGTTTTGTTTATTTAACAAAATGCCTAGGTCGATTTTTGGGAATTTGTTTGATCCAACAATATGTATTGTTATCGTGATAAAATGTTTTGTTGCTGCAACCAAACATATTGTTATCGTGACACAGTAATTTCTTGCTCCAACAACATTTAGAGTTATGTAGCTGGGCCACTTTGTCCCTAAACTTTTTTTTCCGATGGCAACACTTTGCCGGTGCAGTAATTTTAGGCGGTGCCCTTCGACCCTAGTGTCCGCCATCTTTTTCTCCGCTGTATTTATTCTCTAGTGGAGTTTAAACGAATTTGAACGGTGTTACGTCACGGGGAATTTTTTCAGAGCAGGCGAAAAAACCTCTCACCGAGCGGATTCGAACCTGAGACTTTAAGTTTAGGAATTAGATGTGTTTATCACTCGGCTATATCTATTCTTACGAGTAAATTCTCACCTGCGAATTCAGCATTCGGAAGTGTGTTTATTACGTTCGAGAATGTTCACGGACGATATATGCTTCACATAACGATGTATTGACACTATTTTGGTGCGTGTATTACATGTTTCTAAATCCGATTTCTTTTTAAATGGTTTTCCTTTGCTTTTTGATGAAACAAATAATGAACATATTTGGTTAGACAAAAAAAAAAAAAAATCGTGATATTTTTCTTAACGTTCTATATGTCCCATGCAATCTGTGGTTGCCTCGCGACTTTTGAAACACAATGTATATATACACTGAAGAGCAATTGAATTAGAGATACCTGTCTAGTAACGTGTAGCACCATCTTTCGCCCTGATGACGGCGGCAATTCGTCTCGGCATGGACTCGACAAGACACCGGAAGCGTTGGGAAGCCATACGGATCCACGACCCCTGAACAAGCTCCCACAGTTCACGAAGATTTGATGTACACTGAAGAGCAACTGAATTAGAGATACCTCTCTAGTAACGTGTAGCACCATCTTTCGTCCTGATGACGCCGGCGATTCGTCTCGGCATGGACTCGACAAGACACCGGAAGCGTTGGGAAGCCATACGGATCCACGACCCCTGAACAAGCTCCCACAGTTCACGAAGATTTGATGTACACTGAAGAGCAACTGAATTAGAGATACCTCTCTAGTAACGTGTAGCACCATCTTTCGTCCTGATGACGCCGGCGATTCGTCTCGGCATGGACTCGACAAGACACCGGAAGCGTTGGGAAGCCATACGGATCCACGACCCCTGAACAAGCTCCCACAGTTCACGAAGATTTGATGTACACTGAAGAGCAACTGAATTAGAGATACCTCTCTAGTAACGTGTAGCACCATCTTTCGTCCTGATGACGCCGGCGATTCGTCTCGGCATGGACTCGACAAGACACCGGAAGCGTTGGGAAGCCATACGGATCCACGACCCCTGAACAAGCTCCCACAGTTCACGAAGATTTGATGTACACTGAAGAGAAACTGAATTAGAGATACCTCTCTAGTAACGTGTAGCACCATCTTTCGTCCTGATGACGCCGGCGATTCTTCTCGGCATGGACTCGACAAGACACCGGAAGCGTTGGGAAGCCATACGGATCCACGACCCCTGAACAAGCTCCCACAGTTCACGAAGATTTGATGTACACTGAAGAGCAACTGAATTAGAGATACCTCTCTAGTAACGTGTAGCACCATCTTTCGTCCTGATGACGCCGGCGATTCGTCTCGGAATGGACTCGACAAGACACCGGAAGCGTTGGGAAGCCATACGGATCCACGACCCCTGAACAAGCTCCCACAGTTCACGAAGATTTGATGTACACTGAAGAGCAACTGAATTAGAGATACCTGTCTAGTAACGTGTAGCCCCACCTTTCGCCCTGATGACGGCGGCAATTCGTCTCGGCATGGACTCGACAAGACACCGGAAGCGTTGGGAAGCCATACGGATCCACGACCCCTGAACAAGCTCCCACAGTTCACGAAGATTTGATGTACACTGAAGAGCAACTGAATTAGAGATACCTCTCTAGTAACGTGTAGCACCATCTTTCGTCCTGATGACCGCGGCGATTCGTCTCGGCATGGACTCCACAAGACACCGGAAGCATTGGGAAGCCATACGGATCCACGACCCCTGAACAAGCTCCCACAGTTCACGAAGATTTGATGTACACTGAAGAGCAACTGAATTAGAGATACCTCTCTAGTAACGTGTAGCACCATCTTTCGTCCTGATGACGGCGGCAATTCGTCTCGGCATGGACTCGACAAGACACCGGAAGCATTGGGAAGCCATACGGATCCACGACCCCTGAACAAGCACCCACAGTTCACGAAGATTTGATGTACACTGAAGAGCAACTGAATTAGAGATACCTGTCTAGTAACGTGTAGCACCACCTTTCGTCCTGATGACGGCGGCAATTCGTCTCGGCATGGACTCGACAAAACACCGGAAGCATCGGGAAGCCATACGGATCCACGACCCCTGAACAAGCTCCCACAGTTCACGAAGATTTGATGTACACTGAAGAGCAACTGAATTAGAGATACCTCTCTAGTAACGTGTAGCACCATCTTTCGTCCTGATGACTGCGGCAATTCGTCTCCGCATGGACTCGACAAGACACCGGAAGCGTTGGGAAGCCATACGGATCCACGACCCCTGAACAAGCTCCCACAGTTCACGAAGATTTGATGTACACTGAAGAGCAACTGAATTAGAGATACCTGTCTAGTAACGTGTAGCACCACCTTTCGTCCTGATGACGGCGGCAATTCGTCTCGGCATGGACTCGACAAGACACCGGAAGCATCAGGAAGCCATACGGATCCACGACCCCTGAACAAGCTCCCACAGTTCACGAAGATTTGATGTACACTGAAGAGCAACTGAATTAGAGATACCTCTCTAGTAACGTGTAGCACCATCTTTCGTCCTGATGACGGCGGCAATTCGTCTCGGTATGGACTCGACAAGACACCGGAAGCATTGGGAAGCCATACGGATCCACGACCCCTGAACAAGCTCCCACAGTTCACGAAGATTTGATGTACACTGAAGAGCAACTGAATTAGAGATACCTGTCTAGTAACGTGTAGCACCACCTTTCGTCCTGATGACGGCGGCGATTCGTCTCGGCATGGACTCGACAAGACACCGGAAGCATTGGGAAGCCATACGGATCCACGACCCCTGAACAAGCTCCCACAGTTCACGAAGATTTGATGTACACTGAAGAGCAACTGAATTAGAGATACCTCTCTAGTAACGTGTAGCACCATCTTTCGTCCTGATGACGGCGGCAATTCGTCTCGGCATGGACTCGACAAGACACCGGAAGCATTGGGAAGCCATACGGATCCACGACCCCTGAACAAGCTCCCACAGTTCACGAAGATTTGATGTACACTGAAGAGCAACTGAATTAGAGATACCTGTCTAGTAACGTGTAGCACCATCTTTCGTCCTGATGACTGCGGCAATTCGTCTCCGCATGGACTCGACAAGACACCGGAAGCGTTGGGAAGCCATACGGATCCACGACCCCTGAACAAGCTCCCACAGTTCACGAAGATTTGATGTACACTGAAGAGCAACTGAATTAGAGATACCTGTCTAGTAACGTGTAGCACCACCTTTCGCCCTGATGACGGCGGCAATTCGTCTCGGCATGGACTCGACAAGACACCGGAAGCGTTGGGAAGCCATACGGATCCACGACCCCTGAACAAGCTCCCACAGTTCACGAAGATTTGATGTACACTGAAGAGCAACTGAATTAGAGATACCTCTCTAGTAACGTGTAGCACCATCTTTCGTCCTGATGACGCCGGCGATTCGTCTCGGCATGGACTCGACAAGACACCGGAAGCGTTGGGAAGCCATACGGATCCACGACCCCTGAACAAGCTCCCACAGTTCACGAAGATTTGATGTACACTGAAGAGCAACTGAATTAGAGATACCTCTCTAGTAACGTGTAGCACCATCTTTCGTCCTGATGACGCCGGCGATTCGTCTCGGAATGGACTCGACAAGACACCGGAAGCGTTGGGAAGCCATACGGATCCACGACCCCTGAACAAGCTCCCACAGTTCACGAAGATTTGATGTACACTGAAGAGCAACTGAATTAGAGATACCTGTCTAGTAACGTGTAGCACCACCTTTCGCACTGATGACGGCGGCAATTCGTCTCGGCATGGACTCGACAAGACACCGGAAGCGTTGGGAAGCCATACGGATCCACGACCCCTGAACAAGCTCCCACAGTTCACGAAGATTTGATGTACACTGAAGAGCAACTGAATTAGAGATACCTCTCTAGTAACGTGTAGCACCATCTTTCGTCCTGATGACGGCGGCGATTCGTCTCGGCATGGACTCCACAAGACACCGGAAGCATTGGGAAGCCATACGGATCCACGACCCCTGAACAAGCTCCCACAGTTCACGAAGATTTGATGTACACTGAAGAGCAACTGAATTAGAGATACCTCTCTAGTAACGTGTAGCACCATCTTTCGTCCTGATGACGGCGGCAATTCGTCTCGGCATGGACTCGACAAGACACCGGAAGCATTGGGAAGCCATACGGATCCACGACCCCTGAACAAGCACCCACAGTTCACGAAGATTTGATGTACACTGAAGAGCAACTGAATTAGAGATACCTGTCTAGTAACGTGTAGCACCACCTTTCGTCCTGATGACGGCGGCAATTCGTCTCGGCATGGACTCGACAAGACACCGGAAGCATCGGGAAGCCATACGGATCCACGACCCCTGAACAAGCTCCCACAGTTCACGAAGATTTGATGTACACTGAAGAGCAACTGAATTAGAGATACCTCTCTAGTAACGTGTAGCACCATCTTTCGTCCTGATGACGGCGGCAATTCGTCTCGGTATGGACTCGACAAGACACCGGAAGCATTGGGAAGCCATACGGATCCAGGACCCCTGAACAAGCTCCCACAGTTCACGAAGATTTGATGTACACTGAAGAGCAACTGAATTAGAGATACCTGTCTAGTAACGTGTAGCACCACCTTTCGTCCTGATGACGGCGGCGATTCGTCTCGGTATGGACTCGACAAGACACCGGAAGCATTGGGAAGCCATACGGATCCACGACCCCTGAACAAGCTCCCACAGTTCACGAAGATTTGATGTACACTGAAGAGCAACTGAATTAGAGATACCTCTCTAGTAACGTGTAGCACCATCTTTCGTCCTGATGACGGCGGCAATTCGTCTCGGCATGGACTCGACAAGACACCGGAAGCATTGGGAAGCCATACGGATCCACGACCCCTGAACAAGCTCCCACAGTTCACGAAGATTTGATGTACACTGAAGAGCAACTGAATTAGAGATACCTGTCTAGTAACGTGTAGCACCATCTTTCGTCCTGATGACTGCGGCAATTCGTCTCCGCATGGACTCGACAAGACACCGGAAGCGTTGGGAAGCCATACGGATCCACGACCCCTGAACAAGCTCCCACAGTTCACGAAGATTTGATGTACACTGAAGAGCAACTGAATTAGAGATACCTGTCTAGTAACGTGTAGCACCACCTTTCGTCCTGATGACGGCGGCGATTCGTCTCGGCATGGACTCGACAAGACACCGGAAGCATTGGGAAGCCATACGGATCCACGACCCCTGAACAAGCTCCCACAGTTCACGAAGATTTGATGTACACTGAAGAGCAATTGAATTAGAGATACCTGTCTAGTAACGTGTAGCACCATCTTTCGTCCCTGATGACGGCGGCAATTCGTCTCGGCATGGACTCGACAAGACACCGGAAGCGTTGGGAAGCCATACGGATCCACGACCCCTGAACAAGCTCCCACAGTTCACGAAGATTTGATGTACACTGAAGAGCAATTGAATTAGAGATACCTGTCTAGTAACGTGTAGCACCATCTTTCGTCCCTGATGACGGCGGCAATTCGTCTCGGCATGGACTCGACAAGACACCGGAAGCGTTGGGAAGCCATACGGATCCACGACCCCTGAACAAGCACCCACAGTTCACGAAGATTTGATGTACACTGAAGAGCAACTGAATTAGAGATACCTGTCTAGTAACGTGTAGCACCACCTTTCGTCCCTGATGACGGCGGCAATTCGTCTCGGCATGGACTCGACAAGACACCGGAAGCGTTGGGAAGCCATACGGATCCACGACCCCTGAACAAGCTCCCACAGTTCACGAAGATTTGATGTACACTGAAGAGCAATTGAATTAGAGATACCTCTCTAGTAACGTGTAGCACCATCTTTCGTCCCTGATGACGGCGGCAATTCGTCTCGGCATGGACTCGACAAGACACCGGAAGCGTTGGGAAGCAATACGGATCCACGACCCCTGAACAAGCTCCCACAGTTCACGAAGATTTGATGTACACTGAAGAGCAATTGAATTAGAGATACCTGTCTAGTAACGTGTAGCACCACCTTTCGCCCTGATGACGGCCGGCGATTCGTCTCGGCATGGACTCGACAAGACACCGGAAGCGTTGGGAAGCCAATACGGATCCACGACCCCTGAACAAGCACCCACAGTTCACGAAGATTTGATGTACACTGAAGAGCAATTGAATTAGAGATACCTGTCTAGTAACGTGTAGCACCACCTTTCGTCCCTGATGACGGCGGCAATTCGTCTCGGCATGGACTCGGCAAGACACCGGAAGCGTTGGGAAGCCATACGGATCCACGATCCCTGAACAAGCTCCCACAGTTCACGAAGATTTGATGTACACTGAAGAGCAACTTGAATTAGAGATACCTGTCTAGTAACGTGTAGCACCATCTTTCGTCCTGATGACGGCGGCAATTCGTCTCGGCATGGACTCGACAAGACACCGGAAGCGTTGGGAAGCAATACGGATCCACGACCCCTGAACAAGCACCCACAGTTCACGAAGATTTGATGTACACTGAAGAGCAATTGAATTAGAGATACCTGTCTAGTAACGTGTAGCACCACCTTTCGTCCTGATGACGCCGGCGATTCGTCTCAGCATGGACTCGACAAGACACCGGAAGCGTTGGGAAGCCATACGGATCCACGACCCCTGAACAAGCTCCCACAGTTCACGAAGATTTGATGTACACTGAAGAGCAACTGAATTAGAGATACCTCTCTAGTAACGTGTAGCACCATCTTTCGTCCTGATGACGCCGGCGATTCGTCTCGGCATGGACTCGACAAGACACCGGAAGCGTTGGGAAGCCATACGGATCCACGACCCCTGAACAAGCTCCCACAGTTCACGAAGATTTGATGTACACTGAAGAGCAACTGAATTAGAGATACCTCTCTAGTAACGTGTAGCACCATCTTTCGTCCTGATGACGCCGGCGATTCGTCTCGGAATGGACTCGACAAGACACCGGAAGCGTTGGGAAGCCATACGGATCCACGACCCCTGAACAAGCTCCCACAGTTCACGAAGATTTGATGTACACTGAAGAGCAACTGAATTAGAGATACCTGTCTAGTAACGTGTAGCCCCACCTTTCGCCCTGATGACGGCGGCAATTCGTCTCGGCATGGACTCGACAAGACACCGGAAGCGTTGGGAAGCCATACGGATCCACGACCCCTGAACAAGCTCCCACAGTTCACGAAGATTTGATGTACACTGAAGAGCAACTGAATTAGAGATACCTCTCTAGTAACGTGTAGCACCATCTTTCGTCCTGATGACGGCGGCGATTCGTCTCGGCATGGACTCCACAAGACACCGGAAGCATTGGGAAGCCATACGGATCCACGACCCCTGAACAAGCTCCCACAGTTCACGAAGATTTGATGTACACTGAAGAGCAACTGAATTAGAGATACCTCTCTAGTAACGTGTAGCACCATCTTTCGTCCTGATGACGGCGGCAATTCGTCTCGGCATGGACTCGACAAGACACCGGAAGCATTGGGAAGCCATACGGATCCACGACCCCTGAACAAGCACCCACAGTTCACGAAGATTTGATGTACACTGAAGAGCAACTGAATTAGAGATACCTGTCTAGTAACGTGTAGCACCACCTTTCGTCCTGATGACGGCGGCAATTCGTCTCAGCATGGACTCGACAAGACACCGGAAGCGTTGGGAAGCCATACGGATCCACGACCCCTGGAACAAGCTCCCACAGTTCACGAAGATTTGATGTACACTGAAGAGCAATTGAATTAGAGAAACCTGTCTAGTAACGTGTAGCACCACCTTTCGCCCTGATGACGGCGGCAATTCGTCTCAGCATGGACTCGACAAGACACCGGAAGCGTTGGGAAGCCATACGGATCCACGACCCCTCAACAAGCTCCCACAGTTCACGAAGATTTGATGTACACTGAAGAGCAATTGAATTAGAGAAACCTGTCTAGTAACGTGTAGCACCACCTTTCGCCCTGATGACGGCGGCAATTCGTCTCAGCATGGACTCGACAAGACACCGGAAGCGTTGGGAAGCCATACGGATCCACGACCCCTGAACAAGCTCCCACAGTTCACGAAGATTTGATGTACACTGAAGAGCAATTGAATTAGAGAAACCTGTCTAGTAACGTGTAGCACCACCTTTCGCCCTGATGACGGCGGCAATTCGTCTCAGCATGGACTCGACAAGACACCGGAAGCGTTGGGAAGCCATACGGATCCACGACCCTGAACAAGCTCCCACAGTTCACGAAGATTTGATGTACACTGAAGAGCAATTGAATTAGAGAAACCTGTCTAGTAACGTGTAGCACCACCTTTCGCCCTGATGACGGCGGCAATTCGTCTCAGCATGGACTCGACAAGACACCGGAAGCGTTGGGAAGCCATACGGATCCACGACCCCTCAACAAGCTCCCACAGTTCACGAAGATTTGATGTACACTGAAGAGCAATTGAATTAGAGAAACCTGTCTAGTAACGTGTAGCACCACCTTTCGCCCTGATGACGGCGGCAATTCGTCTCAGCATGGACTCGACAAGACACCGGAAGCGTTGGGAAGCCATACGGATCCACGACCCCTGAACAAGCTCCCACAGTTCACGAAGATTTGATGTACACTGAAGAGCAATTGAATTAGAGAAACCCGTCTAGTAACGTGTAGCACCACCTTTCGCCCTGATGACGGCGGCAATTCGTCTCAGCATGGACTCGACAAGACACCGGAAGCGTTGGGAAGCCATACGGATCCACGACCCCTGAACAAGCTCCCACAGTTCACGAAGATTTGATGTACACTGAAGAGCAATTGAATTAGAGAAACCTGTCTAGTAACGTGTAGCACCACCTTTCGCCCTGATGACGGCGGCAATTCGTCTCAGCATGGACTCGACAAGACACCGGAAGCGTTGGGAAGCCATACGGATCCACGACCCCTGAACAAGCTCCCACAGTTCACGAAGATTTGATGTACACTGAAGAGCAATTGAATTAGAGAAACCTGTCTAGTAACGTGTAGCACCACCTTTCGCCCTGATGACGGCGGCAATTCGTCTCAGCATGGACTCGACAAGACACCGGAAGCGTTGGGAAGCCATACGGATCCACGACCCCTGAACAAGCTCCCACAGTTCACGAAGATTTGATGTACACTGAAGAGCAATTGAATTAGAGAAACCTGTCTAGTAACGTGTAGCACCACCTTTTCGCCCTGATGACGGCGGCAATTCGTCTCAGCATGGACTCGACAAGACACCGGAAGCGTTGGGAAGCCATACGGATCCACGACCCCTGAACAAGCTCCCACAGTTCACGAAGATTTGATGTACACTGAAGAGCAATTGAATTAGAGAAACCTGTCTAGTAACGTGTAGCACCACCTTTCGCCCTGATGACGGCGGCAATTCGTCTCAGCATGGACTCGACAAGACACCGGAAGCATTGGGAAGCCATACGGATCCACGACCCCTGAACAAGCTCCCACAGTTCACGAAGATTTGATGTACACTGAAGAGCAACTGAATTAGAGATACCTCTCTAGTAACGTGTAGCACCATCTTTCGTCCTGATGACGGCGGCAATTCGTCTCGGTATGGACTCGACAAGACACCGGAAGCATTGGGAAGCCATACGGATCCAGGACCCCTGAACAAGCTCCCACAGTTCACGAAGATTTGATGTACACTGAAGAGCAACTGAATTAGAGATACCTGTCTAGTAACGTGTAGCACCACCTTTCGTCCTGATGACGGCGGCGATTCGTCTCGGTATGGACTCGACAAGACACCGGAAGCATTGGGAAGCCATACGGATCCACGACCCCTGAACAAGCTCCCACAGTTCACGAAGATTTGATGTACACTGAAGAGCAACTGAATTAGAGATACCTCTCTAGTAACGTGTAGCACCATCTTTCGTCCTGATGACGGCGGCAATTCGTCTCGGCATGGACTCGACAAGACACCGGAAGCATTGGGAAGCCATACGGATCCACGACCCCTGAACAAGCTCCCACAGTTCACGAAGATTTGATGTACACTGAAGAGCAACTGAATTAGAGATACCTGTCTAGTAACGTGTAGCACCATCTTTCGTCCTGATGACTGCGGCAATTCGTCTCCGCATGGACTCGACAAGACACCGGAAGCGTTGGGAAGCCATACGGATCCACGACCCCTGAACAAGCTCCCACAGTTCACGAAGATTTGATGTACACTGAAGAGCAACTGAATTAGAGATACCTCTCTAGTAACGTGTAGCACCACCTTTCGTCCTGATGACGGCGGCGATTCGTCTCGGCATGGACTCGACAAGACACCGGAAGCATTGGGAAGCCATACGGATCCACGACCCCTGAACAAGCTCCCACAGTTCACGAAGATTTGATGTACACTGAAGAGCAACTGAATTAGAGATACCTCTCTAGTAACGTGTAGCACCATCTTTCGTCCTGATGACGGCGGCAATTCGTCTCGGCATGGACTCGACAAGACACCGTAAGCATTGGGAAGCCATACGGATCCACGACCCCTGAACAAGCTCCCACAGTTCACGAAGATTTGATGTACACTGAAGAGCAACTGAATTAGAGATACCTCTCTAGTAACGTGTAGCACCATCTTTCGTCCTGATGACGGCGGCAATTCGTCTCGGCATGGACTCGACAAGACACCGGAAGCGTTGGGAAGCAATACGGATCCACGACCCCTGAACAAGCACCCACAGTTCACGAAGGTTTGATGTACACTGAAGAGCAACTGAATTAGAGATACCTGTCTAGTAACGTGTAGCACCACCTTTCGTCCTGATGACGGCGGCAATTCGTCTCGGCATGGACTCGGCAAGACACCGGAAGCATCGGGAAGCCATACGGATCCACGACCCCTGAACAAGCTCCCACAGTTCACGAAGATTTGATGTACACTGAAGAGCAACTGAATTAGAGATACCTCTCTAGTAACGTGTAGCACCATCTTTCGTCCTGATGACGGCGGCAATTCGTCTCGGCATGGACTCGACAAGACACCGGAAGCGT
Organism: Macrothele yani; assembly: GCA_039090855.1. Lineage (NCBI taxonomy): Eukaryota > Metazoa > Arthropoda > Arachnida > Araneae > Macrothelidae > Macrothele > Macrothele yani. The sequence goes on from CM077034.1 coordinate 6,466,948, forward strand.
TGAGAAGCAATACGGATCCACGACCCCTGAACAAGCACCCACAGTTCACGAAGGTTTGATGTACACTGAAGAGCAACTGAATTAGAGATACCTGTCTAGTAACGTGTAGCACCACCTTTCGTCCTGATGACGCCGGCGATTCGTCTCGGCATGGACTCGACAAGACACCGGAAGCGTTGGGAAGCAATACGGATCCACGACCCCTGAACAAGCACCCACAGTTCACGAAGGTTTGATGTACACTGAAGAGCAACTGAATTAGAGATACCTGTCTAGTAACGTGTAGCACCACCTTTCGTCCTGATGACGGCGGCAATTCGTCTCGGCATGGACTCGACAAGACACCGGAAGCATCGGGAAGCCATACGGATCCACGATCCCTGAACAAGCTCCCACAGTTCACGAAGATTTGATGTACACTGAAGAGCAACTGAATTAGAGATACCTCTCTAGTAACGTGTAGCACCATCTTTCGTCCTGATGACGGCGGCAATTCGTCTCGGCATGGACTCGACAAGACACCGGAAGCGTTGGGAAGCAATACGGATCCACGACCCCTGAACAAGCACCCACAGTTCACGAAGGTTTGATGTACACTGAAGAGCAACTGAATTAGAGATACCTGTCTAGTAACGTGTAGCACCACCTTTCGTCCTGATGACGCCGGCGATTCGTCTCGGCATGGACTCGACAAGACACCGGAAGCGTTGGGAAGCCATACGGATCCACGACCCCTGAACAAGCTCCCACAGTTCACGAAGATTTGATGTACACTGAAGAGCAACTGAATTAGAGATACCTCTCTAGTAACGTGTAGCACCATCTTTCGTCCTGATGACGCCGGCGATTCGTCTCGGCATGGACTCGACAAGACACCGGAAGCGTTGGGAAGCCATACGGATCCACGACCCCTGAACAAGCTCCCACAGTTCACGAAGATTTGATGTACACTGAAGAGCAACTGAATTAGAGATACCTCTCTAGTAACGTGTAGCACCATCTTTCGTCCTGATGACGCCGGCGATTCGTCTCGGAATGGACTCGACAAGACACCGGAAGCGTTGGGAAGCCATACGGATCCACGACCCCTGAACAAGCTCCCACAGTTCACGAAGATTTGATGTACACTGAAGAGCAACTGAATTAGAGATACCTGTCTAGTAACGTGTAGCCCCACCTTTCGCCCTGATGACGGCGGCAATTCGTCTCGGCATGGACTCGACAAGACACCGGAAGCGTTGGGAAGCCATACGGATCCACGACCCCTGAACAAGCTCCCACAGTTCACGAAGATTTGATGTACACTGAAGAGCAACTGAATTAGAGATACCTCTCTAGTAACGTGTAGCACCATCTTTCGTCCTGATGACGGCGGCGATTCGTCTCGGCATGGACTCCACAAGACACCGGAAGCATTGGGAAGCCATACGGATCCACGACCCCTGAACAAGCTCCCACAGTTCACGAAGATTTGATGTACACTGAAGAGCAACTGAATTAGAGATACCTCTCTAGTAACGTGTAGCACCATCTTTCGTCCTGATGACGGCGGCAATTCGTCTCGGCATGGACTCGACAAGACACCGGAAGCATTGGGAAGCCATACGGATCCACGACCCCTGAACAAGCACCCACAGTTCACGAAGATTTGATGTACACTGAAGAGCAACTGAATTAGAGATACCTGTCTAGTAACGTGTAGCACCACCTTTCGTCCTGATGCGGCGGCAATTCGTCTCGGCATGGACTCGACAAAACACCGGAAGCATCGGGAAGCCATACGGATCCACGACCCCTGAACAAGCTCCCACAGTTCACGAAGATTTGATGTACACTGAAGAGCAACTGAATTAGAGATACCTCTCTAGTAACGTGTAGCACCATCTTTCGTCCTGATGACTGCGGCAATTCGTCTCCGCATGGACTCGACAAGACACCGGAAGCGTTGGGAAGCCATACGGATCCACGACCCCTGAACAAGCTCCCACAGTTCACGAAGATTTGATGTACACTGAAGAGCAACTGAATTAGAGATACCTGTCTAGTAACGTGTAGCACCACCTTTCGTCCTGATGACGGCGGCAATTCGTCTCGGCATGGACTCGACAAGACACCGGAAGCATCGGGAAGCCATACGGATACACGACCCCTGAACAAGCTCCCACAGTTCACGAAGATTTGATGTACACTGAAGAGCAACTGAATTAGAGATACCTCTCTAGTAACGTGTAGCACCATCTTTCGTCCTGATGACGGCGGCAATTCGTCTCGGCATGGACTCGACAAGACACCGGAAGCATTGGGAAGCCATACGGATCCACGACCCCTGAACAAGCTCCCACAGTTCACGAAGATTTGATGTACACTGAAGAGCAACTGAATTAGAGATACCTGTCTAGTAACGTGTAGCACCACCTTTCGCCCTGATGACGGCGGCAATTCGTCTCGGCATGGACTCGACAAGACACCGGAAGCGTTGGGAAGCCATACGGATCCACGACCCCTGAACAAGCTCCCACAGTTCACGAAGATTTGATGTACACTGAAGAGCAACTGAATTAGAGATACCTCTCTAGTAACGTGTAGCACCATCTTTCGTCCTGATGACGCCGGCGATTCGTCTCGGCATGGACTCGACAAGACACCGGAAGCGTTGGGAAGCCATACGGATCCACGACCCCTGAACAAGCTCCCACAGTTCACGAAGATTTGATGTACACTGAAGAGCAACTGAATTAGAGATACCTCTCTAGTAACGTGTAGCACCATCTTTCGTCCTGATGACGCCGGCGATTCGTCTCGGAATGGACTCGACAAGACACCGGAAGCGTTGGGAAGCCATACGGATCCACGACCCCTGAACAAGCTCCCACAGTTCACGAAGATTTGATGTACACTGAAGAGCAACTGAATTAGAGATACCTGTCTAGTAACGTGTAGCACCATCTTTCGTCCTGATGACGGCGGCGATTCGTCTCGGAATGGACTCGACAAGACACCGGAAGCGTTGGGAAGCCATACGGATCCACGACCCCTGAACAAGCTCCCACAGTTCACGAAGATTTGATGTACACTGAAGAGCAACTGAATTAGAGATACCTGTCTAGTAACGTGTAGCACCATCTTTCGTCCTGATGACGCCGGCGATTCGTCTCGGAATGGACTCGACAAGACACCGGAAGCGTTGGGAAGCCATACGGATCCACGACCCCTGAACAAGCTCCCACAGTTCACGAAGATTTGATGTACACTGAAGAGCAACTGAATTAGAGATACCTCTCTAGTAACGTGTAGCACCATCTTTCGTCCTGATGACGGCGGCGATTCGTCTCGGCATGGACTCCACAAGACACCGGAAGCATTGGGAAGCCATACGGATCCACGACCCCTGAACAAGCTCCCACAGTTCACGAAGATTTGATGTACACTGAAGAGCAACTGAATTAGAGATACCTGTCTAGTAACGTGTAGCACCACCTTTCGTCCTGATGACGGCGGCGATTCGTCTCGGCATGGACTCGACAAGACACCGGAAGCATTGGGAAGCCATACGGATCCACGACCCCTGAACAAGCTCCCACAGTTCACGAAGATTTGATGTACACTGAAGAGCAACTGAATTAGATATACCTCTCTAGTAACGTGTAGCACCATCTTTCGTCCTGATGACGGCGGCAATTCGTCTCGGCATGGACTCGACAAGACACCGGAAGCATTGGGAAGCCATACGGATCCACGACCCCTGAACAAGCTCCCACAGTTCACGAAGATTTGATGTACACTGAAGAGCAACTGAATTAGAGATACCTGTCTAGTAACGTGTAGCACCACCTTTCGCCCTGATGACGGCGGCAATTCGTCTCGGCATGGACTCGACAAGACACCGGAAGCGTTGGGAAGCCATACGGATCCACGACCCCTGAACAAGCTCCCACAGTTCACGAAGATTTGATGTACACTGAAGAGCAACTGAATTAGATATACCTCTCTAGTAACGTGTAGCACCATCTTTCGTCCTGATGACGCCGGCGATTCGTCTCGGCATGGACTCGACAAGACACCGGAAGCGTTGGGAAGCCATACGGATCCACGACCCCTGAACAAGCTCCCACAGTTCACGAAGATTTGATGTACACTGAAGAGCAACTGAATTAGAGATACCTGTCTAGTAACGTGTAGCACCATCTTTCGTCCTGATGACGCCGGCGATTCGTCTCGGAATGGACTCGACAAGACACCGGAAGCGTTGGGAAGCCATACGGATCCACGACCCCTGAACAAGCTCCCACAGTTCACGAAGATTTGATGTACACTGAAGAGCAACTGAATTAGAGATACCTCTCTAGTAACGTGTAGCACCATCTTTCGTCCTGATGACGGCGGCGATTCGTCTCGGCATGGACTCCACAAGACACCGGAAGCATTGGGAAGCCATACGGATCCACGACCCCTGAACAAGCTCCCACAGTTCACGAAGATTTGATGTACACTGAAGAGCAACTGAATTAGAGATACCTGTCTAGTAACGTGTAGCACCACCTTTCGTCCTGATGACGCCGGCGATTCGTCTCGGCATGGACTCGACAAGACACCGGAAGCATTGGGAAGCCATACGGATCCACGACCCCTGAACAAGCTCCCACAGTTCACGAAGATTTGATGTACACTGAAGAGCAACTGAATTAGATATACCTCTCTAGTAACGTGTAGCACCATCTTTCGTCCTGATGACGGCGGCAATTCGTCTCGGCATGGACTCGACAAGACACCGGAAGCATTGGGAAGCCATACGGATCCACGACCCCTGAACAAGCTCCCACAGTTCACGAAGATTTGATGTACACTGAAGAGCAACTGAATTAGAGATACCTGTCTAGTAACGTGTAGCACCACCTTTCGCCCTGATGACGGCGGCAATTCGTCTCGGCATGGACTCGACAAGACACCGGAAGCGTTGGGAAGCCATACGGATCCACGACCCCTGAACAAGCTCCCACAGTTCACGAAGATTTGATGTACACTGAAGAGCAACTGAATTAGAGATACCTCTCTAGTAACGTGTAGCACCATCTTTCGTCCTGATGACGGCGGCGATTCGTCTCGGCATGGACTCGACAAGACACCGGAAGCGTTGGGAAGCCATACGGATCCACGACCCCTGAACAAGCTCCCACAGTTCACGAAGATTTGATGTACACTGAAGAGCAACTGAATTAGAGATACCTCTCTAGTAACGTGTAGCACCATCTTTCGTCCTGATGACGCCGGCGATTCGTCTCGGAATGGACTCGACAAGACACCGGAAGCGTTGGGAAGCCATACGGATCCACGACCCCTGAACAAGCTCCCACAGTTCACGAAGATTTGATGTACACTGAAGAGCAACTGAATTAGAGATACCTGTCTAGTAACGTGTAGCACCATCTTTCGTCCTGATGACGGCGGCGATTCGTCTCGGAATGGACTCGACAAGACACCGGAAGCGTTGGGAAGCCATACGGATCCACGACCCCTGAACAAGCTCCCACAGTTCACGAAGATTTGATGTACACTGAAGAGCAACTGAATTAGAGATACCTGTCTAGTAACGTGTAGCACCATCTTTCGTCCTGATGACGCCGGCGATTCGTCTCGGAATGGACTCGACAAGACACCGGAAGCGTTGGGAAGCCATACGGATCCACGACCCCTGAACAAGCTCCCACAGTTCACGAAGATTTGATGTACACTGAAGAGCAACTGAATTAGAGATACCTCTCTAGTAACGTGTAGCACCATCTTTCGTCCTGATGACGGCGGCGATTCGTCTCGGCATGGACTCCACAAGACACCGGAAGCATTGGGAAGCCATACGGATCCACGACCCCTGAACAAGCTCCCACAGTTCACGAAGATTTGATGTACACTGAAGAGCAACTGAATTAGAGATACCTCTCTAGTAACGTGTAGCACCATCTTTCGTCCTGATGACGGCGGCAATTCGTCTCGGCATGGACTCGACAAGACACCGGAAGCATTGGGAAGCCATACGGATCCACGACCCCTGAACAAGCACCCACAGTTCACGAAGATTTGATGTACACTGAAGAGCAACTGAATTAGAGATACCTGTCTAGTAACGTGTAGCACCACCTTTCGTCCTGATGACGGCGGCAATTCGTCTCGGCATGGACTCGACAAGACACCGGAAGCATCGGGAAGCCATACGGATCCACGACCCCTGAACAAGCTCCCACAGTTCACGAAGATTTGATGTACACTGAAGAGCAACTGAATTAGAGATACCTCTCTAGTAACGTGTAGCACCATCTTTCGTCCTGATGACGGCGGCAATTCGTCTCGGTATGGACTCGACAAGACACCGGAAGCATTGGGAAGCCATACGGATCCACGACCCCTGAACAAGCTCCCACAGTTCACGAAGATTTGATGTACACTGAAGAGCAACTGAATTAGAGATACCTGTCTAGTAACGTGTAGCACCACCTTTCGTCCTGATGACGGCGGCGATTCGTCTCGGTATGGACTCGACAAGACACCGGAAGCATTGGGAAGCCATACGGATCCACGACCCCTGAACAAGCTCCCACAGTTCACGAAGATTTGATGTACACTGAAGAGCAACTGAATTAGAGATACCTCTCTAGTAACGTGTAGCACCATCTTTCGTCCTGATGACGGCGGCAATTCGTCTCGGCATGGACTCGACAAGACACCGGAAGCATTGGGAAGCCATACGGATCCACGACCCCTGAACAAGCTCCCACAGTTCACGAAGATTTAATGTACACTGAAGAGCAACTGAATTAGAGATACCTGTCTAGTAACGTGTAGCACCATCTTTCGTCCTGATGACTGCGGCAATTCGTCTCCGCATGGACTCGACAAGACACCGGAAGCGTTGGGAAGCCATACGGATCCACGACCCCTGAACAAGCTCCCACAGTTCACGAAGATTTGATGTACACTGAAGAGCAACTGAATTAGAGATACCTCTCTAGTAACGTGTAGCACCACCTTTCGTCCTGATGACGGCGGCGATTCGTCTCGGCATGGACTCGACAAGACACCGGAAGCATTGGGAAGCCATACGGATCCACGACCCCTGAACAAGCTCCCACAGTTCACGAAGATTTGATGTACACTGAAGAGCAACTGAATTAGAGATACCTCTCTAGTAACGTGTAGCACCATCTTTCGTCCTGATGACGGCGGCAATTCGTCTCGGCATGGACTCGACAAGACACCGTAAGCATTGGGAAGCCATACGGATCCACGACCCCTGAACAAGCTCCCACAGTTCACGAAGATTTGATGTACACTGAAGAGCAACTGAATTAGAGATACCTCTCTAGTAACGTGTAGCACCATCTTTCGTCCTGATGACGGCGGCAATTCGTCTCGGCATGGACTCGACAAGACACCGGAAGCGTTGGGAAGCAATACGGATCCACGACCCCTGAACAAGCACCCACAGTTCACGAAGGTTTGATGTACACTGAAGAGCAACTGAATTAGAGATACCTGTCTAGTAACGTGTAGCACCACCTTTCGTCCTGATGACGGCGGCAATTCGTCTCGGCATGGACTCGGCAAGACACCGGAAGCATCGGGAAGCCATACGGATCCACGACCCCTGAACAAGCTCCCACAGTTCACGAAGATTTGATGTACACTGAAGAGCAACTGAATTAGAGATACCTCTCTAGTAACGTGTAGCACCATCTTTCGTCCTGATGACGGCGGCAATTCGTCTCGGCATGGACTCGACAAGACACCGGAAGCATTGGGAAGCCATACGGATCCACGACCCCTGAACAAGCACCCACAGTTCACGAAGATTTGATGTACACTGAAGAGCAACTGAATTAGAGATACCTGTCTAGTAACGTGTAGCACCACCTTTCGTCCTGATGACGGCGGCAATTCGTCTCGGCATGGACTCGACAAGACACCGGAAGCATCGGGAAGCCATACGGATCCACGACCCCTGAACAAGCTCCCACAGTTCACGAAGATTTGATGTACACTGAAGAGCAACTGAATTAGAGATACCTCTCTAGTAACGTGTAGCACCATCTTTCGTCCTGATGACGGCGGCAATTCGTCTCGGTATGGACTCGACAAGACACCGGAAGCATTGGGAAGCCATACGGATCCACGACCCCTGAACAAGCTCCCACAGTTCACGAAGATTTGATGTACACTGAAGAGCAACTGAATTAGAGATACCTGTCTAGTAACGTGTAGCACCACCTTTCGTCCTGATGACGGCGGCGATTCGTCTCGGCATGGACTCGACAAGACACCGGAAGCATTGGGAAGCCATACGGATCCACGACCCCTGAACAAGCTCCCACAGTTCACGAAGATTTGATGTACACTGAAGAGCAACTGAATTAGAGATACCTCTCTAGTAACGTGTAGCACCATCTTTCGTCCTGATGACGGCGGCAATTCGTCTCGGCATGGACTCGACAAGACACCGGAAGCATCGGGAAGCCATACGGATCCACGACCCCTGAACAAGCTCCCACAGTTCACGAAGATTTGATGTACACTGAAGAGCAACTGAATTAGAGATACCTCTCTAGTAACGTGTAGCACCATCTTTCGTCCTGATGACGGCGGCAATTCGTCTCGGTATGGACTCGACAAGACACCGGAAGCATTGGGAAGCCATACGGATCCACGACCCCTGAACAAGCTCCCACAGTTCACGAAGATTTGATGTACACTGAAGAGCAACTGAATTAGAGATACCTGTCTAGTAACGTGTAGCACCACCTTTCGTCCTGATGACGGCGGCGATTCGTCTCGGCATGGACTCGACAAGACACCGGAAGCATTGGGAAGCCATACGGATCCACGACCCCTGAACAAGCTCCCACAGTTCACGAAGATTTGATGTACACTGAAGAGCAACTGAATTAGATATACCTCTCTAGTAACGTGTAGCACCATCTTTCGTCCTGATGACGGCGGCAATTCGTCTCGGCATGGACTCGACAAGACACCGGAAGCATTGGGAAGCCATACGGATCCACGACCCCTGAACAAGCTCCCACAGTTCACGAAGATTTGATGTACACTGAAGAGCAACTGAATTAGAGATACCTGTCTAGTAACGTGTAGCACCACCTTTCGCCCTGATGACGGCGGCAATTCGTCTCGGCATGGACTCGACAAGACACCGGAAGCGTTGGGAAGCCATACGGATCCACGACCCCTGAACAAGCTCCCACAGTTCACGAAGATTTGATGTACACTGAAGAGCAACTGAATTAGAGATACCTCTCTAGTAACGTGTAGCACCATCTTTCGTCCTGATGACGCCGGCGATTCGTCTCGGCATGGACTCGACAAGACACCGGAAGCGTTGGGAAGCCATACGGATCCACGACCCCTGAACAAGCTCCCACAGTTCACGAAGATTTGATGTACACTGAAGAGCAACTGAATTAGAGATACCTCTCTAGTAACGTGTAGCACCATCTTTCGTCCTGATGACGCCGGCGATTCGTCTCGGAATGGACTCGACAAGACACCGGAAGCGTTGGGAAGCCATACGGATCCACGACCCCTGAACAAGCTCCCACAGTTCACGAAGATTTGATGTACACTGAAGAGCAACTGAATTAGAGATACCTGTCTAGTAACGTGTAGCACCACCTTTCGTCCTGATGACGGCGGCGATTCGTCTCGGCATGGACTCGACAAGACACCGGAAGCATTGGGAAGCCATACGGATCCACGACCCCTGAACAAGCTCCCACAGTTCACGAAGATTTGATGTACACTGAAGAGCAACTGAATTAGATATACCTCTCTAGTAACGTGTAGCACCATCTTTCGTCCTGATGACGGCGGCAATTCGTCTCGGCATGGACTCGACAAGACACCGGAAGCATTGGGAAGCCATACGGATCCACGACCCCTGAACAAGCTCCCACAGTTCACGAAGATTTGATGTACACTGAAGAGCAACTGAATTAGAGATACCTGTCTAGTAACGTGTAGCACCACCTTTCGCCCTGATGACGGCGGCAATTCGTCTCGGCATGGACTCGACAAGACACCGGAAGCGTTGGGAAGCCATACGGATCCACGACCCCTGAACAAGCTCCCACAGTTCACGAAGATTTGATGTACACTGAAGAGCAACTGAATTAGATATACCTCTCTAGTAACGTGTAGCACCATCTTTCGTCCTGATGACGCCGGCGATTCGTCTCGGCATGGACTCGACAAGACACCGGAAGCGTTGGGAAGCCATACGGATCCACGACCCCTGAACAAGCTCCCACAGTTCACGAAGATTTGATGTACACTGAAGAGCAACTGAATTAGAGATACCTGTCTAGTAACGTGTAGCACCATCTTTCGTCCTGATGACGCCGGCGATTCGTCTCGGAATGGACTCGACAAGACACCGGAAGCGTTGGGAAGCCATACGGATCCACGACCCCTGAACAAGCTCCCACAGTTCACGAAGATTTGATGTACACTGAAGAGCAACTGAATTAGAGATACCTCTCTAGTAACGTGTAGCACCATCTTTCGTCCTGATGACGGCGGCGATTCGTCTCGGCATGGACTCCACAAGACACCGGAAGCATTGGGAAGCCATACGGATCCACGACCCCTGAACAAGCTCCCACAGTTCACGAAGATTTGATGTACACTGAAGAGCAACTGAATTAGAGATACCTGTCTAGTAACGTGTAGCACCACCTTTCGTCCTGATGACGGCGGCGATTCGTCTCGGCATGGACTCGACAAGACACCGGAAGCATTGGGAAGCCATACGGATCCACGACCCCTGAACAAGCTCCCACAGTTCACGAAGATTTGATGTACACTGAAGAGCAACTGAATTAGATATACCTCTCTAGTAACGTGTAGCACCATCTTTCGTCCTGATGACGGCGGCAATTCGTCTCGGCATGGACTCGACAAGACACCGGAAGCATTGGGAAGCCATACGGATCCACGACCCCTGAACAAGCTCCCACAGTTCACGAAGATTTGATGTACACTGAAGAGCAACTGAATTAGAGATACCTGTCTAGTAACGTGTAGCACCACCTTTCGCCCTGATGACGGCGGCAATTCGTCTCGGCATGGACTCGACAAGACACCGGAAGCGTTGGGAAGCCATACGGATCCACGACCCCTGAACAAGCTCCCACAGTTCACGAAGATTTGATGTACACTGAAGAGCAACTGAATTAGAGATACCTCTCTAGTAACGTGTAGCACCATCTTTCGTCCTGATGACGCCGGCGATTCGTCTCGGCATGGACTCGACAAGACACCGGAAGCGTTGGGAAGCCATACGGATCCACGACCCCTGAACAAGCTCCCACAGTTCACGAAGATTTGATGTACACTGAAGAGCAACTGAATTAGAGATACCTCTCTAGTAACGTGTAGCACCATCTTTCGTCCTGATGACGCCGGCGATTCGTCTCGGAATGGACTCGACAAGACACCGGAAGCGTTGGGAAGCCATACGGATCCACGACCCCTGAACAAGCTCCCACAGTTCACGAAGATTTGATGTACACTGAAGAGCAACTGAATTAGAGATACCTGTCTAGTAACGTGTAGCACCATCTTTCGTCCTGATGACGGCGGCGATTCGTCTCGGAATGGACTCGACAAGACACCGGAAGCGTTGGGAAGCCATACGGATCCACGACCCCTGAACAAGCTCCCACAGTTCACGAAGATTTGATGTACACTGAAGAGCAACTGAATTAGAGATACCTGTCTAGTAACGTGTAGCACCATCTTTCGTCCTGATGACGCCGGCGATTCGTCTCGGAATGGACTCGACAAGACACCGGAAGCGTTGGGAAGCCATACGGATCCACGACCCCTGAACAAGCTCCCACAGTTCACGAAGATTTGATGTACACTGAAGAGCAACTGAATTAGAGATACCTCTCTAGTAACGTGTAGCACCATCTTTCGTCCTGATGACGGCGGCGATTCGTCTCGGCATGGACTCCACAAGACACCGGAAGCATTGGGAAGCCATACGGATCCACGACCCCTGAACAAGCTCCCACAGTTCACGAAGATTTGATGTACACTGAAGAGCAACTGAATTAGAGATACCTCTCTAGTAACGTGTAGCACCATCTTTCGTCCTGATGACGGCGGCAATTCGTCTCGGCATGGACTCGACAAGACACCGGAAGCATTGGGAAGCCATACGGATCCACGACCCCTGAACAAGCACCCACAGTTCACGAAGATTTGATGTACACTGAAGAGCAACTGAATTAGAGATACCTCTCTAGTAACGTGTAGCACCATCTTTCGTCCTGATGACGGCGGCAATTCGTCTCGGCATGGACTCGACAAGACACCGGAAGCATTGGGAAGCCATACGGATCCACGACCCCTGAACAAGCTCCCACAGTTCACGAAGATTTGATGTACACTGAAGAGCAACTGAATTAGAGATACCTGTCTAGTAACGTGTAGCACCATCTTTCGTCCTGATGACTGCGGCAATTCGTCTCCGCATGGACTCGACAAGACACCGGAAGCGTTGGGAAGCCATACGGATCCACGACCCCTGAACAAGCTCCCACAGTTCACGAAGATTTGATGTACACTGAAGAGCAACTGAATTAGAGATACCTCTCTAGTAACGTGTAGCACCACCTTTCGTCCTGATGACGGCGGCGATTCGTCTCGGCATGGACTCGACAAGACACCGGAAGCATTGGGAAGCCATACGGATCCACGACCCCTGAACAAGCTCCCACAGTTCACGAAGATTTGATGTACACTGAAGAGCAACTGAATTAGAGATACCTCTCTAGTAACGTGTAGCACCATCTTTCGTCCTGATGACGGCGGCAATTCGTCTCGGCATGGACTCGACAAGACACCGTAAGCGTTGGGAAGCCATACGGATCCACGACCCCTGAACAAGCTCCCACAGTTCACGAAGATTTGATGTACACTGAAGAGCAACTGAATTAGAGATACCTGTCTAGTAACGTGTAGCACCATCTTTCGTCCTGATGACGGCGGCATTTCGTCTCGGCATGGACTCGACAAGACACCGGAAGCGTTGGGAAGCAATACGGATCCACGACCCCTGAACAAGCTCCCACAGTTCACGAAGGTTTGATGTACACTGAAGAGCAACTGAATTAGAGATACCTGTCTAGTAACGTGTAGCACCACCTTTCGTCCTGATGACGGCGGCAATTCGTCTCGGCATGGACTCGGCAAGACACCGGAAGCATTGGGAAGCCATACGGATCCACGACCCCTGAACAAGCTCCCACAGTTCACGAAGATTTGATGTACACTGAAGAGCAACTGAATTAGAAATACCTCTCTAGTAACGTGTGAGCACCATCTTTCGTCCTGATGACGGCGGCAATTCGTCTCGGCATGGACTCGACAAGACACCGGAAGCATTGGGAAGCCATACGGATCCACGACCCCTGAACAAGCACCCACAGTTCACGAAGATTTGATGTACACTGAAGAGCAACTGAATTAGAGATACCTGTCTAGTAACGTGTAGCACCACCTTTCGTCCTGATGACGGCGGCAATTCGTCTCGGCATGGACTCGAACAAGACACCGGAAGCGTTGGGAAGCCATACGGATCCACGACCCCTGAACAAGCTCCCACAGTTCACGAAGATTTGATGTACACTGAAGAGCAACTGAATTAGAGATACCTCTCTAGTAACGTGTAGCACCATCTTTCGTCCTGATGACGGCGGCAATTCGTCTCGGTATGGACTCGACAAGACACCGGAAGCATTGGGAAGCCATACGGATCCACGACCCCTGAACAAGCTCCCACAGTTCACGAAGATTTGATGTACACTGAAGAGCAACTGAATTAGAGATACCTGTCTAGTAACGTGTAGCACCACCTTTCGTCCTGATGACGGCGGCGATTCGTCTCGGCATGGACTCGACAAGACACCGGAAGCATTGGGAAGCCATACGGATCCACGACCCCTGAACAAGCTCCCACAGTTCACGAAGATTTGATGTACACTGAAGAGCAACTGAATTAGAGATACCTCTCTAGTAACGTGTAGCACCATCTTTCGTCCTGATGACGGCGGCAATTCGTCTCGGCATGGACTCGACAAGACACCGGAAGCATTGGGAAGCCATACGGATCCACGACCCTGAACAAGCTCCCACAGTTCACGAAGATTTGATGTACACTGAAGAGCAACTGAATTAGAGATACCTGTCTAGTAACGTGTAGCACCATCTTTCGTCCTGATGACTGCGGCAATTCGTCTCCGCATGGACTCGACAAGACACCGGAAGCGTTGGGAAGCCATACGGATCCACGACCCCTGAACAAGCTCCCACAGTTCACGAAGATTTGATGTACACTGAAGAGCAACTGAATTAGAGATACCTCTCTAGTAACGTGTAGCACCACCTTTCGTCCTGATGACGGCGGCGATTCGTCTCGGCATGGACTCGACAAGACACCGGAAGCATTGGGAAGCCATACGAATCCACGACCCCTGAACAAGCTCCCACAGTTCACGAAGATTTGATGTACACTGAAGAGCAACTGAATTAGAGATACCTGTCTAGTAACGTGTAGCACCATCTTTCGTCCTGATGACGGCGGCAATTCGTCTCGGCATGGACTCGACAAGACACCGGAAGCATTGGGAAGCCATACGGATCCACGACCCCTGAACAAGCTCCCACAGTTCACGAAGATTTGATGTACACTGAAGAGCAACTGAATTAGAGATACCTGTCTAGTAACGTGTAGCACCATCTTTCGTCCTGATGACGGCGGCAATTCGTCTCGGCATGGACTCGACAAGACACCGGAAGCGTTGGGAAGCCATACGGATCCACGACCCCTGAACAAGCTCCCACAGTTCACGAAGATTTGATGTACACTGAAGAGCAACTGAATTAGAGATACCTGTCTAGTAACGTGTAGCACCACCTTTCGTCCTGATGACGGCGGCAATTCGTCTCGGCATGGACTCGGCAAGACACCGGAAGCGTTGGGAAGCCATACGGATCCACGACCCCTGAACAAGCACCCACAGTTCACGAAGATTTGATGTACACTGAAGAGCAACTGAATTAGAGATACCTGTCTAGTAACGTGTAGCACCACCTTTCGTCCTGATGACGGCGGCAATTCGTCTCGGCATGGACTCGACAAGACACCGGAAGCATCGGGAAGCCATACGGATCCACGACCCCTGAACAAGCTCCCACAGTTCACGAAGATTTGATGTACACTGAAGAGCAACTGAATTAGAGATACCTGTCTAGTAACGTGTAGCACCACCTTTCGTCCTGATGACGGCGGCAATTCGTCTCGGCATGGACTCGACAAGACACCGGAAGCATTGGGAAGCCATACGGATCCACGACCCCTGAACAAGCTCCCACAGTTCACGAAGATTTGATGGAGGGGGTCATCTCTCTCGATGGCATCCCAGATGTGCTCGATGGGATTGAGGTCAGGTGACCAAGCTAGCCAAGGAAGCGAGGTCAAGTCGGTGGAGTGTTCATCCAGCCATTCGGATACAATTCGGGAGCTGCATTGTCTTGTTGCAGGATGAGGTCCCCAGTTGGATGTTGAAGACGCAGAAACGGGAGCAAATGGTCGTCCAGTATATCCCGGTAACGTTGACCAGTGAGGGACGATGTCACACGTACCAGGGGTCCCCATTTCAGTCCACGTAAACAGTCCCCAGACGAGAATACCACCCCCACCAGCTTGAAGAGTACCCTGCTGGCAAGAAAGATCCATCGCTTCATGTGGTTTGCGCCGTACTCGTATCCTGCAATCCGCATGTACCAACGCGAATCTCTACTCATCAGTCCAGGCAACATTTTCCCACATGTCTAGTTTCCAGTGGCGATGTTCCCGCGCCCATGCTAATCTTTGCACCCTGTGATGTGCGATCAGCAGCGCTACCCTCGTGGGACGATGGCTTCTGTACCCCATAGCTGAGAAGATGGTTCTGGATGTTGTGGCTGCTTAGACGTTTTTGTGCACCAGCGTTAAATTGCCGAGTGATTTCTTGCACTGTGGCCCGTCTATCCGCTGTTACACTGCGAGCTAGCCGACGATGACCCCGCTCATCCACACGCCGTTGTCCACGGCAGTTGGCCCTTGCAGGGATGGTTTAACCGGATTCGATGTACTCACGCACCCTTGACACAGTGGCTCGTGAAAATCCCAGTGCCTGCACGACTTCCGAGATGGAGTGACCCATTCGTCGGGCCAGAACAATTTGCCCACGATCAAATGAGCTTAGATCCTTCGTCTTACCCATACTGCGTCCGACTCTTACTGATTCCCGTCGCATCACTCCTTATATTGTCGGATCGCTGCATACGTCATGTCGTTTCCGTTTACAGGGCCGCCCACAGCGCCACATTTGCATAACGCCAACTGTCTCTAATTCAATTGCTCTTCAGTGTAGCTTATACATGAAATCAAGCTCTATACATAAATTACAACTCTTATCATTACCTCATGTGCAAATTTTTATTTGCGAACAGGAACCGATCGCAAATAAGAATTCGCAATCAGCCATAATTCAAAACGAGATTCTTCTGATGAGTGGTAGTCTGGTAGTGCCCGTATGGAGTAGCTAGCAATCACGTGCTCTTTGGCGTAAGGTCGATGCCACCTCCATATAGTTGAATTAACAAAATATAGCCAAGGAAATAGTTTTGCGTTGCCAACAAAACAATTCCGATGGAGTTTTGCTAAAGCAACAAAATAAATCGACAAAACAGCTCAACAAAATTATTTTGTTGTTTCAAGCAAACTTTTTTCTCAGTGCACCTCCATATAGTTGAATTAACAAAATATAGCCAACAAAATAATATTGTTTTGCCAACAAAACAATTCCGATGGAGTTTGGCTAAAGCAACAAAATAAATCGACAAAACAGCTCAACAAAATTATTTTGTTGTTTCAAGCAAACTTTTTTCTCAGTGCACCTCCATATAGTTGAATTAACAAAATATAGCCAATAAAATAATATTGTTTTGCGAACAAAACAATTCCGATGGAGTTTTGCTAAAGCAACAAAATAAATCGACAAAACAGCTCAGCAAAATTATTTTGTTGTTTCAAGCAAACTTTTTTTCTCAGTGCACCTCCACATAGTTGAATTAACAAAATATAGCCAACAAAATAATATTGTTTTGCCAACAAAACAATTCCGATGGAGTTTGGCTAAAGCAACAAAGTAAATCGACAAAACAGCTCAACAAAATTATTTTGTTGCTTCAAACAAACTTTTTTTCTCAGTGCACCTCCATATAGTTGAATTAACAAAATATAGCCAATAAAATAATATTGTTTTGCCAACAAAACAATTCCGATGGAGTTTGGCTAAAGCAACAAAATAAATCGACAAAACAGCTCAGCAAAATTATTTTGTTGTTTCAAGCAAACTTTTTTCTCAGTGCACCTCCATATAGTTGAATTAACAAAATATAGCCAACAAAATAATATTGTTTTGCCAACAAAACAATTTCCGATGGAGTTTTGCTAAAGCAACAAAATAAATCGACAAAACAGCTCAGCAAAATTATTTTGTTGTTTCAAGCAAACTTTTTTCTCAGTGCACCTCCATATAGTTGAATTAACAAAATATAGCCAACAAAATAATATTGTTTTGCCAACAAAACAATTCCGGTGGAGTTTGGCTAAAGCAACAAAGTAAATCGACAAAACAGCTCAACAAAATTATTTTGTTGCTTCAAGCAAACTTTTTTCTCAGTGCACCTCCATATAGTTGAATTAACAAAATATAGCCAACAAAATAATATTGTTTTGCCAACAAAACATTTCCTATGGAGTTTTGCTAAAGCAACAAAATAAATCGACAAAACAGCTCAGCAAAATTATTTTGTTGTTTCAAGCAAACTTTTTTTCTCAGTGCACCTCCATATAGTTGAATTAACAAAATATAGCCAACAAAATAATATTGTTTTGCCAACAAAACAATTCCGGTGGAGTTTGGCTAAAGCAACAAAGTAAATCGACAAAACAGCTCAACAAAATTATTTTGTTGTTTCAAATAAACTTTTTTTCTCAGTGCACCTCCATATAGTTGAATTAACAAAATATAGCCAACAAAATAATATTGTTTTGCCAACAAAACATTTCCTATGGAGTTTTGCTAAAGCAACAAAATAAATCGACAAAACAGCTCAGCAAAATTATTTTGTTGTTTCAAGCAAACTTTTTTTCTCAGTGCACCTCCATATAGTTGAATTAACAAAATATAGCCAACAAAATAATATTGTTTTGCCAACAAAACAATTCCGGTGGAGTTTGGCTAAAGCAACAAAGTAAATCGACAAAACAGCTCAACAAAATTATTTTGTTGTTTCAAGCAAACTTTTTTCTCAGTGCACCTCCATATAGTTGAATTAACAAAATATAGCCAATAAAATAATATTGTTTTGCCAACAAAACAATTCCGATGGAGTTTTGCTAAAGCAACAAAATAAATCGACAAAACAGCTCAGCAAAATTATTTTGTTGTTTCAAGCAAACTTTTTTTCTCAGTGCACCTCCATATAGTTGAATTAACAAAATATAGCCAACAAAATAATATTGTTTTGCCAACAAAACAATTCCGATGGAGTTTGGCTAAAGCAACAAAATAAATCGACAAAACAGCTCAACAAAATTATTTTGTTGTTTCAAGCAAACTTTTTTTCTCAGTGCACCTCCATATAGTTGAATTAACAAAATATAGCCAATAAAATAATATTGTTTTGCCAACAAAACAATTCCGATGGAGTTTTGCTAAAGCAACAAAATAAATCGACAAAACAGCTCAGCAAAATTATTTTGTTGTTTCAAGCAAACTTTTTTTCTCAGTGCACCTCCATATAGTTGAATTAACAAAATATAGCCAACAAAATAATATTGTTTTGCCAACAAAACAATTCCGATGGAGTTTTGCTAAAGCAACAAAATAAATCGACAAAACAGCTCAGCAAAATTATTTTGTTGTTTCAAGCAAACTTTTTTCTCAGTGCACCTCCATATAGTTGAATTAACAAAATATAGCCAACAAAATAATATTGTTTTGCCAACAAAACAATTCCGATGGAGTTTTGCTAAAGCAACAAAATAAATCGACAAAACAGCTCAGCAAAATTATTTTGTTGTTTCAAGCAAACTATTTTTCTCAGTGCACCTCCATATAGTTGAATTAACAAAATATAGCCAACAAAATAATATTGTTTTGCCAACAAAACAATTCCGATGGAGTTTTGCTAAAGCAACAAAATAAATCGACAAAACAGCTCAGCAAAATTATTTTGTTGTTTCAAGCAAACTTTTTTCTCAGTGCACCTCCATATAGTTGAATTAACAAAATATAGCCAACAAAATAATATTGTTTTGCCAACAAAACAATTCCGATGGAGTTTTGCTAAAGCAACAAAATAAATCGACAAAACAGCTCAGCAAAATTATTTTGTTGTTTCAAGCAAACTTTTTTTCTCAGTGCACCTCCATATAGTTGAATTAACAAAATATAGCCAACAAAATAATATTGTTTTGCCAACAAAACAATTCCGATGGAGTTTTGCTAAAGCAACAAAATAAATCGACAAAACAGCTCAGCAAAATTATTTTGTTGTTTCAAGCAAACTTTTTTCTCAGTGCACCTCCATATAGTTGAATTAACAAAATATAGCCAACAAAATAATATTGTTTTGCCAACAAAACAATTCCGATGGAGTTTTGCTAAAGCAACAAAATAAATCGACAAAACAGCTCAGCAAAATTATTTTGTTGTTTCAAGCAAACTTTTTTCTCAGTGCACCTCCATATAGTTGAATTAACAAAATATAGCCAACAAAATAATATTGTTTTGCCAACAAAACAATTCCGATGGAGTTTTGCTAAAGCAACAAAATAAATCGACAAAACAGCTCAGCAAAATTATTTTGTTGTTTCAAGCAAACTTTTTTTCTCAGTGCACCTCCATATAGTTGAATTAACAAAATATAGCCAACAAAATAATATTGTTTTGCCAACAAAACAATTCCGATGGAGTTTTGCTAAAGCAACAAAATAAATCGACAAAACAGCTCAGCAAAATTATTTTGTTGTTTCAAGCAAACTTTTTTTCTCAGTGCACCTCCATATAGTTGAATTAACAAAATATAGCCAACAAAATAATATTGTTTTGCCAACAAAACAATTCCGATGGAGTTTTGCTAAAGCAACAAAATAAATCGACAAAACAGCTCAGCAAAATTATTTTGTTGTTTCAAGCAAACTTTTTTTCTCAGTGCACCTCCATATAGTTGAATTAACAAAATATAGCCAACAAAATAATATTGTTTTGCCAACAAAACAATTCCGATGGAGTTTTGCTAAAGCAACAACATAAATCGACAAAACAGCTCAACAAAATTATTTTGTTGCTTCAAACAAACTTTTTTTCTCAGTGCACCTCCACATAGTTGAATTAACAAAATATAGCCAACAAAATAATATTGTTTTGCCAACAAAACAATTCCGATGGAGTTTTGCTAAAGCAACAAAATAAATCGACAAAACAGCTCGACAAAATTATTTTGTTGTTTCAAGCAAACTTTTTTTCTCAGTGCACCTCCACATAGTTGAATTAACAAAATATAGCCAACAAAATAATATTGTTTTGCCAACAAAACAATTCCGATGGAGTTTTGCTAAAGCGACAACATAAATCGACAAAACAGCTCAACAAAATTATTTTGTTGGTTCAAGCAAACTTTTTTTCTCATGTACTGCTTCTTCAAACCATTTAACTTTCTTGTACTGTAACATTAGTAGCAACTGCATAAGAATAAACGTGCAAAAGTCAACCTCCTTCTCAATTATTATGGTACGGTAAATTTAGGGGGGAGGCACCCCATCTTGGGAAAATTCTGTGTCATGCCCCCTCCCCCCCTCCTCCGGGGAAATTTCTGGGTGCGCTACTGACAATGTGTACCTAAAGAGCATTTTATTTTACTGCGGGTAATATCATCAGCATCACGTAAAGTCTACATGAACTGAATTTTTTATCCAGATTTCTGCCAAACACTTAAAAATGTTTGTTAGCCTCCCCCAATAGCCCCCCCCAGTTCTAAGCTGATGTCGTCGCCACTCCCTGACAGAATAAATTTGTTTTATATTTTGGAAAGCGTGTATCACTTCTTAGCTACATATCGGTAGCAATCAGAGTCCCTTTTTTTTTTTTTTTTTTTAATCTTTCAATTTAAAAATGGAAAAGAATGCGAGAGAAAAGCAGTAATGAGACAAAAAAAAAAAGTCCAATGAGAAGTTCATTGTTCTTCGAAGTTATGCGCAATATGTCGAATATTTTTACGTTGTGTGCATTTTGTTCCCGACGATTATGTTAATTTTCTCGTTAATAGCGATTGTCAACAAGAAGACTTGAGCGTTGTCACTGAGAATGTTCCGGTTGAAAGCGCAGAGCGTCCTATATTTCGGAATGAATTGGAGAACTTTCCATCTACAAGAGAGTCCATAATGATCAAACATGTCTTGTGCCACTCACGCTCATGATCGGATTATTGAGATCCCCTACGATTTTCGCTGTAGGAGGAAGTAAAAGATATCCGGCGCTTCCTGGCACTGAAGTGTAATTGCGAAGCAAATCTATTACGTACGTACTACACCTGTATCCTAGTCTTCCATATAAAAGCGAAGCAACTCAGCTCAGAAAGTACTCCAGCATCGGACCTTCAGAGCAGTCTCACCAGAGCAGAGAGGACAAAAGGAATATAAAGGTATGATAACGTTTCTTTGGATAAACCGTATATGTACGTTTTCTTCCCGTTTCTGTTTTCATGCAATCTGTAAAAAAAAAAAAAAAAGAGTTGATTCAACTAGGATAAGGACTGAATCGACACCACCCGTCCGCAAAAGCAGGTTTTTCCTTTTTAAATGAAAAATATCTAAAGAATTCATTGATTTACTTTTGTAAAATTATAGTAAAGATACAGATTCTTAGAACGTTTTTTTTTCGCTTTAATTTTTTTTTTTTTTTTTTGATTGGAGGTTTAACGACCACCGTGAGCAACTCAATGGGCTATAAGCAGTCGCCCGTCCCTAATTTAGGGTCACTGGTTCCAGGGAAGGGAAAGAGCCAGTGCCGTAAGACAAACACAACATCCATGCCTCACCGGTTTTTTTTTTTTTATTGGAGGTTTAACGACCACCGTGAGCAACTCAATGGGCTATAAGCAGTCGCCCGTCCCTTAATTTAGGGTCACTGGTTCGAGGGAAGGGAGAGAGCCAGTGCCTTAAGACAAACACAACATCCATGCCTCATCATCTTTTTTTTTTTTTTTGATTGGAGGTTTAACGACCACCGTGAGCAACTCAATGGGCTATAAGCAGTCGCCCGTCCCTAATTTAGGGTCACTGGTTCCAGGGAAGGGAGAGAGCCAGTGCCGTAAGACAAACACAACATCCATGCCTCACCGGTTTTTTTTTTTTTTTGATTGGAGGTTTAACGACCACCGTGAGCAACTCAATGGGCTATAAGCAGTCGCCCGTCACTAATTTAGGGTCACTGGTTCCAGGGAAGGGAGAGAGCCAGTGCCTTAAGACAAACACAACATCCATGCCTCATCATCTTTTTTTTTTTTTGATTGGAGTTTTAACGCCCACCGTGAGCAACTCAATGGGCTATAAGCAGTCGCCCGTCCCTAATTTAGGGTCACTGGTTCCAGAGAAGGGAGAGAACCAGTGCCGTAAGACAAACACAACATCCATTCATTGATTGATTGGAGGTTTAACGACCACCGTGAGCAACTCAATGGGCTATAAGCAGTCGCCCGTCCTTAATTTAGGGTCACTGGTTCGAGGGAAGGGAGAGAGCCAGTGCCTTAAGACAAACACAACATCCATGCCTCACCGGTTTTTTTTTGATTGGAGGTTTAACGACCACCGTGAGCAACTCAATGGGCTATAAGCAGTCGCCCGTCCTTAATTTAGGGTCACTGGTTCGAGGGAAGGGAGAGAGCCAGTGCCGTAAGACAAACACAACATCCATGCCTCATCATCTTTTTTTTTTTTTTTGATTGGAGGTTTAACGACCACCGTGAGCAACTCAATGGGCTATAAGCAGTCGCCCGTCCCTAATTTAGGGTCACTGGTTCCAGAGAAGGGAGAGAGCCAGTGCCGTAAGACAAACACAACATCCATGCCTCATTGATTGATTGGAGGTTTAACGACCACCGTGAGCAACTCAATGGGCTATAAGCAGTCGCCCGTCCCTAATTTAGGGTCACTGGTTCCAGGGAAGGGAGAGAGCCAGTGCCGTAAGACAAACACAACATCCATGCCTCACCGGTTTTTTTTTTTTTTTTTATTGGAGGTTTAACGACCACCGTGAGCAACTCAATGGGCTATAAGCAGTCGCCCGTCCTTAATTTAGGGTCACTGGTTCCAGGGAAGGGAGAGAGCCAGTGCCTTAAGACAAACACAACATCCATGCCTCATCATCTTTTTTTTTTTTGATTGGAGTTTTAACGCCCACCGTGAGCAACTCAATGGGCTATAAGCAGTCGCCCGTCCCTAATTTAGGGTCACTGGTTCCAGGGAAGGATGAGAGCCAGTGGCGTAAGACAAACACAGCATCCACGCCTCAACGGGATTCGAACCCGAGCCCATTTCTGACGAATGATCAGAGGCCATCGCTTAGACCATCCGCTTAGACCACTTCTTTCTTTCTTAAGTGTTCTTTTACAGAGATTTTATACGGGGTTTTAGGATTTCATATAAAATCTCAAAATGCAACCTTTTTCCATCTCGTGCTCCAATTCCTTTGTTTCCCCAAAGCGTGAGAGGAATTTCTCAGAGTCACTTCCCCGTTAAACACCGGATACACGGTTATTTACTAAGACGACATTCTGTCTATGCTTACTATTCGCACTTTGTATGCTGAATGGAGATTAACTGTATCGCACCTCTTTTGATGCTGTTCAGGTTTCAATTTCAATGGTGCCGACTAATACACTAGCCCTCACATTTTACTTTGAGGCTTAAGATTTACCGAAAGCGGTGTGGTTCTTTCTCTCGGGGAACATTAGGATATGCTTAAGGGCATTTTTTTAGACAAGAGAGGGAGGCCAGAGGGAAGTTGTCTCTAGGTTTAGGAAGCCCAGCCCTCACATTTTACTTTGATGCTTAAGATTTACCGAAAGCGGTGTGGTTCTTTCTCTCGGGGAACATTAGGATATGCTTAAGGGAATTTTTTTAGACAAGAGAGGGAGGCCAGAGGGCAGTTGTCTCTAGGTTTAGGAAGCCTAGCCCTCACATTTTACTTTGAGGCTTAAGATTTACCGAAAGCGGTGTGGTTCTTTCTCTCGGGGAACATTAGGATATGCTTAAGGGCATTTCTTAGAGACAAGAGAGGGAGGCGAGAGGACAGTTGTCTCTAGGTTTAGGAAGCCTAGCCCTCACATTTTACTTTGAGGCTTAAGATTTACCGAAAGCGGTGTGGTTCTTTCTCTCGGGGAACATTAGGATATGCTTAAGGGCATTTCTTAGAGACAAGAGAGGGAGGCGAGAGGACAGTTGTCTCTAGGTTTAGGAAGCCCAGCCCTCACATTTTACTTTGATGCTTAAGATTTACCGAAAGCGGTGTGGTTCTTTCTCTCGGGGAACATTTGGATATGCTTAAGGGAATTTTTTTAGACAAGAGAGGGAGGCCAGAGGGCAGTTGTCTCTAGGTTTAGGAAGCCCAGCCCTCACATTTTACTTTGATGCTTAAGATTTACCGAAAGCGGTGTGGTTCTTTCTCTCGGGGAACATTAGGATATGCTTAAGGGCATTTTTTTTAGACAAGAGAGGGAGGCCAGAGGGCAGTTGTCTCTAGGTTTAGGAAGCCCAGCCCTCACATTTTACTTTGATGCTTAAGATTTACCGAAAGCGGTGTGGTTCTTTCTCTCGGGGAACATTAGGATATGCTTAAGGGCATTTTTTTAGACAAGAGAGGGAGGCCAGAGGGAAGTTGTCTCTAGGTTTAGGAAGCCCAGCCCTCACATTTTACTTTGATGCTTAAGATTTACCGAAAGCGGGGTGGTTCTTTCTCTCGGGGAACATTAGGATATGCTTAAGGGCATTTTATTTTAGACAAGAGAGGGAGGCCAGAGGGCAGTTGTCTCTAGGTTTAGGAAGCCCAGACCCTCACATTTTACTTTGAGGCTTAAGATTTACCGAAAGCGGTGTGGTTCTTTCTCTCGGGGAACATTAGGATATGCTTAAGGGCATTTCTTGGAGACAAGAGATGGAGGCGAGAGGACAGTTGTCTCTAGGTTTAGGAAGCCTAGCCCTCACATTTAACTTTGAGGCTTGAGATTTACCGAAAGCGGTGTGCTTCTTTCTCTAGGGGAACATTAGGATATGCTTAAGGGCGGTTTTTTTTTGAGACAGGAGAGGTAGGCGAGAGGATAGTTGTCTCTAGGTTTAGGAAGCCTAGCCCTCACATTTTACTTTGAGGCTTAAGATTTACCGAGGGCGGAGTGGTAGTTTCTCACGGGGAACTTTAGGATATGCTTAAGGGCATTTTTGGGAGGCAGGGGAGAAGGAGGCGAGAAGACAGGGATCTCGGGTCCAGGAGAGCGAGCGGTCACGAAAAGTACGCCGAGGTAATAGCCCCAGTCGACGCTGGGGACCGGCAGGATAGGGGATTTTCTCGACAGCGCGAGAGATGAAGGAAACCAGGACTTAAGAAAATAGGAATTAGAGTTTTAAGTCTAATTCCTATTTTATATATCAAATGATGAAACAAGTTTACGGTGAGTTTTGTTTAAGTAGATCAAATGTTTTCCTGTGGAACAAACGTTTTTTGGACGAAAGAGATACGCTAGAAGATGATAAGCATAAAGGAAGACCAAGTTCATCTAGGACACCTGAGATTATTGAAAAAGTGCGTGATTTCGTGGCAAACAATCGATGTGCGTCACTAAGAATGATGGAAGAGTCTTTAAACATCAACAAAGAAACGATTCGAACCATCCTGCATGAAGATTTGGGCAAAACAAAAGTCTGTGCTAAATTTGTTCCACACACGTTAACCAATGAACAAAAATCAAGGAGAAGTGCACATTGCAGAGACATCATTTCAGCCGCTGAAAATGATCCAAACTTCTTAAAATCGATTGTTACAGGTGATGAAACATGGTGTTTTCAAATTGATCCTAAAACAAAGCGACAAAGTGCTGAATGGAAGTCAAAAAACTCACCACAAGCCAAAAAACAAGAAAAGTACCATCGAAAATCAAAACAATGCTCATTACATTCTTCGAAAGTAAGGGTATTACCCACAAAGAATTTGTTCCAAGTGGACAAACAATTACTGGTGAGTTTTATTTAAATGTTTTGAGGCGTTTGATGGGCAGAATTTGATGCATTCGTCCAGAGTATCGGGATGAAAACAGTTGGTGTTTGTTGCACGATAATGCACCCAGTCACACCTCACTTCTCGTTCGTAGATTTTTGGCGAAAAATAACGTCTGTGTGTTGAATCATCCACCGTATTCGCCTGATTTAGCACCCTGCGACTTTTCGTTATTCCCAAAACTTTAAAATGACGTTAAAAGGGTGTTATTTTGATGATATTTCGACCATAGAAACAGCTTCGACGCTTGCTTTGGAGGCAATTCCGCAAAGTGAAGGCATTCGAATCATTATTAAATCGCTGTAACAAGTGTATTGAAGCCGGAGGGACTTATTTTGAATAGCAAACCAAAACAAATTATAATTTCTTGTTTCTATTTCATTTTACAGAACCAGTCTTAAAAAAATCTTTGCCACACTGTGTATACTGCGAATCTCAGCCATTTTTAAAAGATTTGGTTTTCTGGTAGTAGTCCCCAACAAAATGCTCAAATTTTGTCCAAAAAAAAAAAAAAAAATATATATATATATATATATATATATAGGAGCTCTTGTGCGCACACTGCAGAAAATTAAATCGGAAGAATTAAAACGGAGTTCAAGAATTTGGTTGCTACAAAAAAATTTAATATCTTTATCATCTATCGATTTGATTGCGTTTACACTGAAGACAAGGTCCATTTAAACATCTGCAATTGCAATCCGATGGAAACGGTACCTGCCTCTTGAATTTCAGCATCCCTCGAAATTTTCACAAGTCGGCGCCTATGTTCCCTACCGAACCAGGCGTTCCTTTAATAATATGCGGCCTTAGTCTGTAACGTACCTGCCAGAAGGACGCATAAAGGCAGATATAGGAATCAGAATAAAACGTCCGTGTAGCTCAATTGGTAGAGTGACTTATTCCGGAATGAGGGGATCCGGGTTCGAATCCTGGCGTGGACAGAAATGACGGAGAAATTTACTTCGTTATAATGGCGCCCGAACTATCCGGATGACCCGACCGTTCAAAATCTCGCATTGGTGTGATGTGATTTCCACACCGCGAGATAGGAAAAAGCACTTCGAAAAAAAAAATAAAAAAAATAAAAATAAAGGGGAGATGATGTAACGTACCTGCCAGAAGGACGCATAAAGGCAGATATAGGAATCAGAATAAAACGTCCGCGTAGCTCAATTGGTAGAGTGACTTATTCCGGAATGAGGGGACCCGGGTTCGAATCCTGGCGCGGATAAAAATGACGGAGAAATTTACTTCGTTATAATGGCGCCCGAGCTATCCGGATGACCCGACCGTTCAAAATCTCGCATTGGTGTGATGTTATTTCCACACCGCGAGATAGGAAAAATAAGAGAATCCCTTCTCCAGCACTTCGAAAAAGAAAAAAAATAATAATACTAAGGGGGAGATGATGTAACGTACCAGGAGATGTGACGTACCTGCCAGAAGGACGCACACGACATAAAGGCAGATAGGAATCAGAATAAAACGTCCGCGTAGCTCAATTGGTAGAGTGACTTATTCCGGAATGAGGGGATCCGATTTCGAATCCTGGCGCGGACAGAAATGACGGAGAAATTTACTTCGTTATAATGGCGCCCGAACTATCCGGATGACCCGACCGTTCAAAATCTCGCATTGGTGTGATGTGATTTCCACACCGCGAGATAGGAAAAATAAGAGAATCCCTTCTCCAGCACTTCGAAAAAGAAAAAAATAATAATACTAAGGGGAGATGATGTAACGTACCAGGAGATGTGACGTGCCTGCCAGAAGGACGCACACGACATAAAGGCAGATAGGAATCAGAATAAAACGTCCGCGTAGCTCAATTGGTAGAGTGACTTATTCCGGAATGAGGGGATCCGGGTTCGAATCCTGGCGTGGACAGAAATGACGGAGAAATTTACTTCGTTATAATGGCGCCCGAACTATCCGGATGACCCGACCATTCAAAATCTCGCTCGCAATGGTGTGATGTTATTTCCACACCGCGAGATAGGAAAAAGCACTTCGAAAAAAAAATAAAAAAAAATAAAAATAAAGGGGAGATGATGTAACGTACCTGCCAGAAGGACGCATAAAGGCAGATATAGGAATCAGAATAAAACGTCCGCGTAGCTCAATTGGTAGAGTGACTTATACCGGAATGAGGGGATCCGGGTTCGAATCCTGGCGTGGACAGAAATGACGGAGAAATTTACTTCGTAATAAGTCTTATCTGGCATATCAATTAAACGTTCACTGAACTTTTTTACGGATTTCAGTTCTTGAAAGTTGGCAGGTCTAGAAGAAATACTTAGATCTGGATAAATTTTAAGTCATCCTATATACGGCATTGGAAACGGATGTAAAATGCGTAGGTCATCTAAAAAGTTTAACAGACTGCGCACGCGCTGCCCGTAAGATGATGCAATCGTTGCGTCAGTTGTATCTACGTTTGCTGGCTAATTTGGTCTTGTTACGAAAACTTCTGCCTAGAAATGGAGGAAGAAAGTGAGCAAGGTCAGATCTCGCCTATAGCTGCCAGCGATAATACATTGAAATTGAAACTTTGCTAGGAAAATCCCCTACCGAAATTCGTGAAGCGTTGTGTGAAGTTTCGTGTGAAGCTGAAGCTTTGTGTGAAGATCGTAGCATAGTGTTTCCTGTGGGCTTCTCGTTTCCGTCATGGTCGGGAAAGCATTGAACACGACCCAAGAAGCAGCTGGCTATCAGACACTGTTACACCATTGAAGTCTGGTTCAAGGCTGTTGTTGTCAGCACCATGCTAAATGCGCTGTCTTTGGCCGCCCCGGTGGCGCAGTGGTCTAAGCGATGGCCTCTGATCATTCGTCCGAACGGGGTCCGGGTTCGAATCCCGGTGAGGCATGGATGTTGTGTTTGTCTTACGGCACTGGTTCTCTCCCTTTCCTATAACCAGTGACCCTAAATTAGGGACGGGCGACTGCTTATAGCCCATTGAGTTGCTCACGGTGGTCGTTAAACCTCCAATCAATCAATGAATGGATGTTGTGTTTGTCTTACGGCACTGGCTCTCTCCCTTCCCTGGAACCAGTGACCCTAAATTAGGGACGGGCGACTGCTTATAGCCCATTGAGTTGCTCACGGTGGTCGTTAAACCTCCAATCAATCAATGAATGGATGTTGTGTTTGTCTTACGGCACTGGTTCTCTCCCTTCCCTGGAACCAGTGACCCTAAATTAGGGACGGGCGACTGCTTATAGCCCATTGAGTTGCTCACGGTGGTCGTTAAACCTCCAATCCAATCCATCCAAACGCGCTCTCTTGTGTGCTGAAGTGAGCGGGACGCAAACAGCGAGTCTTCTTGCAAAACGTCTTCTCTCATGATGCCTTCGGGAAACAGTAACTCGGGTTCCAGTGGCGGCATGCAGCTCACGAGATTGCTGTGTAGCTGTAGCAGTCCCGTGGCGCCTCGCTGAAAGTGCCAAATAACGATCTTCCTTGGCCGTCGTGCCTCTTGGACGACCTTGCCCAGGCCTTCTCGATATGGATCCGATGTCCTTAAACTGTTTCCAGAAATTGCAGACGACACTGGGAGTTACATTGAGCTACACTTGCTATTGCCCAGCCTCCAATCTATCGACGATTCTCCACCTCATTCTACGTTCGTGGCAACTCATTTTACCTGATTGCTTATGAAATTGAACCAACTCCTGCAAGAAGCACAACGAATGTCGCCGAGGAGTACGAACGGAACTAATCGCGGAAAAAGTCACGTGTGCTTTTCATGCCCTTCGCTGTCACAGCTCCACCCACACGCACGTGTACGCTTACGTATCCGACACTGCACATTCTTATTCGGCGGCATAATTTGTACCTTTGGTTCCGTACTTTTCGTGAAAATCGACAAAAATGTGCAAGTTCTCTTAATTTTGAACACCAGTGTACATAAGAATTGAAAATTTGCGAGGAAAATCCCCTACCGAAATTCGTGAAGTTTGTGGATTTAGTGTAGTAGATCGTAGCATAGTGTTACTGTGGGCTTCTCGTTTCTGCAAAGATCGAGAAAGCATCGAGAACGACCCACGAAACGGCTTGCTATCAGATGCAAAGAACGACACGTCTGTGGTTACCGTCAACGACATTTTGGAAGAAGATCGACGGAAAACATGTGAAGAGATTGCATATGAAGCAGACATGTCTACCGCTTCTTGTCTACAAAAGATTCACATGCCTACCCAAAGATTCACATGTCTACCCAAAGATTCAAGAAGGCCCGACATGCTCGAAGCTGGCCCGACATGCTCGAAGCTGGCCCGACATGCTCGAAGCTGGCCCGACATGCTCGAAGCTGGCCCGACATGCTCAAAGGTGGCCCGACATGCTCAAAGCTGGCCCGACATGCTCGAAGCTGGCCCGACATGCTCAAAGCTATCCCGACATGCTCAAAGCTATCCCGACATGCTCAAAGCTATCCCGACATGCTCGAAGCTGGCCCGACCTGCTCGAAGCTGGTGTCATCAGTTTGCACCACAACTCGAGCTTGCCCGTACAGTAAGAGACATTCTGGAAAAGTATGGATGGAAATTACTTCCCCTTGCGCCATACAGCCCTGACATGAGCTCACCGGGCTATGACTTGTTCCCAAAAATGAAGAAGCAACTCCACGGGAAACAATTCACTACGATTGAGGATGTTTCTAATGAGGTGACCCGAGTAATTCGACTCCTCAACAATGGAGGTGTCCTGAGTGGAATACAAGACTTGCCCAAACGTTGGGCCAGCTGTCATAAAGAAACATGGAGATTACTTCGAAGGCCTGGGACGCGGATGTCCTAGTGGTCAACGTTCGTGACTGCCACGGAGATAACTTCAGGTTCGACTCCAGACAGGTACGAACGGTCGAACCAGCAAACATCCGCCGTGCGTCGAATGGACACGTAAAGCCGTCGGACCTCGGGTACTGGCCCCCTGCTGGTAATAAATCAGGGCGTCTGCCTCCCCCTTTCTACCTCGCTTCCGTGTCACTTTCCTATCGGGCACTCTAGCCCAAATCTCCTACTTCTAAGGGTTGTTTATGACCTGAGGTCAGACACTCCCTTCCTAAAATCCTCTACATCTGTTCATCTGAGCTTCGAAGGCCTATGTTGGCACAGTGGTCTAAGCGATGGCCTCTGATCATTCGTCCGAAAGGGGTCCGGGTTCGAATTCCGGTGAAAGGTCAAACCACTAAATATCCGCCGTGCGTCGGATGGGTGCGTAAAGCCGTCGGGCCCAGGATACTGCCCCCCCCCCCCCGGAAATAAATACGAGCGTCTTCCTCCCGCTTTCTACCTCGCTTTCGTGTCACTTTCCTATCAGGCACTCTAGCCCAAATCTCCTAGCTTCCTATTTCTGAGGGTTGTTAAGACCTGGGGTTTGGAAATGACCGTCGTAAAAATAATGAAGACACTCCCTTCCTAAAATCCTCTACATCTGATCTGATCTGATCTTCGAAGGCCTGTGTTGGCGCAGTGGTCTAAGCGATGACCTCTGATCATTCGTCCGAAAGGGGTCCGGGTTCGAATCCCGGTGAGGCATGGATGTTGTGTTTGTCTTACGGCACTGGCTCTCTCCCTTCCCTGGAACCAGTGACCCTAAATTAGGGACGGGTGACTGCTTATAGCCCATTGAGTTGCTCACGGTGGTCGTTAAACCTCCAATCAAAAAAATGAAAAGGCCTGTGAAAGTTTGTTTTGAAATAAATTTGTTTTTTAAGAGATAAACCACAGTGTGCAAAACTTTTGAAATGACCGTCGTAAATAATAATGTAGAAATTTACGATTTCCAAGATTTCTTCCAGAGTAACAGAAAGGAATACCATACGTAGCTGCTATTACAGCAGCTACTAATTGGGCCGGAAGTTTTTGAGCCTAAGTCGCTTGAGGGAAAGTATTTAGTGAGAATTTCCGCAGATCTCTCTGACTCACAAGAGAACATTTACAAGTTGTCTTTCGTTTTTTTAATCTTCGCCTCTGTGCTTGTTCATCTGAGAAACATCAAACAATCAATTGGATGTCTTCTACGCATGCGCGAACACTGTAATTATGTTCACGCACTGAATGAAGTTAGAGTGTAATCAATTAAGTAACGGATTCCTTCACGGTTAATCGGATTATAACCGTGAGTAATGGTTCACCTAGATTTAAACGCGGTTAGATCATGAAACATCTGTGTCATAAAACTTCAATTAAATTTAAATCTTAGAAACCGAAATGCGGAAAATGCTCACATAGTCTTACACCGATTTTCGAGCACTATAATTAATGTTTAAAATAAAATCATTTCTTTCTTAAATGCTTTGCCTCTTAGTCCTTTCTCTGGAATGAACCTGCATCTATATTAGATTTCGAAGATAACAGGGCATTTCTTAAAATTGCTAGTGGTATTTTATTTCACAGCTTTCCATTGCCCAAATATTGTTTTAAGTCT
The DNA here is from genome assembly GCA_039090855.1 of Macrothele yani. NCBI lineage: Eukaryota > Metazoa > Arthropoda > Arachnida > Araneae > Macrothelidae > Macrothele > Macrothele yani. The sequence goes on from CM077034.1 coordinate 6,499,830, forward strand.
GCGTTTAGAAAGCACCCCATTTTATCAGTCTGAAGGCACAATAGGTGATACATCAGGGGACTTTGAAGGAATAACAGCAATAGGTATTGGCTTGATAGCAGCAGTCTCTTTTTCAATTTTTCAAGAAATGAAGTGGTAGATTTGGATGTATGATTGTATCCTTATACACTAAAGAGCAATTGAATTAGAGATACCTGTCTAGTAACGTGTAGCACCACCTTTCGCCCTGATGATAGAAAATATTAAGTATTGCAAGTTATAAAATGAAGCTATTGTAATCGATGTTCGAATTTTCATCCTTGTGAACGCATTAATTGTCCAGAAAAAAGATGGCGCGACCTGTATTTTCATGACGTCAGTAGAGAAACAAATGTTGAATTGCATAATTATGGTTATGCTTTAGAAAATATTAAGTATTCCAAGTTATAAAATGAAGCTATTTTAATCGATGTTCAAATTTTCATCCTTGTGAACGCATTAATTGTCCAGAAAAAAGATGGCGCGACCTGTATTTTCATGACGTCAGTAGAGAAACAAATGTTGAATTGCATAATTATGGTTATGCTTTAGAAAATATTAAGTATTCCAAGTTATAAAATGAAGCTATTTTAATCGATGTTCAAATTTTCATCCTTGTGAACGCATTAATTGTCCAGAAAAAAGATGGCGCGACCTGTATTTTCATGACGTCAGTAGACAAACAAATGTTGAATTGCATAATTATGGTTATGTTTTAGAAAATATCAAGTATTCCAAGTTATAAAATGAAGCTATTTTAATCGATGTTCAAATTTTCATCCTTGTGAACGCATTAATTGTCCAGAAAAAAGATGGCGCGACCTGTATTTTCATGACGTCAGTAGAGAAACAAATGTTGAATTGCATAATTATGGTTATGCTTTAGAAAATATTAAGTATTCCAAGTTATAAAATGAAGCTATTTTAATCGATGTTCAAATTTTCATCCTTGTGAACGCATTAATTGTCCAGAAAAAATATGGCGCGACCAGTATTTTCATGACGTCAGTAGAGAAACAAATGTTGAATTGCATAATTATGGTTATGCTTTAGAAAATATTAAGTATTCCAAGTTATAAAATGAAGCTATTGTAATCGATGTTCGAATTTTCATCCTTGTGAACGCATTAATTGTCCAGAAAAAAGATGGCGCGACCTGTATTTTCATGACGTCAGTAGAGAAACAAATGTTGAATTGCATAATTATGGTTATGCTTTAGAAAATATTAAGTATTCCAAGTTATAAAATGAAGCTATTTTAATCGATGTTCAAATTTTCATCCTTGTGAACGCATTAATTGTCCAGAAAAAAGATGGCGCGACCTGTATTTTCATGACGTCAGTAGAGAAACAAATGTTGAATTGCATAATTATGGTTATGCTTTAGAAAATATTAAGTATTCCAAGTTATAAAATGAAGCTATTTTAATCGATGTTCAAATTTTCATCCTTGTGAACGCATTTATTGTCCAGAAAAAAGATGGCGCGACCTGTATTTTCATGACGTCAGTAGAGAAACAAATGTTGAATTGCATAATTATGGTTATGCTTTAGAAAATATTAAGTATTGCAAGTTATAAAATGAAGCTATTTTAATCGATGTTCAAATTTTCATCCTTGGGAGCGTATTAATTGTGAAGAAAATGTGTACAGAAGTTTTTCCATTGGAAGTATAGGAAGCGAAATTACTTGACGTCCACCTTAAGCGCAAAACGGGATTCTTCTGGTGAGTGGTACTCTGGTAGTGCCCGTATGGAGTAGCTAGTAATCACGTGCCCTTTGGCATAAGGTCGTTGCCACCTCCATAGAGTGGAATTAACAAAATATAGCCGACGAAATAATTTTGTGTTGCCAACAAATCAATTCCGATGGAGTTTGGCTAAAGCAACAAAATAAATCGACAAAATAGCTTCAACAAAATTATTTTGTTGTTTCAAACAATCTTTTTCTCTTCCCAACCTTCTGGTAGGGTTTACCATGTTTGTTTATTACCTTGGTACTGTAGATAGGGGGGGACCAGCCGCCCCCGTCTATATTTGGTGACCAAGTTTTGCATCACATTCGCGGCATGAGGCCCTGTTTTGTCATGGAGAAGAACACCCCCTCCCCCATCCCCCTCCATATCTCAGAATGCCGCGCAGCTTGTTTTAAAGTTCACGATGCAACTTTCTCACTGCCTCGCAATAAACAGCCGCGCTTACTGTCATGCCTTTAGGCAGGAATTCCACCAACAAAATTCCTTCCCTGTACCAAAAGACAGTGCACATGACCTTCATCGTTGACATCGTCCGTCTGAAATTTTTGGTGGTAGGCGAGCCCGTATGTTTCTATTGCAGGGACTTCTGCTTCGATTCAGGTGTGATATGAGAGACCCAGTTCTCATCGGCCGTTACTATATACAGCTTAAAAAATCATCCCCTTCTTTCTCGTACTGCCCCCCCCAAATTCCAAAGCATATCTCACGTACTTCGTTCTGTGCTCTTCCGTGAACATCTTTAGCATCCGTCGAGTACACACTTTGAGGTACTGAAGCTTTTTTTTTTTTTGTAATGATTTCGAAACTTCAGGAGAATATTCCGAAAGATCAGAAATTGTGTAGCGTCGGTTCTCCTTAATGTTTCCATTCACTCTCTCCACCAAATCTTCTATGACCGAGAAAGCCTGCCACTGCGCAATTCGCCATGAGCCCTCTGTCGTCCTTCATTAAGCATTCGAACCCACTTTCGCACCATTCCTGCATTCATTGCGTTCTATCCGTAAATTTCGCAAATTTGCAGGCGAATCTCACTTAGTCTGATTTTTCTTGTATGCAGAAACCTTATCACAGACTGGACTTCGCAGTCGGCGGGTCGTTCTATTAACTTAAAGATTTTTAACGCGCAGCACAAAGCTTTAGATCAGATCAGATCATATGTAGAGGATTTTGGAAAGTCAGTGCCTGACCCCAGGTCTTAAACAACCCTTAGAAATAGGAAGCTAGGAGATTTGGGCTAGAGTACCCGATAAGAAAGTCACATGGAAGCGAGGTAGAAAGGGGTAGGAAGACGTCCTTATTTATAACCGGGGGCCAGTACCCGGGTTCCGACGGCTTAACGTGCCCACAAACCTTTAACATAAGCACAACCTCACAAAATGGCGTCAGGGCGTGGCTAATGCATGAGGCAACACAACAGCGCATGCGCGACACTGAAGCGAATACTTGCGCGGGAGTGATGCGCGAACGGTGCTTACATTCCGGATGGCACTCGTATAAAGGTCTCGCGTACAATGCTTCGGGATTCTTGACTGTTCGTGTTCTAATACTGTATTTATTTAAAAAAATATAGATGTTCGTCATTTCTAAATCGTTTCGATTTTCTTTCTCTTTTTCAGATGAAGCTCAATCTCAAGTATTTGCTTTTGATTTTGGTGGTAGCAGCCTACTACGTTGCGGCTGAACCTGAACCTGAACCAGATCATGAGTAAGTACTTTTTTTATATATATCTTTGCTACTTTGGTTAAAAAACAAAACAAAAAAACAACTATACTTCGATTCATCCAAAGATGACACTTCAGTTTAAGGTACAAGAGCCTATACGCACTCACTGAGCCTTCGAGGACGGCCGAGAGTTGTGTTCATCCGCGTCAGTCCCCACTGTGTCCAGCTGTTAGCAGTTGTCAATCACTTACTCCATCAACTCATTGGCATCCTTGTCTCCCAAACACTGCATATATACGCATGCGCGTGTTGGTCTAATTTTAAAACTTAATTTCTGAAAATAGATCATTTTTTGATTTGTCTAAAATAACTGTATACACAGCGTGGCAAAGAATTTTTAAGACTGGGTCTGTAAAATGAAATAGAAACAGGAAATTATAATTTGTTTCGGTTTGATATTCAAAATAAGTCCCTCCGGCTTCAATACACTTGTTACAGCGATTTAATAATGATTCGAATGCCTGTTCCAGTTCACTTTGCGGAATTGCCTCCAAAGCACGCGTCGAAGCTGTGTTTGTATGGTCGAAATATCATCAAAATAACACCCTTTTAACGTCATTTTAAGTTTTGGGAGCAAAGGAAAGTCGCAGGGTGCTAAATCAGGCGAATAAGGTGGATGATTCAACACACAGACGTTATTTTTCGCGATAATAATATCTACGAACAAGAAGTGAGGTGTGACTGGGTGCATTATCGTGCAACAAACACCAACTGTTTTCATCCCGATATTCTGGACGAATGCGACGAATTCTGCCCATGAAGCGCCTCAAAACATTTAAATAAAACTCACCAGTAATTGTTTGTCCACTTGGAACAAATTCTTTGTGGATAATACCCTTACTATCGAAGAATGTAATGAGCATTGTTTTGATTTTCGATGGAACTTTTCTTGTTGTTTTGGCTTGTGGCGAGAGTTTTGACTTCCATTCCGCACTTTGTTGCTCTGTTTTAGGATCATATTGAAATCACCACGTTTCATCACCTGTAACAATCGATTTTAAGAAGTTTGGATCATTTTCAGCGGCTGAAATGATGTCTCTGCAATGTGCACTTCTCCTTGATATTTGTTCATTGGTTAACGTGTGTGGAACAAATTTAGCACAGACTTTTGTTTTGCCCAAATCTTCGTGCAGGATGGTTCGAATCGTTTCTTTGTTGATGTTTAAAGACTCTTCCATCATTCTTAGTGACGCACATCGATTGTTTGCCACGAAATCACGCACTTTTTCAATAATCTCAGGTGTCCTAGATGAACTTGGTCTTCCGGTATGCTTTTCATCTTCTAGCGTCTCTCTTCCGTCCAAAAAACGTTTGTGCCACAGGAAAACATTTGATCTACTTAAACAAAACTCACCGTAAACTTGTTTCATCATTTGGTTCGTTTCCGAGGCACTTTTACCAAGTTTTGCGTTAAATTTAATAACAGCCCTTTGTTCCATCTTAATAATTCAACATGAAAATAATTTGACTTCTCTAATGAACGGCCGTTTCGTTTGAGTTACTTTAACAACTGCGCAGTACTTTTGGCAGAAAGCAAGCAGATGGTCACGGTTTATAACGCATTCGCGATTACACTGGTGGCGCCACCGTAGGCTGAAATCTAGCGCCAGTCTTAAAAATTCTTTGACGCACTATGTATACTTATAAGCAAACAGCTAGGAGAATATAAAGTATGATTCTCGGCAATAAATGCGTTGGTTTTCACGGAAAATGTTCGGAACTACTTTAAGTCGCGGCGATAGGTTTCACGTATCTTCCCCTTCAGTCTCATCTTAGGGTGAATCGAAGTATAATCATCATAATGAAAAACAACACCAACCATTCTCAATTCACTGCTGGATGAAGGTATCTTTAAGTCTTGAGCAATATTCTGACATTCTTTTTATTTCATCTACCCACGTGGTTTTCTTCTGGGTATTTTGCTGTCCCTTAAAATCCAGTATAATATTTCGGTTGTCCAATGAAGATTCGTTCTTCTAGCAATATGTCCAGTCTATTGCCATTTTAGGGATTTTACTCTGATCAGAATGTCTTCCACTCTCGTCATTTTCCTTATCCATGAGTTCCTCTTCTTATCTTTCCTGGTTACACCAAGCATGCATCTCTCCATGCCTCTTTGAGTTGTCTGCAGCCTCTGCATGTCTTCTTTAGTTAAGGTCCATGTCTCTGATTCATAAGTAAGAACTATCTTCTACTATTTTTCTTGGTTACACCAAGCATGCATCTCTCCATGCCGCTTTGAGTTGTCTGCAGCCTTTGCACATCTTCTTTAGTTAAGGTCCATGTCTCTAATCCATAAGTAAGAACAATCTTCTACTATCTTTCCTGGTTACACCAAGCATGCATCTCTCCATGCCGCTTTGAGTTGTCTGCAGCCTTTGCACATCTTCTTTAGTTAAGGTCCATGTCTCTAATCCATAAGTAAGAACAATCTTCTACTATCTTTCCTGGTTACACCAAGCATGCATCTCTCCATGCTTCTTTGAGTTGTCAGCAGCCTCTGTGTGTATTTTTCGGTTCAGGTCCATGTCTCTGATCCCTAAGTAAAAAAAATGGAAGGATGCATTGATAAAACACTTCTCTTTTAAGGCATAGCATCAAAATGCTCTTAAAATTTGCTCTGTTTCTTCCAAATGCACTCCAGTGGAGATTTATACGTCTATTAATATCTCTTTCGATGTGGCCCTCGCTTAATATCTGTTGTACAAGTTATCATCAACATCAACAATTCTCCGTCTCCTGCTGGATGAAGGCCTCGTCAAGTCACTTCTACAACTATGTATCTTGAGCAACTTTCTACCATATAAGCCGACATGCCTTTGAATTTCATCCATCCATCTCACACGTGGTCTGCTTCTGTTTTTAGCTCGTCTAAAAGATCGTGCTTATGTTACCAGTTCGTCCTGTACCCACGATATCTCTGCAACTATTAGTCCGATTTGAAAGCTTCTTTTGCATTGAGAAGCTTGAAATACGCGAATGATGATCCTTTATTTCGTTTTTTTTTTTTTTTACGATGTACAATTTTGCCGCTAGAGGGCGTAAATGCAGATGATGTCGCATTCAAAAATACGTTTTGTTCCACATATTTGCTTCTAAACATCCGATTGAAAAAAAATTTATATCTTTCAATTCCATTTATGTCGAAGAGTATTTTAGATATAGTTACTTTTTCAAATTACGCATAGATTTTCCGCTAGAGGGCGTAAATGCAGATGATGTCGCATTCAAAAATACGTTTTGTTCCACATATTTGCTTCTAAACAACCGATTGAAAAAAAAATTATATCTTTCGATTCCATTTATGTCGAAGAGTATTTTAGATATAGTTACTTTTTTTCAAATTACGCATAGATTTTCCGCTAGGGGCGTAAAAGTAAATTACCTTTCCCCCGATAACTCTTCTTCTAAAACTCCGATTTGAAATTTTATATACAGTTTAAAAAAGTGACACATGTTCCCGGCTGATCCGTAGGGCCGGGGGGTGGGGGTGGGGGGGGGTGAGATGTGACGTGCCTGCGCCGCAGGACGTACGTGAGATAAAGGCAGATAGCAGTGAGAGCACATGTCGGCGTAGCTCAGTTGGGAGAGCGACTTACTCCGGAGTGAGGATGCCCGGCGCGGGCGAACTTGTACGGCATAATCAGCGACGTATATTCTATGCTAGCTGCGAGGCCCATAGAATGCACAAATAAAACTGAATTAAATATACATAAATAAAAGTCAATTATCAACGGTATTAAAATATGTCGATGCTTTCGCTGCGAAAAAAAAAAAAAAAAAAAACGCGTGCTAATTCGCTTGACTCAGTCTGGCGAGCGAAAACCAACGGCATAACGCGAGCAGGTCTTCCAGAGTGTTCGGAGTTCTGATGCGAAAACCGTTCGCACAATCGCCTGCTAGCGTTTCCATGACAACACGAATCAGCTGGTAGAGGGGAATGGGCCATTGCTTTGGGAAACGGTTCTCTCAGAATAGAGAAGACTTAGACTATCTGTCACTCGCATGCTCCCGCTCATAAGAGTTTTTCGTGAGAGTTGTTTCAGTTTGTGTGAAATGTCAATGAATTAAAATCAGAGATAATATATCTTAAAGTCGTGGCTTTGTTGGATTCGAACTGTTTTGATAAATTTTGTGAAAGCTTCCCTTAACATCTATACTGTCAGAACTTAAAGAACTCTATGCTTCAAATTTTGATACAGTTCAACAAGAAAATGAACTGAAGGTGTTTTATTTCCTTGATGAATACAGAAACAAATTAGTAAGAGACATTACGTGTTAACATAAAGTTGAATAAATTGGACATAGTGTTTAGTAAGGTGTACAACACACAATGTTTAGTGAGGTCTACGACCTCATGTTAAACTTTCCATTAACCACTGCAACTGCCGAAAAGTTTTTCTGCATTAAAAAGAATCAAGATGTATCTTAGAGCCACGCAAGGACATGCACATTCGAAAAACTTGACTGTTTTGTCAGTAGAGGAAAACATTCTTCTTAAATGTGAAAAAGTACTTGTAACGTACCAGGAGATGTGACGTACCTGCCAGAAGGACGCACACGACATAAAGGCAGATAGCAATTAGAATCAATGTCCGCGTAGCTTAATTGGTAGAGCAACTTATTCCGGAATGAGTGGACCCGGGTTCGAACCCCGCCCGGCGCGAATAAAAATGACGGAGAAATTCACTTAGTTATATACTCGGAAGAAATATTTTATGAAAACGTAACACTCAAGTTTAGACAGAAGGGAAAGAAGAATGGAGTTCATGCACAAATAAAGTATTCAGAAGAAGAATGTAGTTCATATACAAATAAGGGTTCAAATCCTAATCCTCATAATTATTTGGTATCGTGTTAGCATTGGCATGTACCTAAAATTTAGAAAAATAGTTACTTCTATTACTTAACAATTAAAAATTAAACTTCGCAATTAAAAAAAACAGTACGGGGGGGGAAGCTCAGGTCTCGGACCCACGATAAGCCACTGGTTATAATTGATTTTGCCATAAATGCAGTATTATACACTGCTGGACAATTGCTAAGGACGGATCCTAAACGGCTATATAGCGAATAAAAAAGTAAGTGTGGTTGGATGCCAAGTGAAATAAAATAATGTCAGAATGCCAGGACATTACAAGAAAGACAATTTATTGTGCTCTGAAATCCAGAAGGCTTTGGAACGTGTTCAAGGGACAAACAGGCCATTTTGTGCAGAATACGTAAACGTGAAAAAAATGCAATTACCGTCCGCAGACGTTCCGGCGTAAGATGTCAATACGGGATATGGCCACCATGGAGGGCGATGCAAGATTCCACACGTCGTGTCATGCTTTGCACAACATTATCAAGCAGCTGTTGGGGTAATTTGTCCCATTCCTCTGTCAGTGCACGGATGAGGGTGTCCTTGTTTATTGGAGGGCATTGGCGACCAGCAAGACTCCTCCCCAAAGCATCCCACACATTTTCAATGGGATTCAGATCTGGAGAACGTGCTGGCCATACGAGGCATTGAATATCCTCGCTCTCAAGACACTCCTGGACAGCGACTGTTCGATGACATGTTGCGTTGTCGTCCATGAAAATGAATCTATCACCGACAGCACCACGGAACATGCGAACATGAGGTAGCAGAACATCATTAATGTATCGTTGGCCAGTCATAGTCCCAGTTGGAAGCACATAGAGGGACGTACGGCCATTGATCATGATGCCAGCCCATACCATGACACTACATGTCGGATATCGGTCCCTTTCCTGTATGTTTGCTGGACAATATGCAGTACCACTATCACGCCAGATCAGTTGTCGTCGACAATCAGGCGATAGACTGTATCTACTCTCCTCTGAGAAGAGGACAGCAGACCAGTCGTTATCAGTCCAATTGCGATGTTGATGGCACCATTCCAAACGGGCGGTACGGTGACGTCTGGACAATGGGATGCACACAACAGGACGGCGGGCGTATAGTCCTCCTTCATGCAAACGTCTGGCGACAGTTTTTCGGGAGATCCGCTTGCCAGTAGCAGCCATAAACTGATTTGCTACCTCACTAGCTGTGCTGCGCCGGTGTCTTTTTGTTGATATCATTATGTACCGATCTTCTGCAGGTGTCGTACTGCGAACACGACCTCCCCGGGACGTTTGCTACACTCTCCATTTGTTTGAAATGATTTGCAAAGCCTTGAAACAACACTGTGGCTGACGTCGAACTCCCTGGCAACATCTGTTATTTTTCGCCCTTCTTCAATCTTGCCAATAATGCGGCCACGCGTAAAATCGTCTAGGTGATGTCGGGTGAAAATTGCAAGTTCGTCAATTGATTCTTTCCCTTTCAACTTTGCGTTTGAACAACAACGGTCAATACGCGTCAAATCCTGTATAAAAAGCACCGACGTCCGTAGAGTTTTTTCCACACAGTGTATTTTTCAGGAAAATCAACGAATCTCCTGGAGAGAAAAAGTCGCAGTTAACATTAATAAGGAATGGATTTCCAATAAACATTTTTAAAATCCTAGATTAGGTAATTCCAAGCTCTGCCTGATGCTTTGAAACAGAAAGAAAAAAGGGGGGGGGGCGGGGAGAGAGAGAGAGAAGGGTTGAAGGTAGCGTTAATTACAAAATTGAAAGTTACAACAAATCCATTAGTTATGGTTGATGAACTTGTTTCTACTTATTTCCTTACAACTCATTCAGAATCTACGGAAATGAGCAATGCCAAGTCATCCGAAACGGAGAGAGTGTTTGAAAGAATCACTGATCCGTTAAACAAGACGAGGGAAAGTCCCGGATGTTGAGTTCTATAATCTCTGAGATTCCAATATCTGGAGCGAGCTCAGAAGTGGCAAGTTTCTTTTGACATCATTTTTGGATGAATACTTTATATCAGCGGGAATGGCATGAACGAGTACACGCTGGCATACCGACTTCTTAAAACTTTCATTGAAAAATCTGGTCTAGCTATGGGCTCCCCCACTGTCCCTACTCTTAGCTAACTATTACGTGGGAAAACTAGAAGATACTAGTACAACCCACATCATCATCATCATCATTGTCGACCATTATCAATCCACTGCTGGACGAAGATCTCCCCAAGTTTCCTCCACAACGGTCTGTCTTGTGCCAGTCTCCTCCATGTCACTCCCGCATACTTTCGAATTTCATCCACCCATCTCCCATGTGGTCTTCTTCTGGGTCTTTTCCTGTCCCTTGGAATCCAATCTAAAATTTCGGCTGTGTCTGTCCTTGTGGCAGTATGTCCAGCCCATTGCCATTTCAGGGATTTAACTCTGATCATGATGTCTTGTCATTTTTCAGATCCACGAGTTCCTCTTCTTATCTCTCCTGGTTACACCAAGCATGCACCTCTCCATGCTGCTTTGAGTTGTCTGCAGCCTTTGTATGTCTCTTTTAGTTAAGGTCCACGTCTCTGCACCATACGTAAGCACTGGAAGGATGCATTGATCAAACACTTTTCTTTTAAGACATAATGGCATATTGCTCTTGAAAATTATGCTGTTTCTTCCAAAAGCTCTCCAGGCAAGTTTTGTACGCCGATTAATTTCTTCATCAATGTGACCCTCACTTGATATCTGCTGTCCAAGATAAACGTACGTGTCTGTTATCTCCAACTTTTCTCCATCAATCGATAAATCTTCATTTCTTGTAAAAGCATTGTACATCACTTTTGTCTTCTGAAAGTTCTTTTAATCCCACTTCTTTACTCTTGTCAGCAAGTTCCTGGATCATACTCTGCAGCTCTGATGGGGTAGTTGCAAAAATGACTACGTCATCAGCAAAACGAAGGTGGGTTAGATAATCTCCATTAATCTTTATCCCTTTGTTTTCCCAGTTCAGTGATTGAAAGACATTTTTCATTGTGGCATTAAAGAGCTTCGGATACTTCTGCCTATATAGCAGATACATGGATGACATCTTATTTATAATAAATAGATAGCTCAGAAATTGTTCCAGAAAGAATTCTAGACTCATTCAATTAATTAGATGATTCCGTAAAGTTCACTGTTGAACTTCAAAAAGAAAGAAGAATTAACTTCTTAGATATTACTATCTATTATGAAGATGAAAAATTCTTCACTAGTTGGTATAAAAAAAACAACGAATACTAATAGACTACTGGATTTCAATTCCTATCATCTAGTTCCTATTAAGAAAAAAGTAGCAAGTCAGTTTTTAGAAAAAAATTAGTAAAATAGTTTCTACAGCAGATAAGAAAGAAGTCCAAGTCATACTTGCATAAAATAAGTATCCTAAAGAGGAAATTGAGAAGCTTCTGAATTGTAATGGTACGAAGAAACGTAAAAGCAACAAATAAAATTCACTAAAAAAATTTCTTATCACAAAGGTTTATTTGAGTCTTTAAAGATAATTAGTAAGAAGTACAATATTAGACTAGCTCTAAGTTTAGAGAACAAAGTTAAACATTTTTTCCCTAAAATAGTTCAAAGAGAAGAAGATATTTTGAAAATGCAAGGTGTAGTCTATGAAGTAAATTGTAGTTGTGGACTATCTTACATAAGTGAAACAGGTCGCAGAGTAGAAAATCGTATAGCAGAGCATAAAGCTGCAATAAAAAATTGCTCCAACAAAACTGGTTTACACAGGCATGTTAGAGAAACTAGTCACAGCATGGATTGGAATTCCCTTAAAGTCACCAGTTTCCAAAGCAATTTAAAAAAAAAAAAAAAGCTAAGAGTAGGAATAGAGATTGAGAAAAATCAAAATTCCATCATCAATGACTGCAAAGGTTTTTTTTTTTTTTTTTTTTTTTTTTGGTTGTTGCTATTTTCTGATATGCCGTACATCCCTTATTTTGGTGACAAAAATATGCAATAACATTAAATTTAAAAAGAGGCGACAACAGCGCCAGCACATCTTAAGAGATAATATGCTCTGCGGGAAAGTTAACATTCAGGGGCAAAACACGTTAGGAAGACTACGGTAGTGAAGCTTTTCTTTGATTCACGATGGTTTCCTTCGATCTGATGACTATTTGCTTAGAGCAGTTTTGTTTTTTTTGTTGTTGCTGTTTTCTGATATCCCGCCCATCCCTTATTTTGGTGATAAAAATATGGCAATAACATTAGTATTGCAATAACATTAAATTTTAACAAATATTTTGGTGAGAAAAATATGCAATAACATTAAATTTAAAAAGAGGCGACAACAGCGCCAGCACATCTTAAGAGATAATATGCTCTGCGGGAAAGTTAACATTCAGGGGCAAAACACGTTAGGAAGACTACGGTAGTGAAGCTTTTCTTTGATTCACGATGGTTTCCTTCGATCTGATGACTATTTGCTTAGAGCAGTTTTGTTGTTCTTGTTGTTGCTGTTTTCTGATATCCCGCCCATCCCTTATTTTGGTGATAAAAATATGGCAATAACATTAAATTTTAACAAATATTTTGGTGAGAAAAATATGCAATAACATTAAATTTAAAAAGAGGCGACAACAGCGCCAGCACATCTTAAGAGATAATATGCTCTGAGGGAAAGTTAACATTCAGGGGCAAAACACGTTAGGAAGACTACGGTAGTGAAGCTTTTCTTTGATTCACGATGGTTTCCTTCGATCTGATGACTATTTGCTTAGAGCAGTTTTGTTGTTCTTGTTGTTGCTGTTTTCTGATATCCCGCCCATCCCTTATTTTGGTGATAAAAATATGGCAATAACATTAGTATTGCAATAACATTAAATTTTAGCAAATATTGCAGTTAGGCCTAAGGATCCGTACAAAATGCAGACATTCCCTAGTATCTGACATTACTGAAAATCTTTCTGAAGAACAAACAAAGGCCTTAACTAACACGATTGGCGCAACAAAACTAGCATATCCGATTTGCGAAGTGATTACGCTACCGAGAAGGTTACAATCACGTGCTGTGAGTAGCTCGGCTGACTGGCGACTCTTCTTTACCCAAAGAATTGAAGTCAACGGAAATGCGCATGCGCAGTCTGCTCCGGCATTAGCCTGTATGTTGGCTTGCATTTTAACTCTTAAGACATGGCGGCGCTAGTTACGTCTCGCCGAGCTTTAACTTCTTCTCAGTTAGATATTCTTTGGGCACACCGGGAGCCTGCCATCAACTCGTAACAATTGGCAACGTGACTCATCGGATTACGCTGCATGTTGCCAATCTTCCAGGGTCCAATTACCGTATTCACGAGCCCGGATGAGGCGCTGTGTCCGATGCCGTGGTGGTTAACAAAGGCACTCTGGTTGGTCTTCTGCTCCCATACCTCATGGACGCTAAATTAAGCTACACTGACCTGATGGATATGTCTCTGGAACCTCCTGCATTAAATGTGGATGTTATTTGAGCCAGTGTTGCTTCTCTGTTAGCATGGACAGTCCTGGTCAGACGCCGCTGGTCACGGTCATTCAGCACCCGTGGTCGGTAACTGTGTTGTTCACGGTGTGTGGTAATACCTTCCATGAGGTATTCTCGATACACACGTGACACCGTGGAGAATGATGAATGGTTACACATCTTCGGAAATTGAATATCCCATCCGTCTGCCTCCCACTACCATGCCTCGTTCAAACTCCGATAATTCACGTCGGCTTGCCATAATCCTACTGGCGGTTGTTCAACCTGTCTCACGAAATAACATCTCGCAAGTGATAGCGCTAGTTAAGCCTTTAACCGGCTGGAACGAATTAACTCGGGTTTAGCAAAATACGCTGAAATCAGCTCGAACGAATATATTCGCTGTCTGAGAAGTGGGCCGAATGCGACCGGAACGAGTGAACCTGAGCGTCAGAAAGTGTAACTTTTACGTTACGTTTGTCGTTCTAAGTGGTATAACGAAGTAAATTTCTCCGTCATTTTTGTCCACGCTGGGGCTCGAACCCGGGTCCCCTCATTCCGGAATTAGTCACTCTACCAACTGAGCTACGCCGACGTTCGTTCTGACTGCCATCTGCCTTTATGTCGTGTGCGTCCTGCTGGCAGGTACGTCACATCTCCCCGCCCCCTCCCGAAAGAGGGCCGGGAGCATGGCCCACGGGTCAGCCGTGACCATGAATCTTTGCAGGCAGCCATCCGCTGTAGAACGTGTACTTGAGAACTCACAGTCAATCTGGTGTGTGGAATGCAACGTCACACATTTTTATTTTTCGAAGCGCTCGAGAAGGGATTCTCCGATTTTTCCTATCTCGCGGTGTGGAAAGAACATCACACCATTGCGAGATTTTGAACGGCCGGGTCATCCGGAAAGTTCGGGCGCCATTATAACGAAGTAAATTTCTCCGTCATTTTTGTCCACGCCGGGGCTCGAACCCGGGTCCCCTCATTCCGGAATAAGTCACACTACCAATTGAGTTACGCGGACGTTCTGACTGCTATCTGCCTTTACGTCGTGCGCGTCCTGCTGGCATGTACATCACAGTGGTCATTTGGGGATATGATTATCATTTATCCTTGCTGTCACCTTTTCCTCTACGAATGCTAAGAAAAGAGTGACGAACCTAAGAAAGAAGAGAAAAGATGTTTGAGTAACTTGCTTCTACCCAGTGGCATGATGTCCGTGTCCGGGAGACTACTGCTTCCGAATCATTCCTTCGGTAATGGAACAGGAAACAAAGGACTATGTACTGTAAGACTATGGAATGTAATAGAGCATTTACAACCAGCGACAGATTTATAGACGGTACTCTTGAGATGAAAGAAGGAAAGGAATTGTTTTGCCGTAACTTTTGGTATAACCGGGTCACTGTACGAAAACTTCTGCTTGAGGAGCGCTGGGAAATTTGAGCAACTTTTTCTTCAGGCGCATCGGGCGCTTAAGGCTGTCTTTGAATGAGTGTTAGGCTTCATCTTCTGCGATAGATGGCGCAAAATATCACTCCTAGGGCGTGGCTTTTACGTCTTGAGGGATTGTCCCAGAAGTTGGCGTCAGCGAATGACTGAAGACCTTACCATATTCAGAATGGAAGCGGTCTCTCGTTGGCTCCACAAGGAGAAGAGAAAATCTGCGCTGTTACGTTTTAACCAACGACATTGTTTGGGGGGTGGAGCTTAATAGATAGGCGTAGTTTCTGTCTCAAATTCAAGTGTTTTCTGGTAATGTACACATTTTCTCTTCAAAAAACGAACGTACAGTAGAATTTAAGATGATCTATAGAAGACAAGATTCCAATCTCACTTCAGTGCCCATTTTTTAATTTCTATTTGGTTCAGATAATTAAAAAAATCAGACAGAAATGAGAGATACAAAATACGTGCTGTTACGTTTTAACCAATGACATTGTGTGCGGGTGGAGCTTAATAGATAGGCGTAGTTTCTGTCTCTAATTCAAGTGTTTTCTGGTAATGTACACATTCTCTCTTCAAAAAACGAACGTACAGTAGAATTTAAGATGATCTATAGAAGACAAGATTCCAATCTCACTTCAGTGCTCATTTTTTAATTTCTATTTGGTTCAGATAATTAAAAAAATCTGACAGAAATGAGAGATACAAAATACGTGCTGTTACGTTTTAACCAATGACATTGTGTGCGGGTGGAGCTTAATAGATAGGCGTAGTTTCTGTCTCTAATTCAAGTGTTTTCTGGTAATGTACACATTCTCTCTTCAAAAAACGAACGTACAGTAGAATTTAAGATGATCTATAGAAGACAAGATTCCAATCTCACTTCAGTGCTCATTTTTTAATTTCTATTTGGTTCAGATAATTAAAAAAATCTGACAGAAATGAGAGATACAAAATACGTGCTGTTACGTTTTAACCAATGACATTGTTTGGGGGTGGAGCTTAATAGATAGGCGTAGTTTCTGTCTCAAATTCAAGTGTTTTCTGGTAATGTATACATTTTCTCTTCAAAAAATGAACGTACAGTAAAATTTAAGATGATCTATAGAAGACAAGATTCCAATCTCACTTCAGTGCCCATTCTTTGATTTCTAATTGGCCTAGATAATTAAAAAAAAAAAAATCAGACAGAAATGAGAGATTTCGTTTCTTCCACACAGAAACACTGCCAAGCTAACTTCTGGCGCCATCTAGCGTCAAATTGGAATACTTTCGAGGTAGATAAATTGAATTTAAAAAAAGATTCTAACAAAGATTTCGGAGAAATAACTGCGACACGTATTAGATATGGGTCGTTTTTATTTGTGCTCAAAATTTCAGACTCTACAAGTCTTCGAGAAAATGTGTACAAAAGAATTTGCATTACATATGTAGGACAGAATTTCCGTTACACTCATTCAAAGACAGCCTTAAAGGGTTAAAAATAATGCATAGTGTCATCCCATGATTTTTGTCACTTCAGTGTATCGGTAAACAGTTTCAAAATCACTGTTGTAAGTGCAGTTTAAAAGAGATGTATTAATAAGATGTTCTGAAATTCTGTGATTAACATTTGTATAGCTGCTTACCATGCTAAACTGCCTTTGTTTATTTCGTTTCAGACATCATGGAAAACAAGTTATTGTGATTAAGGACAAAGCAGAGCACCACCACCATCATCACCACCATCACCACCACAAGCACGGACATGAACACAAACACGGTCACGACCACAAACACGGTCACGAGCACGGACACAAGCATGATCACAAGCACGGACACGAGCACAAGCACGGTCATGATCACAAGCACGGACACGAGCACAAACACGATCACAAGCACGGCCATGACCACAAGCACGGACACCAGCACGATCACAAGCACGGCCACGATCACAAGCACGCCCACAAGCACGGACACGAGCACCAACACAAGCACGGTCACGATCACAAGCACGGACACGAACACCTTCACAAGCACGGGCACGATCACAAGCACGGACACGAGCACAAGCACGGACACGAGCACCATCACAAGCACGGACACGATCACAAGCACGGACATGAGCACAAGCACGGACACGAACACAAGCACGGACACGAACACAAGCACGGACACGAGCACCAGCACAAGCACGGGCATGAACACAAGCACGGACACGACCACCACCACAAGCACGGACACGACCACAAGCACGGACACGAGCACCATCACCTTCACAAACACGGTCATGATCATCATCACAAGCACGGCCACGATCATGGTCATAAGCACGGTCACCACCACGCCCACAAACACGGACACGAACATCAGCACGGACACAAGCACGGACACGAGCACGGACACAAGCACGGGCACGAGCACGGACACAAGCACGGGCACGAGCACGGACACAAGCACGGACATGAGCACGGACACAAGCACGGGCACGAGCACGGACACAAGCACGGACATGAGCACGGACACAAGCACGGACATGAGCACGGACACAAGCACGGACATCACCACGGACATCATCATGGACATCACCACGGACATCATCACGGTCACCATCATGGACACAAGCACGGTCACGAGCACGGACACAAGCACGGTCACGAGCACGGACATCACCACGGGCACAAGCACGGACATCATCACGGACACCATCATCATCATGGACATCATACCAAATTTTGGTAGATTTGGAAATGGTAATCATGAACGCTCTTTAATCACTTCCGTCGATGACGACTTGACAAATGGATTGATATCCGTTTCGCAGAAGAAGAGGAAGCCGTGGAGAGGGTTCACCAACCCCCTGCATCTTCATGTGAGTGGCTTTCCTTTTGTGGCATCAACAAGACAGAATTAAATCTTCTGTACCGACGAACAACTCATGAAACTGTTTGTTCGAGAGATGGGTCGAAGTCACGTGTCACGGCGAGATTACGTTTAGAAGCATCGGCAGACAAGTTCTTCTTATTGAGATTTTCGAAGCACCCACGTTTAGAACAGTGTTGAATTATCCCTGAAAGTATCATGTTATTGATATTCTTTTCTGCTCTTACACTTTCCATTATCGTGTAGCGAAACTGAAATGTGATTCAAACTGTAAACTTTTATTTTATTTTCTCTCCTACTCTTGTCTCTCAATATGTTTAGTTTATTTAGCCTCAGCAAATGTGTTAAATTAATTTTGCTCGGAAATAATAATATGTAAGACAACCTGTTTCTCTTTCTTTCCCAGATCTTCCTAAAAAAAAAAGTATGACTGTTATCTTAAAAGTAATGCCTCTTTGCTAATAAATCCTCTGCCAGTTGAGATATTTTTATGAAATTTGGTATAAAAAGGACACTGAAATCTTCTAAATGCAATAGTTCTACTGAAATTAATTAGTTCACCCCAGTATATGCAACCAGTTCTAAAAAAAAAGTCCGCCGATGTTTGTCGAAGAATCTCACAGTATATTTAACTTCATCTGTTTCCTCAAAATGGAGATTTGGGGCATGGGACATGTGAAAATCAGAAGGTGCTAAAACAGGGCTGTATGGGGAATATGGGAATATTGTCCCGCATATTTTGGAAATTACCCGAGATGTTGAGAGTTAAAGCGAAAAAGCATGTTCGGTTTTTTTCTTGCCGAAAGCTTCGCTGAGTTCCTTTAGAGTCTGAAATATAGTGACTACTTTTGACACCTTGTTAAAAAAATTAACAAAAATGGTACATCTTACATCCCAGAAAATAAGCAATATTACTTTTGGGCGCTGTGTTTTGAAATTCTAAGACCAAAGGGAGGTCTCTTCCTGCCATTTTATGTCTCTATGTTATAAAAGGATGTCCATGTTCTACATCCAGTAAACACATTGGAAAAAATCTGTTCTTAAACATTCCCAAGAGATCCCTGCACACTTACACCCTTTGATTTTGGGGTATTTAGGGTGCAACACGCTTTTTCACACACATTCCGATATCTAAGGTCAAGAATTATTGTTTTTTTACAGTACTATGATCAGCACTGCATTAGGGTTCTCTCAAGTGATCAATCAATCACTCTGAATGTGGTCATCAACTTGCTATTGGTTCTCGCTGACGACTGCAGTTCAAAAGTTCCTCTCCGTTGAGTGGACCACTGAGATTTCTGTTGCTTGAAATCTTTTCAGCCATCTTTTGATGCTTCTGATGCTGAATGTAACATATCAATTACCATTTTTCACCTTCGTGTGGGTCTGCTTTGCTTTGCAACCTTCCATTTCTCAAAACTCAACAACAGATCTTTGCTTCAAATAAATATTCACCATTTACGTACAATTTTATACAAACTTTCACGTAAATATTTCCAAATTTCCAGGAGTTGCTAGCAAAAAGGCATTACTTTCAACAAGACCCCTCGCATTTTAATAACCAGTATGTCCCCATTAACAACAATGTATTTTTTTTTTAAGATCTTAAGAAATCTTCCGCTGTAACGGAACACAGAAGAAAGGTTAACTTCCTTTGATAATCAGATCTCAAATTTCTATGACGCAGAAATAAAGATGGCTTCTTCTGTTAAGGCTTTACGAGATCCGCCATCTTGTATTGCTGCTTTCTCTTGTTAACCAACGGGCAAGCGTATTTCACAAATTTCTCGGGCAATTTTGCACATTTTGGAACACCGTTCGCGGCTAACGCAAGATATATGATAAATAAAGAGTTCCCTGGTTTCAGATTTTCATTTTGGACTGTTTAAGTATTTTTTATTAATTAATAAAGCTATGGAAGACGACTTTCGCTGCAGATAAAAAATGAAGGGAAAGGTCAATAAAAATTCTGAAACCAGGGAACTCTTTATTTATCATATATCTTGCGTTAGCCACAGACGGTGTTCCAAAATATGCAAAATTGCCCGAGCAATTCGTGAAATACGCTTGCCCGTTGGTTAACAAGAGAAAGCAGCAATACAAGATGGCGGGTCTCGTAGAGGCTTAAGTTAAATTTTTATATAAATGGTGCATGTTTTAAACAAAACTCATCTCAAAAATTATTCTGGTATTCAATACCTTCTTGCCAGTTTTATCTAATTTACGGAAGTTTATAAGAAAGTATATATAAAATTGCTGTTTTATTTGTCATAATTGCTTCAAATATTTTAATGTATAACACGTGTAACAAATCCTCTCAATATATTTTTGTTAGCATAAAGCTTGTTTATTCACATTTGTGACAATAAATCCATTTACGCGTTGCAATAAACTGTAAAGGCTTTAGCAGAAACCTTGCTACAATGTTACTGCTGGCAATAACATTCTGGATAAGGGTTCAAATGTTTTTTGCCCTGCTTAAGCAAGGAGATCAATTAAATCTGTTATATTATTGTTCTCTTTGTATTGAGAAGCTGTGCCCTTTAAGTATCAACACTGTAGAACGATTTAAACACGGTGCTTTTCTGTTTTTCTCATGGAATTCGTATATGTGCTTCAAAATACTGTATCATTTAATATAGCATAAATAAAAAAGTTAGCAATACATGTACTTTGTCATTTTTTGCGGTAAAAATGAAAGAAAAAAAAAAGTGTTTCCACTGATGTTTGTAGATAATCTGACCAAAAACAGATACGAACCTTTAAAAAAAAAATCACAGGGTATAATCGCCAAAATATGCAAATGTACAGGGGTTGGGAAAATAATGAGAACACCAGGGAAATAGACGTTATGCACGAGGGTCGTACCGAAAGTAATGGAAAAGTGGGCATAACTTTTTCATTAACTGACAAGGGCCGTTCGAATTGCGCATGTTGGTAGAGTAACTATTTCTCTATACAAAGATACTACGCAACATAGTCTCCATCACAAGCGATGCATTTCCGCCACGGATGTACCCAACTCTCGAATTCTCCTTGAAAAATTCAGGTGTGGGCTGTACTTCTTCACAGCCACATTTCGCCTCATCTATGTCATCAAATCGTTCTTACCGGAGACTGTTCTTCATTGGACCAAACAGGTGGAAGTCGGAGAGCGCCAGAACTGGATTGTACGGTGGATGAAAGG
Source organism: Macrothele yani (assembly GCA_039090855.1). Classification (NCBI taxonomy): domain Eukaryota; kingdom Metazoa; phylum Arthropoda; class Arachnida; order Araneae; family Macrothelidae; genus Macrothele; species Macrothele yani. The sequence goes on from CM077034.1 coordinate 6,521,157, forward strand.
ACCACCGATCAGCCTAATTTGCTGATCGCCTGATCTGTTGCCCAAGATGTGTGTGGTCTCGCAGCGTCATGGTGAATGTGCATCCTTTTGAGATTCTTGTTCAGTCTCTTCCTCCTAACGGCTTCTCTAAGCTTCTTGAGTGTCTCAACGTACCTCTCTTGTTTCCGGCTCTAGAACGTCTTTGGCCTTGGTGAAGAGGTGTGACGCCATTCCATGGATTGATTCTTCGTTTCTGGCTCTAGAACTTCTTAGGCCTTGGTGAAGAGGTGTGACGCCATTCCATGGATTGATTCTTTGTTTCTGGCTCTAGAACTTCTTAGGCCTTGGTGAAGAGGTGTGACGCCATTCCATGGATTGATTCTTCGTTTCTGGCTCTAGAACTTCTTAGGCCTTGGTGAAGAGGTGTGACGCCATTCCATGGATTGATTCTTTGTTTCTGGCTCTAGAACTTCTTAGGCCTTGGTGAAGAGGTGTGACGCCATTCCATGGATTGATTCTTCGTTTCTGGCTCTAGAACTTCTTAGGCCTTGGTGAAGAGGTGTGACGCCATTCCATGGATTGATTCTTTGTTTCTGGCTCTAGAACTTCTTAGGCCTTGGTGAAGAGGTGTGACGCCATTCCATGGATTGATTCTTTGTTTCTAGCTCTAGAACTTCTTAAGCCTTGGTGAAGAGGTGTGACGCCATTCCATGGATTGATTCTTTGTTTCTAGCTCTAGAACTTCTTAAGCCTTGGTGAAGAGGTGTGACGCCATTCCGTGGATTGTTTCTTTGTTTCTGGCTCTAGAACTTTTTACGCCTTGGTAAAAAGCTGTGACGCCGTTCCATGGATTGATTCTTTGTTTCTAGCTCTAGAACTTCTTAGGTCTTGGTGAAGAGGTGTGACGCCATTCCGTGGATTGATTCTTTGTTTCTAGCTCTAGAACTTCTTAAGCCTTGGTGAAGAGGTGTGACGCCATTCCGTGGATTGTTTCTTTGTTTCTGGCTCTAGAACTTTTTACGCCTTGGTAAAAAGCTGTGACGCCGTTCCATGGATTGATTCTTTGTTTCTAGCTCTAGAAGTTCTTAGGCCTTGGTGAAGAGGTGTGACGCCATTCCGTTGATTGATTCTTCGTTTCTGGCTCTAGTACTTCTCAGGCATTGGTGAAGAGGTGTGACGCCATTCCATGGATTGGTTCTTTGTTTCTGGCTCTAGAACTTCTTACGCCTTCGTAAAGAGCTGTGACGCCATTCCATGGATTGATTCTTTGTTTCTGGCTCTAGAAGTTCTTAGGCCTTGGTGAAGAGGTGTGACGCCATTCCATGGATTGATTCTTTGTTTCTGGCTCTAGAACTTCTTGCGCCTTCGTAAATAGCTGTGACGCCATTCCATGGATTGATTCTTTGTTTCTGGCTCTAGAAGTTCTTAGGCCTTGGTGAAGAGGTGTGACGCCATTCCATGGATTGATTCCTTGTTTCTGGCTCTAGAAGTTCTTAGGCCTTGGTGAAGAGGTGTGACGCCATTCCATGGATTGATTCTTCGTTTCTGGCTCTAGAACTTCTTAGGCCTTGGTAAAGAGGTGTGTCGCCATTCCGTGGATTGATTCTTCGTTTCTGGCTCTAGAAGTTCTTAGGCCTTGGTGAAGAGGTGTGACGCCATTCCATGGATTTATTCTTTGTTTCTGCCTCCAGAACTTCTTAGGCCTTGGTGAAGAGGTGTGACACCATTCCATGGACTGATTCTTCGTATCCGGATCGTAAAGATATGGCCACGTTTCATCCTCTGTCACCAGATCGAAAACGCGTCTTCTTTGGCTTCAAACGCTTCCAGCAGATCAGAGCAGACTTCCACCCTTCTCTTTTTCAAATCGGGTGTCAACTGCCGAGGCACCCACTTTATACACACTTTCCGATACCGTAAGTCTTCCACCATCTTCTGTGTGGCATTGTGACCACAATCCAACTTTACAACAAGCTCACGGATTGTGACTCGTCTTTCCGCGAGAATCAATTCATCCAATCGCTGACGATTCGTGTCAGTGGTCGCAGACGATGGTCTCCCACTGCGTGGCTTGTCTTCAATGGTGGTTTCCTTTTCTTTAAACTTCTTCATACATCGGTACATATGTGTCTTGTCAATGATGTCATCTCCGTAAACATTCTGTAGCCTTCTGTGGATGTTGGACAGCCTGCACGCTTCCTTCGTCAAGAACTCAATGACGACACGTTGCTTCTGCTTGGAATCCATTACACTGAAGAGCAATTGTATTAGAGATACCTGTCTAGTAACGTGTAGCACTACCTTTCGCCCTGATGACGGCGGCGATTCGTCTCGGCATGGACTCGACAAGACACCGGAAGCCTTGGGAAGCCATACGGATCCACGACCCCTGAACAAGCTCCCACAGTTCACGAAGATTTCATGGAGGGGGTCATCTCTCTCGATGGCATCACAGATGTGCTCCATGGGATTGAGGTCACGTCGGTGGAGTGTTCATCCAACCATTCGGATACAATTCGGGAGCTGCATTGTCTTGTTGCAGGATGAGGTCCCCAGTGGGATGTTGAAGACGCACAAACGGGAGCAAATGGTCGTCCAGGATATCCCGGTAACGTTGACATGTGAGGGACGATGTCACACGTACCAGAGGTCCCATTTCAGTCCACGTAAACAGTCCCCAGACGAGAATGCCACCCCCACCAGCTTGAAGAGTACCCTGCTGGCAAGAAGGAACCATCGCTTCATGCGGTTTGCGCCGTACTCGTATCCTGCCATCCGCATGTACGAACATGAATCTCGACTCATCAGTCCAGGAAACATTTTCCCACATGTCTAGGATCCAGTGGCGATGTTCTCGTGCCCATGCTAATCTTTGCACCCTGTGATGTGTGGTCAGCAGCGGCACCCTCGTGGGACGATGGCTTCTGTACCCCATAGCGAGGAGATGGTTCTGGATGGTGTGACTGCTTGCACGTTTTTGTGCACCAGCGTTAAATTGGCGAGTGATTTCTTGCACTGAGGCCCGTCTATCCGCTGTTACAATGCGAGCTAGCCGACGATGACCCCGCTCATCCACACGCTCTTGTCCACGGCAGTTGGCCCTTGCAGGGATGGTTTTACCGGATTCGATATACTCAAGGTGCACCCGTGACACAGTGGCTCGTGAAAATCCCAGAGCCTGCACGACTTCCGAGATGGAGTGACCCATTCGTCGGGCCCCGACAATTTGCCCACGATCAAATGCCCTTAGATTCTTCGTCTTACCCACACTGCGTCCGACTCTTACTGATTCCCGTCGCATCGCTCCTTATATTGTCGGATCGCTGCATACGTCATGTAGTTTCCAGGGCCGCCCACAGCGCCACATTTGCATAACGCCAGCTGTCTCTAATTCAATTGATCTTCAGTGTATTTACCTGCAGTGAAGAAGAAGGGTTACTATAGAGGAAAAGTTACTCTACCAAAATGTCAGTTAATAAAAAAGTTATGCCCACTTTTGCATTACTTTCGTACAACTCTCGTATTTACACGGTCGAGTCACATTATTGTGACCACCAGCTCATATCCAGAGTGGCCGCCGTGTGCAACGCGGACAGCAGCTAGACCGGCTTGGAGTGACTCAATAAGGTGCTGGAAGGTGTTCACAGGTATGTGGAGTCATGCTGACTGCAGTGCATCTGACAGCTGATGGAGGGTGCATGGTGGAGGATCCATAGAGCGAATAACAAGATCGAGGTGGTCCCACAGATGCTCAATTAAGTTCAAGTCTGGAGAATTAGGGGGCCAGGGAAGTACTTTGAAGTCTTCATCGTGCTCTTCCAACCACTCTCGGACATTTCCAGCTGTGTGACACGTCGCATTGTCGTGCTGGAAGATCTCATCCACCCCAGGAAAGACAATCAGTATGTATGAGTGTACGTGGTCTGCAAGGATGGATTTATAACGAATTAGGTCCATAGTGCCTTCCACAGGTGTGAGTGGACCCAGGGAATGCCACGAAAACATTCCCCAGACCATAACGCTGCCCCCACCAGCTTGTGTTCTTCTAGCAATGGTTGAAGAATGTTTGTTCTCCGATGTTTCTCGCCTTATACACTGCCGGACAATTGCTAAGGACGGATGACAATAGCAACCATAAAAAGGAAGGCAGGAAAATGTGGAAATTAGCATAAGTGCGGGATACAATAAGACGTGTTGTGCGTATGCAAATTTTGGATTGCCGAACTTGTTCGTGACGTCATAGCGCTGATAAGAGATATAAAGGATTTCACGCGTATTGACCGTTGTTGTCCAAACGCAAAGTTGAAACGGAAAGAATCAATTGACGAACTTGCAATTTTCAGTATGTCTTCCCGACATCACCTAGATGATTTTACGCGTGGCCGTATTATTGGCAAGATTGAAGAAGGGCGAAAAATAACAGATGTTGCCAGGGAGTTCGACGTCAGCCACAGTGTTGTTTCAAGGCTTTGGAAATCCTTTCAAACAAATGGAGAGTGTAGCAAACGTCACGGGGGAGGTCGTGTTCGCAGTACGACACCTGCAGAAGATCGGTACATAGTGCTATCAACAAAAAGACACCGGCGCAGCACAGCTAGTGAGGTAGCAAATCAGTTTATGGCTGCTACTGGCAAGCGGATCTCCCGAAAAACTGTCGCCAGACGTTTGCATGAAGGAGGACTATACGCCCGCCGTCCTGTTGTGTGCATCCCATTGTCCAGACGTCACCGTACCGCCCGTTTGCAATGGTGCCATCAACATCGCAATTGGACTGATAACGACTGGTCTGCTGTCCTCTTATCAGATGAGAGTAGATACAGTCTATCGTCTGATTGTCGACGACAACTGATCTGGCGTGATAGTGGTACTGCATATTGTCCAGCAAACATACAGGAAAGGGACCGATATCCGACATGTAGTGTCATGGTATGGGCTGGCATCATGATCAATGGCCGTACGTCCCTCTATGTGCTTCCAACTGGGACTATGACTGGCCAACGATACATTAATGATGTTCTGCTACCTCATGTTCGCATGTTCCGTGGTGCTGTCGGTGATAGATTCATTTTCATGGAAGACAACGCAACATGTCATCGAACAGTCGCTGTCCAGGAGTGTCTTGAGAGCGAGGATATTGAACGCCTCGTATGGCCAGCACGTTCTCCAGATCTGAATCCCATTGAAAATGTGTGGGATGCTTTGGGGAGGAGTCTTGCTGGTCGCCAATGCCCTCCAATAAACAAGGACACCCTCATCCGTGCACTGACAGAGGAATGGGATAAATTACCCCAACAGCTGCTTGATAATGTTTTGCAAAGCATGACACGACGTGTGGAATCTTGCATCGCCCTCCATGGTGGCCATATCCCGTATTGACATCTTACGCCGGAACGTCTGCGGACGGTAATTGCATTTTTTCACGTTTACGTATTCTGCACAAAATGGCCTGTTTGTCCCTTGAACACGTTCCAAAGCCTTCTGGATTTCAGAGCACAATAAATTGTCTTTCTTGTAATGTCCTGGCATTGTGACATTATTTTATTTCACTTGGCATCCAACCACACTTACTTTTTTATTCGCTATATAGCCGTTTATGATCCGTCCTTAGCAATTGTCCAGCATCGTATATATTAATAAGGTACTGCAGCATCATTTGCCTTTAATACAGCTTCTACACTTCTTCGAATAGAATCATAAAGCTCAGTAGCGCACCTAGAAATTTCCCAAGGGGGGGGTTGGCCCGTGGCGCACAGATTTTCAGCAAGATGGGGGTGACCCCCAAAAAATTTACCGGGAAAAGTAGCGAGGTACCATAACAATTAAGAAAGAGGTTGAATTTTGTTATTCTTATTGAGTTATTAGTAATGTTACAATACAAGAAAGTTAAATTATTAGAAGAAGCAGCAGATGAAATTTTTTTCTGGTTAGATTTTTCTAAATTTTTTTAAGTACTAGTTATAATTTCTGTATGTTATAAATATACGGTACTTTTTTATTAACTGACATTTTGGTAGAGTAACTTTTCCTCTATAGTAACCCTTCTTCTTCACTGCAGGTAAATACACTGAAGATCAATTGAATTAGAGACAGCTGGCGTTATGCAAATGTGGCGCTGTGGGCGGCCCTGGAAACGACATGACGTGTGCAGAGATCCGACAATATAAGGAGTGATGCGACGGGAATCAGTAAGAGTCGGACGCAGTATGGGTAAGACGAAGGATCTAAGCGCATTTAATCGTGGGCAAATTGTCGGGGCCTGACGAATGGGTCACTCCATCTCGGAAGTCGTGCAGGCACTGGGATTTTCACGAGCCACTGTGTCACGGGTGCACCGTGAGTACATCGAATCTGGTAAAACCATCCCTGCAAGGGCCAACTGCCGTGAACAACAGCGTGTGGATGAGTGCGGTCATCGTCGGCTAGCTAGCATTGTAACAGCGGATAGACGGGCCACAGTGCAAGAAATCACTCGGCAATTTAACGCTCGTGCACAAAAACGTGTAAGCAGCCACACCATCCAGAACCATATCCTCGCTAAGGGGTACAGAAACCATCGTCCCACGAGGGTACCGCTGCTGACCGCACATCACAGGGTGCAAAGATTAGCATGGGAGCGGGAACATCGCCACCGGACCCTAGACATGTGGGAAAATGTTTCCTGGACTGATGAGTCGAGATTCATGTTCGTACATGCGGATGGCAGGGTACGAGTACGGCGCAAACCACATGAAGCGATGGATCCTTCTTGCCAGCAGGGTACTCTTCAAGGTGGTGGGGGTGGAATTCTCGTCTGGGGACTGTTTACGTGGACTGAAATGGGGACCCCTGGTACGTGGGACATCGTCACTCACGGGTCGACGTTACCGGGATATCCTGGACGACCATTTTCTCCCGTTTGTGCGTCTTCAACATCCCACTGGGGACCTCATCCTGCAACAAGACAATGCAGCTCCCGAATTGTATCCGAATGGTTGGATGAACACTCCGCCGACGTGACCTCGCTTCCTTGGCCAGGTAGGTCACCTGACTTCAATCAGGCACATCTGGGATGCCATCGAGAGAGATGACCTCCCTCCATGAAATGTTCGTGAACTGTGGGAGCCTGTTCAGGGGTCGTGGATCCGTATGGCTTCCCAACGCTTCCGGTGTCTTGTCGAATCCATGCCGAGACGAATCGCCGCCGTCATCAGGGCGAAAGGTGGTGCTACACGTTACTAGACAGGTATCTCTAATTCAATTGCTCTTCAGTGTACATCAAATCTTCGTGAACTGTGGGAGCTTGTTCAGGGGTCGTGGATCCGTATGGCTTCCGGTGTCTTGTCGAGTCCATGCCGAGACGAATCGCCGCCGTCATCAGGGCGAAAGGTGGTGCTACACGTTACTAGACAGGTATCTCTAATTCAATTGCTCTTCAGTGTACATCAAATCTTCGTGAACTGTGGGAGCTTGTTCAGGCGTCGTGGATCCGTATGGCTTCCCAACGCTTCCGGTGTCTTGTCGAATCCATGCCGAGACGAATCGCCGCCGTCATCAGGGCGAAAGGTGGTGCTACACGTTACTAGACAGGTATCTCTAATTCAATTGCTCTTCAGTGTACATCAAATCTTCGTGAACTGTGGGAGCTTGTTCAGGGGTCGTGGATCCGTATGGCTTCCGGTGTCTTGTCGAGTCCATGCCGAGACGAATCGCCGCCGTCATCAGGGCGAAAGGTGGTGCTACACGTTACTAGACAGGTATCTCTAATTCAATTGCTCTTCAGTGTACATCAAATCTTCGTGAACTGTGGGAGCTTGTTCAGGGGTCGTGGATCCGTATGGCTTCCCAAGGCTTCCGGTCCGGTATCTTGTCGAATCCACGCCGAGACGAATCGCCGCCGTCATCAGGGCGAAAGGTGGTGCTACACGTTACTAGACAGGTATCTCTAATTCAATTGCTCTTCAGTGTACATCAAATCTTCGTGAACTGTGGGAGCTTGTTCAGGCGTCGTGGATCCGTATGGCTTCCCAACGCTTCCGGTGTCTTGTCGAGTCCATGCCGAGACGAATAGCCGCCGTCATCAGGGCGAAAGGTGGTGCTACACGTTACTAGACAGGTATCTCTAATTCAATTGCTCTTCAGTGTACATCAAATCTTCGTGAACTGTGGGAGCTTGTTCAGGGGTCGTGGATCCGTATGGCTTCCCAACGCTTCCGGTGTCTTGTCGAGTCCATGCCGAGACGAATCGCCGCCGTCATCAGGGCGAAAGGTGGTGCTACTCGTTACTAGACAGGTATCTCTAATTCAATTGCTCTTCAGTGTACATCAAATCTTCGTGAACTGTGGGAGCTTGTTCAGGGGTCGTGGATCCGTATGGCTTCCCAACGCTTCCGGTGTCTTGTCGAGTCCATGCCGAGACGAATCGCCGCCGTCATCAGGGCGAAAGGTGGTGCTACTCGTTACTAGACAGGTATCTCTAATTCAATTGCTCTTCAGTGTACATCAAATCTTCGTGAACTGTGGGAGCTTGTTCAGGGGTCGTGGATCCGTATGGCTTCCCAACGCTTCCGGTGTCTTGTCGAGTCCATGCCGAGACGAATCGCCGCCGTCATCAGGACGAAAGGTGGTGCTCAAACGTTACTAGACAGGTATCTCTTATTCAGTTGCTCTTCAGTGTACATCAAATCTTCGTGAACTGTGGGAGCTTGTTCAGGGGTCGTGGATCCGTATGGCTTCCCAACGCTTCCGGTGTCTTGTCGAGTCCATGCCGAGACGAATCGCCGCCGTCATCAGGGCGAAAGGTGGTGCTACACGTTACTAGACAGGTATCTCTAATTCAATTGCTCTTCAGTGTACATCAAATCTTCGTGAACTGTGGGAGCTTGTTCAGGGGTCGTGGATCCGTATGGCTTCCCAACGCTTCCGGTGTCTTGTCGAGTCCATGCCGAGACGAATCGCCGCCGTCATCAGGGCGAAAGGTGGTGCTACACGTTACTAGAGAGGTATCTCTAATTCAGTTGCTCTTCAGTGTACATCAAATCTTCGTGAACTGTGGGAGCTTGTTCAGGGGTCGTGGATCCGTATGGCTTCCCAACGCTTCCGGTGTCTTGTCGAGTCCATGCCGAGACGAATCGCCGCCGTCATCAGGGCGAAAGGTGGTGCTACACGTTACTAGAGAGGTATCTCCAATTCAATTGCTCTTCAGTGTACATCAAATCTTCGTGAACTGTGGGAGCTTGTTCAGGGGTCGTGGATCCGTATGGCTTCCCAACGCTTCCGGTGTCTTGTCGAGTCCATGCCGAGACGAATCGCCGCCGTCATCAGGGCGAAAGGTGGTGCTACACGTTACTAGACAGGTATCTCTAATTCAATTGCTCTTCAGTGTACATCAAATCTTCGTGAACTGTGGGAGCTTGTTCAGGGGTCGTGGATCCGTATGGCTTCCCAACGCTTCCGGTGTCTTGTCGAGTCCATGCCGAGACGAATCGCCGCCGTCATCAGGGCGAAAGGTGGTGCTACACGTTACTAGACAGGTATCTCTAATTCAATTGCTCTTCAGTGTACATCAAATCTTCGTGAACTGTGGGAGCTTGTTCAGGGGTCGTGGATCCGTATGGCTTCCCAACGCTTCCGGTGTCTTGTCGAGTCCATGCCGAGACGAATCGCCGCCGTCATCAGGGCGAAAGGTGGTGCTACACGTTACTAGACAGGTATCTCTAATTCAATTGCTCTTCAGTGTACATCAAATCTTCGTGAACTGTGGGAGCTTGTTCAGGGGTCGTGGATCCGTATGGCTTCCCAACGCTTCCGGTGTCTTGTCGAGTCCATGCCGAGACGAATCGCCGCCGTCATCAGGGCGAAAGGTGGTGCTACACGTTACTAGAGAGGTATCTCTAATTCAGTTGCTCTTCAGTGTACATCAAATCTTCGTGAACTGTGGGAGCTTGTTCAGGGGTCGTGGATCCGTATGGCTTCCCAACGCTTCCGGTGTCTTGTCGAGTCCATGCCGAGACGAATCGCCGCCGTCATCAGGGCGAAAGGTGGTGCTACACGTTACTAGACAGGTATCTCTAATTCAATTGCTCTTCAGTGTACATCAAATCTTCGTGAACTGTGGGAGCTTGTTCAAGGGTCGTGGATCCGTATGGCTTCCCAACGCTTCCGGTGTCTTGTCGAGTCCATGCCGAGACGAATCGCCGCCGTCATCAGGGCGAAAGGTGGTGCTACACGTTACTAGAGAGGTATCTCTAATTCAGTTGCTCTTCAGTGTACATCAAATCTTCGTGAACTGTGGGAGCTTGTTCAGGGGTCGTGGATCCGTATGGCTTCCCAACGCTTCCGGTGTCTTGTCGAGTCCATGCCGAGACGAATCGCCGCCGTCATCAGGGCGAAAGGTGGTGCTACACGTTACTAGACAGGTATCTCTAATTCAATTGCTCTTCAGTGTACATCAAATCTTCGTGAACTGTGGGAGCTTGTTCAGGGGTCGTGGATCCGTATGGCTTCCCAACGCTTCCGGTGTCTTGTCGAGTCCATGCCGAGACGAATCGCCGCCGTCATCAGGGCGAAAGGTGGTGCTACACGTTACTAGAGAGGTATCTCTAATTCAGTTGCTCTTCAGTGTACATCAAATCTTCGTGAACTGTGGGAGCTTGTTCAGGGGTCGTGGATCCGTATGGCTTCCCAACGCTTCCGGTGTCTTGTCGAGTCCATGCCGAGACGAATCGCCGCCGTCATCAGGGCTAAAGGTGGTGCTACACGTTACTAGAGAGGTATCTCTAATTCAATTGCTCTTCAGTGTACATCAAATCTTCGTGAACTGTGGGAGCTTGTTCAGGGGTCGTGGATCCGTATGGCTTCCCAACGCTTCCGGTGTCTTGTCGAGTCCATGCCGAGACGAATCGCCGCCGTCATCAGGGCGAAAGGTGGTGCTACACGTTACTAGACAGGTATCTCTAATTCAATTGCTCTTCAGTGTACATCAAATCTTCGTGAACTGTGGGAGCTTGTTCAGGGGTCGTGGATCCGTATGGTTTCCCAACGCTTCCGGTGTCTTGTCGAGTCCATGCCGAGACGAATCGCCGCCGTCATCAGGGCGAAAGGTGGTGCTACACGTTACTAGACAGGTATCTCTAATTCAATTGCTCTTCAGTGTACATCAAATCTTCGTGAACTGTGGGAGCTTGTTCAGGCGTCGTGGATCCGTATGGCTTCCCAACGCTTCCGGTGTCTTGTCGAATCCATGCCGAGACGAATCGCCGCCGTCATCAGGGCGAAAGGTGGTGCTACACGTTACTAGACAGGTATCTCTAATTCAATTGCTCTTCAGTGTACATCAAATCTTCGTGAACTGTGGGAGCTTGTTCAGGGGTCGTGGATCCGTATGGCTTCCGGTGTCTTGTCGAGTCCATGCCGAGACGAATCGCCGCCGTCATCAGGGCGAAAGGTGGTGCTACACGTTACTAGACAGGTATCTCTAATTCAATTGCTCTTCAGTGTACATCAAATCTTCGTGAACTGTTAGAGCTTGTTCAGGGGTCGTGGATCCGTATGGCTTCCCAACGCTTCCGGTGTCTTGTCGAGTCCATGCCGAGACGAATCGCCGCCGTCATCAGGGCTAAAGGTGGTGCTACACGTTACTAGACAGGTATCTCTAATTCAATTGCTCTTCAGTGTACATCAAATCTTCGTGAACTGTGGGAGCTTGTTCAGGGGTCGTGGATCCGTATGGCTTCCCAACGCTTCCGGTGTCTTGTCGAGTCCATGCCGAGACGAATCGCCGCCGTCATCAGGGCGAAAGGTGGTGCTACACGTTACTAGACAGGTATCTCTAATTCAATTGCTCTTCAGTGTACATCAAATCTTCGTGAACTGTGGGAGCTTGTTCAGGGGTCGTGGATCCGTATGGCTTCCGGTGTCTTGTCGAGTCCATGCCGAGACGAATCGCCGCCGTCATCAGGGCGAAAGGTGGTGCTACACGTTACTAGACAGGTATCTCTAATTCAATTGCTCTTCACTGTATGTCTGTAGTTCCAATTCCAACCTTCAAAATTTTCCGTCACTCACAGTTTTCATGCAAAACTATGACATCCCCTAATTGTTTTGAGTCGTGTAATTGTCTGATACTATCCTAGGGTCTTCCTCCATTTACTCAAAATCTTAGTCTCGCGGTATTAACCCTTACTAGACAATTTTTTTTTTTTTGACTGAAGGTTTAACAACCACCGTGAGCAACTCAATGGGCTATAATCAGTCGCCCGTCCCTAACTTAAGGCCACTGACTCCAGAGAAGGGAGACAGCCAGTTCCGTAAGACAAGCACAATCTCCATGCCTCACCGAGATTCGAACCCGGACCCTTCACGAACGAACTATCCTGAGCCAACGCTTACGCCACCGAAACGGCCAGGTTCGTGATGAGCATCACGACTGCCCCCTTTTTCAGTCGTAAAATGTGAGGCGGAAGTTCACTCATCTCAATCGTGTGCAAAAATTCAACTGGATAGCGCACTCTTTTACTCTCATCTTCAGTCACAACTGTGTTTGTAAATGTTGTTGGAATGAGATTCGCGTTGCGAATACACTTCACCCGTCGCAATCGAAGGTTAGTTTTTTTTTTTTTTCATTTTTTTTTCCTGAAGGTTTAACGACCACCTGACAATAGTCAACGGAATGTTTACTTACATTTTCACATAATTGGAAACGTCTTGCCAACTGAATAAACTGGATCGAATGAATATTAAATTGTATATACACTGAAGAGCAATTGAATTAGTGATACCTGTCTAGTAACGTGTAGCACCACCTTTCGCCCTGGTGACGGCGGCAATTCGTCTCGGCATGGACTCGACAAGATACCGGACCGGAAGCCTTGGGAAGCCATACGGATCCACGACCCCTGAACAAGCTCCCACAGTTCACGAAGATTTGATGTACACTGAAGAGCAATTGAATTAGTAATACCTGTCTAGTAACGTGTAGCACCACCTTTCGCCCTGATGACGGCGGCGATTCGTCTCGGCATGGACTCGACAAGACACCGGAAGTCATACGGATCCACGACCCCTGAACAAGCTCCCACAGTTCACGAAGATTTGATGTACACTGAAGAGCAATTGAATTAGAGATACCTGTCTAGTAACGTGTAGCACCACCTTTCGTCCTGATGACGGCGGCGATTCGTCTCGGCATGGACTCGACAAGACACCGGAAGCCATACGGATCCACGACCCCTGAACAAGCTCCCACAGTTCACGAAGATTTGATGTACACTGAAGAGCAATTGAATTAGAGATACCTGTCTAGTAACGTGTAGCACCACCTTTCGTCCTGATGACGGCGGCGATTCGTCTCGGCATGGACTCGACAAGACACCGGAAGCCATACGGATCCACGACCCCTGAACAAGCTCCCACAGTTCACGAAGATTTGATGTACACTGAAGAGCAATTGAATTAGTAATACCTGTCTAGTAACGTGTAGCACCACCTTTCGCCCTGATGACGGCGGCGATTCGTCTCGGCATGGACTCGACAAGACACCGGAAGTCATACGGATCCACGACCCCTGAACAAGCTCCCACAGTTCACGAAGATTTGATGTACACTGAAGAGCAATTGAATTAGAGATACCTGTCTAGTAACGTGTAGCACCACCTTTCGTCCTGATGACGGCGGCGATTCGTCTCGGCATGGACTCGACAAGACACCGGAAGCCATACGGATCCACGACCCCTGAACAAGCTCCCACAGTTCACGAAGATTTGATGTACACTGAAGAGCAATTGAATTAGAGATACCTGTCTAGTAACGTGTAGCACCACCTTTCGTCCTGATGACGGCGGCGATTCGTCTCGGCATGGACTCGACAAGACACCGGAAGCCATACGGATCCACGACCCCTGAACAAGCTCATACAGTTCACGAAGATTTGATGTACACTGAAGAGCAATTGAATTAGTGATACCTGTCTAGTAACGTGTAGCACCACCTTTCGCCCTGATGACGGCGGCGATTCGTCTCGGCATGGACTCGACAAGACACCGGAAGCCATACGGATCCACGACCCCTGAACAAGCTCCCACAGTTCACGAAGATTTGATGTACACTGAAGAGCAATTGAATTAGTAATACCTGTCTAGTAACGTGTAGCACCACCTTTCGCCCTGATGACGGCGGCGATTCGTCTCGGCATGGACTCGACAAGACACCGGAAGCCATACGGATCCACGACCCCTGAACAAGCTCCCACAGTTCACGAAGATTTGATGTACACTGAAGAGCAATTGAATTAGAGATACCTGTCTAGTAACGTGTAGCACCACCTTTCGCCCTGATGACGGCGGCGATTCGTCTCGGCATGGACTCGACAAGACACCGGAAGCCATACGGATCCACGACCCCTGAACAAGCTCCCACAGTTCACGAAGATTTGATGTACACTGAAGAGCAATTGAATTAGAGATACCTGTCTAGTAACGTGTAGCACCACCTTTCGCCCTGATGACGGCGGCGATTCGTCTCGGCATGGACTCGACAAGACACCGGAAGCCATACGGATCCACGACCCCTGAACAAGCTCCCACAGCTCACGAAGATTTCATGGAGGGGGGTCATCTCTCTCGATGGCATCCCAGATGTGCTCAGGTCAGGTGACCTAGCTGGCCAAGGAAGCGAGGTCACGTCCGTGGAGTGTTCATCCATCCATTCGGATACAATTCGGGAGCTGCATTGTCTTGTTGCAGGATGAGGTCCCCAGTGGGATGTTGAAGACGCACAAACGGGAGCAAATGCTCGTCCAGGATATCCCGGTAACGTTGACCTGTGAGGGACGATGTCACACGTACCAGGGGTCCCATTTCAGTTTACGTAAACAGTCCCCAGACGAGAATGCCACCCCCACCAGCTTGAAGAGTACCCTGCTGGCAAGAAGGATCCATCGCTTCATGTGGTTTGCGCCGTACTCGTATCCTGCCATCCGCATGTACCAACGTGAATCTCGACTCATCAGTCCAGGCAACATTTTCCCACATGTCTAGGGTCCAGTGGCGATGTTCCCGCGCCCATGCTAATCTTTGCACCCTGTGATGTGCGGTCAGCAGCGGTACCCTCGTGGGACGATGGCTTCTGTACCCCATAGCGAGGAGATGGTTCTGGATGGTGTGGCTGCTTACATGTTTTTGTGCACCAGCGTTAAATTACCGAGTGATTTCTTGCACTGTGGCCCGTCTATCCAGTGTTACAATGCGAGCTAGCCGACGATGATTCCGTTCATCCACACGCTGTTGTCCACGGCAGTTGGCCCTTGCAGGGATGGTTTTACCGGATTCGATGTACTCACGGTGCACCCGTGACACAGTGGCTCGTGAAAATCCCAGTGCCTGCACGACTTCCGAGATGGAGTGACCCATTCGTCGAGCCCCGACAATTTGCCCACGATCAAACACGCTTAGATCCTTCGTCTTACCCATATAGCGTCCGATTCTTACTGATTCCCGTCGCATCACTCCTTATGTTGTCGGATCGTTGCATACGTCATGTCGTTTCCGTTTACAGGGCCGCCCACAGCGCCACATTTGCGTAATGCCAGCTGTCTCTAATTCAATTGATCTTTAGTGTATACATCACACAGTGCAACGGCATAACTCAATTAGGTCCTCGAGAGTATTCGCTGTTCCGATGAGAAGAACATTGATAGGAATGCCTGCTAGCGTTGCTCTGCTCAACGGGTCGCTGAGAAAATATAAGATTTCGGACGAAAGTGATGTACAATGCTTTTACAAGAAATGAAGATTTATCGATTGATGGAGAAAAGCTGGAGATAACAGACACGTACGTTTATCTTGGACATCAGATATCAAGTGAGGGTCACATTGATGAAGAAATTAATCGGCGTACAAAACTTGCCTGGAGAGCTTTTGGAAGAAACAGCATAGTTTTCAAGAGCAATATGCCATTATGTCTTAAAAGAAAAGTGTTTGATCAATGCATACTTCCAGTGCTTACGTATGGTGCAGAGACGTGGACCTTAACTAAAAGAGACATACAAAGGCTGAAGGAACTTGCTGACAAGAGTAAAGAAGTGGGATAACTTTCAGAAGACAAAAGTGATGTTCAATGCTTTTACAAGAAATGAAGATTTATCGATTGATGGAGAAAAGCTGGAGATAACAGACACGTACGTTTATCTTGGACAGCAGATATCAAGTGAGGGTCACATTGATGAAGAAATTAATCGGCGTACAAAACTTGCCTGGAGAGCTTTTGGAAGAAACAGCATAATTTTCAAGAGCAATATGCCATTATGTCTTAAAAGAAAAGTGTTTGATCAATGCATCCTTCCAGTGCTTACGTATGGTGCAGAGACGTGGACCTTAACTAAAAGAGACATACAAAGGCTGAAGGAACTTGCTGACAAGAGTAAAGAAGTGGGATAACTTTCAGAAGACAAAAGTGATGTTCAATGCTTTTACAAGAAATGAAGATTTATCGATTGATGGAGAAAAGCTGGAGATAACAGACACGTACGTTTATCTTGGACAGCAGATATCAAGTGAGGGTCACATTGATGAAGAAATTAATCGGCGTACAAAACTTGCCTGGAGAGCTTTTGAAAGAAACAGCATAATTTTCAAGAGCAATATGCCATTATGTCTTAAAAGAAAAGTGTTTGATCAATGCATCCTTCCAGTGCTTACGTATGGTGCAGAGACGTGGACCTTAACTAAAAGAGACATACAAAGGCTGCAGACAACTCAAAGCAGCATGGAGAGGTGCATGCTTGGTGTAACCAGGAGAGATAAGAAGAGGAACTCGTGGATCCGAAAAATGACAAGAGTGGAAGACATCATGATCAGAGTTAAATCCCTGAAATGGCAATGGGCTGGACATACTGCCAGAAGGACAGACACAGCCGAAATTTTAGATTGGATTCCAAGGGACAGGAAAAGACCCAGAAGAAGACCACATGGGAGATGGGTGGATGAAATTCGAAAGTATGCGGGAGTGACATGGAGGAGACTGGCACAAGACAGACCGTTGTGGAGGAAACTTGGGGAGACCTTCGTCCAGCAGTGGAGTGATAATGGTTGACAATGATGATGATGATATAGATTTTTATTATACACTGACGGAAAAAAAATCCCAACACCACGAAAAAATAGTTGTAGAGGAATGAAATGGCGGCAATACATTTGTATAGCTAACATATTTAATCGATTAAGGTTTAAAGATCACAGCTTAATGTAAGCGCGAGAAGAGCCATTTTAAATGTGAAATGCTGGTACATTAATAACCGCCAGAATGTTGAATGCAAGCACGCAAACGTTCATGCATTGTGTCGTACAGGTGCTGGATGTCAGTTTGTGGGATGGAGTTCCATGCCTGTTGCACTTGGTCGGTCAATACAGGGACGGTTAATGCTGGTTGGGGTTGACGCTGGAGTTGTCGTCCAATGATGTCCCATACGTGCTCGATTGGAGAAAGATCTGGTGATCTAGCAGGCCACGGCAACATGTCGATACTCTGTAGAGCATGTTGGGTTACAACAGCGGTATGCGGGCGAGCGTTATCCTGTTGGAAAACACCCCCTGGAATGCTGTTCATGAATGGCAGCACAACAGGTTGAATCACCAGACCGACGTGCAACTGTGCCGTCAGGGTGCGTGGGATAACCACGAGAGTGCTCCTGCTGTCATAGTAAATTGCTCCCCAGACCACAACTCCAGGTGTAGGTCCAGTGTGTCTCTGCCGCAGACAGGTTGGTTGCAGGCGCTCACCTGGCCTCCTTCTAACCAACACACGGCCATCACTGGCACCCAGGCAGAACCGGCTTTCATCAGAAAACACAACAGATCTCCACTCCGTCCTCCAATGAGCTGTAGCTTGACACCACTGACGTCGCAAACGGCAGTGGTTTGGAGTAAGTGGAATGCACGCTACATGGCGTCTGGCTCGGAGCTGTCCTTCAAGTAACCGATTTGTAACAGTTCGTTGTGTCACTGTGGTGGCAACTGCAGCTCGAATTGCTGTCGCAGACGCGGTACGATGCGCCACAGCCATACGCCGTACACGGAGGTCTTCCCTCTCAATAGTGCCACGTGGCCGGCCGGAACCCGGTCTTCTTGAGGCAGTACCTTCCCTTGACCACCGCTGCCAACAATCATGCACAGTGGCTACATTCCTGCCGAGGCGTTCTGCAATATTGCGGAAAGAAAATCCACCTTCTCGTAGCCCTATTACACGACCTCGTTCAAACTCCGTGAGCTGTTGATAATGGCTTCTTCGTCTTCTTAAAGGCATTCTTGACTAACATCAACACCCTACGTCGAATCTCAACGATAACTAACGCTCACGAACGTTACAGCGCTTATTTACAAACCTGCTTTGCATGTTCCGAGGGGCGCTGAGCGCGAAATTTGCATAGACGTCATCTTACAGATGTACTCTCACCGCCTACCAACTGTCGTTTATCTAGCACAACCCTTTCTTGGTGTTGGGATTCTTTTTTCCGTCAGTGTATATAGATTTTATTACCAACGGAGGCTATGGCGCCTGGATACGCTGCTGTGCAGAAACAGGCTGGCGGTGGGATTGTTATGCTGTGGGCGATGTTTTCTTGGGAAACTTTAGGCCCCATTATCCGAATAGCAGAATCGCTGACAGCTGTCAGATATCCGAACATCGTTGCGGACCAAGTTCACCCATTCATGGCAACTGTGTTTGTTCCCTGCTAGTAATGGCCATTACCAGCGGGATAATGTCCCATGCTACACTGCCAGAATCTTCAAGGAACATGCTGGTGACATTCTGTTAATGTAAAGGTATCCAAATTCATCTGACATTAACCCAATCGAACATTTCTGGTTCTACTTGGAGAAGCGGGTTCGCGCTGAATCACCCCAACCTCGAAATGTACGGGAACTGGAGGACCTGCTATCGACATTATGGTACAGAATTGTTTTGTATAGCTGTTTTGCCGATTGATTTCGTTGCTTTAGCCAAACTCCAGCGGAATTGTTTTGTTGGCAACACAAAATTATTTCGTTGGCTATATTTTGTTAATTCAACTAAACGAAGCAAATTTCTCCGTCATTTTTGGTCCACGCCGGGAATCGAACCCTAGTCCACTTATTCCGGAACAAGTCGCTCTACCAACTGAGCTACGCAGACGTTCGTTCTCGCTGCTATCTGCCTTTATGTCGTGTGCGTCCTGCAGCACAGGCACGTCACATCTCCCCGCCCCCCGGAAGAGGGCCGGGGGCATGGCCCACGGGTCAGCCGTTACCATGAATTGTGGCAGGCAGCCATCCGCTGTAGAACGTGCACTTGAGAACTCCCAGTCAATCTGGTGTGTGGAATGCAACGTCATACACATTTTATTTTTCGAAGCGCTGAAGAAGGGATTGTCTTATTTTTCCTATCTCGCGGTGTGGAAAGAGCATCACACCATTGCGGGAACTTGAATGGCCGGGTTATCCGGGAAGTTCGGGCGCCATTATAACGAAGTAAATTTCTCCGTCATTTTTGGTCCACGACGGGAACCCAACCCGAGTCCACTAGTTCCGGAACAAGTCGCTCTACCAACTGAGCTACGCAGACGTTCATTCTCGCTGCTATCTGCCTTTATGTCGTGTGCGTCCTGCAACACAGGCACGTCACATCTCCCCGCCCCCGGAAGAGGACCGGGGGCATTGCCCACGGGTCAGCCGTGACCAGGAATTGTCGCAGGCATCCATCCGCTGTAGAACGTGCACTTGAGAACTCCCAGTCAACCTGGTGTGTGGAATGCAACGTCACACACATTTTATTTTTCGAAGCGCTGAAGAAGGGATTCTCTTATTTTTCCTATCTCGCGATGTGGAAAGAACATCACACCATTGCGGGATCTTGAATGTCCGGGTTATCCGGGAAGTTCGGGCGCCATTATAAAGAAATAAATTTCTCCGTCATTTTTGGTCCACGCCGGGTATCGAACCGGAGTCCACTAATTCCGGAACAAGTCGCTCTACCAACTGAGCTACGCAGACGTTCGTTCTCGCTGCTATCTGCTTTTATGTCGTGTGCGTCCTGCGAGGCAGGCACGTCACACTGTTTATCGACAAAATTTTTTGGTTCATTCAACAATTTTTTTGCTGAGTTAGCAAAACGTTTTTCTCATTGCTCCTCATCGAAACGATGCCTTGCCGAGTGGCAGCTGTTTTGCAAGCTAAAGGGTGTCCTACAGCTTATTAGGTAGGTGGTCATAATGTAATGGCTCATTGGTTTACACAGTGCGTCAAAGAATTTTTAAGACTGGCGCTAGATTTCAGCCTACGGTGGCGCCACCAGTGTAATCGCGAATGCGTTATAAACCGTGACCGTCTGCTTGCTTTCTGCCAAAACTACTGCGCAGTTGTTAAAGTAACTCAAACGAAACGGCCGTTCATTAGAGAAGTCAAATTTTTTTCATGTTGAATTATTAAGATGGAACAAAGGGCTGTTATTAAATTTAACGCAAAACTTGATAAAAGTGCCTACGTACCAAATGATCAAACAAGTTTACGGTGAGTTTTGTTTAAGTAGATCAAATGTTTTCCTGTGGCACAAACGTTTTTTAGACGGAAGAGAGATGCTAGAAGATGATAAGCATACCGGAAGACCAAGTTCATCTAGGACACCTGAGATTATTGAAAAAGTGCGTGATTTCGTGGCAAACAATCGATGTGCGTCACTAAGAATGATGGAAGAGTCTTTAAACATTAACAAAGAAACGATTCGAACCATCCTGCATGAAGATTTGGGCAAAACAAAAGTCTGTGCTAAATTTGTTCCACACACGTTAACCAATGAACAAAAATCAAGGAGAAGTGCACATTGCAGAGACATCATTTCAGCCGCTGAAAATGATCCAAACTTCTTAAAATCGATTGTTACAGGTGATGAAACATGGTGTTTTCAATATGATCCTAAAACAAAGCGACAAAGTGAGGAATGGAAGTCAAAAAACTCACCACAAGCCAAAAAAACAAGAAAAGTTCCATCGAAAATCAAAACAATGCTCATTACATTCTTCGATAGTAAGGGTATTATCCACAAAGAATTTGTTCCAAGTGGACAGACAATTACTGGTGAGTTTTATTTAAATGTTTTGAGGCGTTTCATGGGCAGAATTCGTCTCATTCGACCAGAATATCGGGATGAAAACAGTTGGCGTTTGTTGCACGATAATGCACCCAGTCACACCTCACTTCTTGTTCGTAGATTTTCGGTGAAAAATAACGTCTCTGTGTTGAATCATCCACCGTATTCGCCTGAGTTATCACCCTGCGACTTTTCTTTGTTCCCAAAACTTAAAATGACGTGAAAAGGGTGTTATTTTGATGATATTTCGCCCATACAAACAGCTTCGACGCGTGCTTTGGAGGCAATTCCGCAAAGTGAAGGCATTCGAATCATTATTAAATCGCTGTAACAAGTGTATTGAAGCCGGAGGGACTTATTTTGAATAACAAACAAAAAACAAAACAAATTATAGTTTCTATTTCATTTTACAGACCCAGTCTTAAAAATTCTTTGCCACACTGTGTATATTGCGCGAATACTACGTTCAAAAAGTTCCGGAACTCTTTGAATATTTGCCAAATGTCAGTGAATTACGTCATTCCCCGCTGAGCAAGCAAAGAGCATCACGTGACCGACCAGCCAGAACCGGTTTGATCCAGATGTAACACGTACAGCGCATGCGCGTAGTTCGTGATTACAGGTATTCGAGACTCTCCGCCGCGAGGACAACGATGTCGAATTTCGAACGGCGTTCAAGTGTAAAATTTTGTGTTCTGCTCGGAAAATCTTTCGCTGAGACTTTTCAAATGATTAAGTCAGCGTCCGGTAAGAGTGCAATGAGTCGAACTAGAGTTTACGAGTGGCATCGACGATTCTAACACGGGCGACAGAGTATGGAGGATGATGAGAGGTCAGGACGACCTTTTCGACATCCACAACGGATGAACAAATCGCCATTGTCAAAGAAATTGTGGAAAGTGACGGTCGAAAAGCTGTTGCAGCGATTGATTGCAGAATTTGCCGGAATCTCAGTTGGAAGTTGCCATGCCATTTTAACAGAGAAACTGGGCATGCATCACGTGTGCCAACGAACTGTTCCCAAAAACCTGACACAAGAAAAAATGGATGAGCGCATGCATGTTTGCGGGGATAAGATCGATGCAGTGGATTCAGATCCCTATATCTTGAATCGATTGATCACTGGTGATGAGACTTGGTGCTTTCTGTACGACCCCCAATCCAATCGATAGTCAAAAGTGTGGGAATCACCGTCGTCACCACGACCAAAAAGTTCAAGGCTCCAAAGGAAAGGTCTTGTTAACAGTTTTCTTCGATTGCAAGGGGGTCGTACACAAGGAATTCCTTCAACATGGTCGTACAGTCACTAAAGAAGAAAACGTCCTGAAACGCACAGATATCGTATCAGGGATTAGATTGGCTGTCTGCTCTGTTGAACATGGGCTTGCGCTATGAGAAGCTTGGGGCCACATTGAGCGGGTCAGGATGGCGACGGAGCATGGCACGTTACGCAGGATAGTTTGGACTTGGTTATTACATATATAAATCATGGTGAAAGCTTCCTCAGATAAAAATCTTACGCAGAGAGACGAAAATATAATTCCTGTTAGTTATTTGCCTCTTGCCCAATGCTGAAAACAATACATATACACTGCCGGACAATTGCTAAGGACGGATGACAATAGCAACCATAAAATGGAAGGCAGGAAAATGTGGAAATTAGCATAATTGCGGGATACAGTAAGACGTGTTGTGCGTATGCAAATTTTGGATTGCCGAACTTGTTCGTGACGTCATAGCGCTGATAAGAGATATAAAGGATTTGACGCGTATTGACCGTTGTTGTCCAAACGCAAAGTTGAAACGGAAAGAATCAATTGACGAACTTGCAATTTTCAGTATGTCTTCCCGACATCACCTAGATGATTTGACGCGTGGCCGTATTATTGGCAAGATTGAAGAAGGGCGAAAAATAACAGATGTTGCCAGGGAGTTCGACGTCAGCCACAGTGTTGTTTCAAGGCTTTGGAAATCATTTCAAACAAATGGAGAGTGTAGCAAACGTCACGGGGAGGTCGTGTTCGCAGTACGACACCTGCAGAAGATCGGTACATAGTGCTATCAACAAAAAGACACCGGCGCAGCACAGCTAGTGAGGTAGCAAATCAGTTTATGGCTGCTACTGGCAAGCGGATCTCCCGAAAAACTGTCGCCAGACGTTTGCATGAAGGAGGACTATACGCCCGCCGTCCTGTTGTGTGCATCCCATTGTCCAGACGTCACCGTACCGCCCGTTTGCAATGGTGCCATCAACATCTCAATTGGACTGATAACGACTGGTCTGCTGTCCTCTTCTCAGATGAGAGTAGATACAGTCTATCGTCTGATTGTCGACGACAACTGATCTGGCGTGATAGTGGTACTGCATATTGTCCAGCAAACATACAGGAAAGGGACCGATATCCGACATGTAGTGTCATGGTATGGGCTGGCATCATGATCAATGGCCGTACGTCCCTCTATGTGCTTCCAACTGGGACTATGACTGGCCAACGATACATTAATGATGTTCTGCTACCTCATGTTTCCATGTTCCGTGGTGCTGTCGGTGATAGATTCATTTTCATGGACGACAACGCAACATGTCATCGAACAGTCGCTGTCCAGGAGTGTCTTGAGAGCCAGGATATTCAACGCCTCGTATGGCCAGCACGTTCTCCAGATCTGAATCCCATTGAAAATGTGTGGGATGCTTTGGGGAGGAGTCTTGTTGGTCGCCAATGCCCTCCAATAAACAAGGACACCCTCGTCCGTGCACTGACAGAGGAATGGGATAAATTACCCCAACAGCTGCTTGATAATGTTGTGCAAAGCATGACACGACGTGTGGAATCTTGCATCGCCCTCCATGGTGGCCATATCCCGTATTGACATCTTACGCCGGAACGCCTGCGGACGGTAATTGCATTTTTTTTTCACGTTTACGTATTCTGCACAAAATGGCCTGTTTGTCCCTTGAACACGTTCCAAAGCCTTCTGGATTTCAGAGCACAATAAATTGTCTTTCTTGTAATGTCCTGGCATTCTGACATTATTTTATTTCACTTGGCATCCAACCACACTTACTTTTTTATTCGCTATATAGCCGTTTATGATCCGTCCTTAGCAATTGTCCAGCAGTGTATATATTAAAATGTAAATGCAAATATAGAAAATTATTGGAAAACATTTTTAAGAAGGTAATGCGGCAACGATTTAAAATAATGGAAAAGCAATTAATTTATTTAAAATCAATAAGTAGCTATTAAGTCCAGCAAACTACTGATTTGAATCCGAAAAAAAAAGAAAGGGCTTCCACATGCTTTACATAGAAAAGCTGAAATAATGTGAATTTTTTTCCTTGTTGCTATTACCTCTGTGATTCTGATTTATTTATTATGTTTGCTCAAAATGTTTTGAATTTCACCAAAAATTTTGATATTTTGTCTTGTTATGTATGCACTAAGGAAATTTCAGTTTTTAACATTTCATAGTATTTATTTGGGCAATATAGCAACGAAATGGCGTATTAAATGGAAGCATTCATTAACAAGAAACGTCAAAATCATATCTCTCAGCAAATAAAAGCCAGCGTGATATATTTTTATATCGGAGGTGTCGGAATGTCTTCTCTGGAATTTAAGCCCTGGCCGAATCTGAAATAATTCAATATTTTGCAAGACCCTTAGCATTCTAGTTAGCACTAAGGAATATTACTGTTTTTTACTTAAATTTTATAACTTCCGCCGCTAAATGGGTACTGACTGCTTTGAATCTCAATTGGCAATCTCAGCGGTCCGCTCTCCTCTAGCGGCAAAAGGAAGAATTACTGTAGTACGGGTAACGTTTTTGGCTCAATGCTTGGCTGCTGGTAGATCGCTCATTACGTTCAGTTGTCGTAGTTTGGTGTATTTTTGCATTCATTCTGGAATTAGAGAGTTGTATAATGGAGAATTCCGTGAAGAAGAACAAATCATATTGTTGTGTCCCGCAATGTCGTTCCCAAGGTTTCGGCTATGTTTTTCACAAGTTAGTATAAACGTTTGTGCCCTGCGTTTGAAATCCTTCCAGTGAAATGCTACTAACCTAGTAACGTCTTTGAATGAATAATGAACAAGGCAGCATGTTTTTATTGCATAGTAGTAATTAAAAAATCCGCATTTCTACATAATCTTGAAAACAAATAATTGCTGTTATCTATATAAATTTAAACTTCATTATGGAACAAGATTTGCAATGTTCTTTCAACAGTCATCGGTTCAAAAACGCAGAACCCAATGATGATCAACAATTACCAATTCACAAACACTTTTAGGAACAGAATGTTCAAAAATTACAAATGTTATTGTTGACAGTATTGAAAATGGGTCCTGGGAAACGTCAAGTGAAACGAAATGTCAGCTTTTAATAGTAATCCGGATTAGAACACCCCTGTCGGTATTACTATATCACTTGCCTGGAAATGTAAAAATAAAAATTACCTGTTACAGTAAAGCATTACTGCTACACAGTGCTTACACGTTCCACTTCTGCCCGCTTTACAAGAGCACTCAAATGACTTTATAGAAATTTCACTGTTACTTGTATCTAAAACACCGTTGATGGAGTGAGGCGACGACGTTATTGCCGTGTACTGAATGCAGTGCGAAACTATGAGAATTTCTCTTCCATCTTCCTTCTTAATTCCACAAGAAATTATATGGCCTACAATAACAATCACTTCCCCTTCTTTAATGCATCTTGAATTTTTGGAAGCGTCCACAAATTTCATTATTTCAAGGATTGAAAGCGACAAACCAGCCATTCTAACATTCGACTTTATGGAAACACGTGCGACGTTACCCGTACTAGAGAAGTTTGTTTACGTTTGCGCAGCGCCCCCTATAGTTCGTTGAGGTTCCCAATATACCCGCTGAAAATGGCGCCTACCTTCTCGCGCCTCATGAACTGGGTGTCCAATCCAGCTTCTTGTATATGATATCTGTGCTGAAACGTTTCCAAGAATCAGTGAGACGCAAGCGACCCGATCTTTGGAAGACCAACTCGTGGATGCTCCATCACGATAATGCGCCTGTTCACAGATCCCACCTGGTGTCCAATCACCTGTCCAAACATCACATTCCCGTTCTACCACAACCTCTTCCCCTATTACCCTGATCTCGCTCGGGGTTAATTTTTTCCTTTTTTCCCCCGGATGAATAATTTGCTTAAGGGGCGACGCTTCTCAAGTTCCGAAGAAGTGCAACGAACTGCGACGGAAGCACTGGAGGATGTGGCAAAAGAAAGCTTGCAATCTGCATTTAAATCTTTGAATGAGCGCTGGCGAAAATGCGTATATAGCTGCACAGGGTAAGTACTTCGAAGGAAACACAGCATAAACAGGTATTATCTGTACTCATTCTTTTTTAATATTAAAAGGTCCGGAACTTTTTGAACGTACTAATACACTGGCGGAAAGTGAAAAAAGAACACCAAGAAGGAATTGGCGGACGATCATGAAATTTACATATGTTAATGGGGTCGAGTTTACGTAGGTGTGATGTTAATTTCGGGACCAACCGGTGACCGCTTACGCCACAGCACGGCATAATATGCAAATTATCGTCGGTGGTATTTAAGGAGTACGGCGAAGTGGATGTAATCAGTCGTCGGCGTACGGACACGTGCGAAGACCCTGAAGAAGCTGCAATGCCTGGACATGGAAGACGTGTACGATTTCAGCAGTTATCGGACTTTGAGCGAGGTCGTCTAGTCGGACTCCGCGAGGCCGGGTGGTCGTATCGTCGTATTGCGGAGCGAATTGGACGGGAAGTATCGGTGGTGGTACGATGGTGGCGTAGATGGTCCGAGGAACATTCCCACACGAGAAGACGTGGAACCGGGAGTCACAGACGGACTGATGAGCGGACCGATCGACGCATAAGAAGAGAGAGCGGCGTTGTCAAGCAGAATATCCACTGCGACGCAAATCCGAGCTCCCGTTGCACCTGAGGTGACTGTGCGAACAATCCGCAACCGTCTACTGGATGCAGGACTACGTGCACGTGTGCCTCTGGCATGTGTACCTCTGACTCCAGCCCACCGTCAGGAACGGCTGCAGTGGTGTCGCCAACGTCTGCACTGGAGAACGCAATGGCGATCTGTCGTGTTCAGCGATGAAAGCAGATTCTGCTTGGGAGCCTCCGATGGCCGTATGCGTGTTCGCAGACGCACAGGGGAGCGTCTCCACCCTTCTTGCATCCGCCAGCGACACACAGGGCCTACACCTGGTCTTCTGGTGTGGGGAGCGATCAGCTATCACTCCCGTACACAGCTAGTGTTTGTACCGGGTACGTTAAACAGCACCTCCTACATCAGCAACATCATTCAGCCCGTTGTTGTGCCATTTGTAAGGTCGGTCCATAGTGGTGTTTTCCAGAGATATAACGCACGCCCACACATGGCACGTGCAACGCAACATGCACGTGAGACAACTTTCATGGCCACCGGATTTGTCCCCCTTTGAGCACGTGTGGGATTTTATGGGACAACGACTTGTCCGGTCTCCACGGCCAGCCACGACCATCCCCGATTTACGCGTCCAGGTTGAGGATGCTTGGAACTCAATACCCCAAACTTACCTCCAACATCTGTACGACAGACTCCATGCCAGAATTGCACAGTGTGACGCAGTTCATGGCGGTTCAACCTCGTACTAACCATGTTACATGGAAATGTTATTTTTCAGTTTACCAGCAAATACAGCTGTATTTTGCCATAATGTTTTGATCACGTTATCCTCTGTATTCCGTTATTATGCTGTATAAATTTCGTTGGTATCAGACGTCTCCTTCTTGGTGTTCTTTTTCACTTTCCAGCCACGACCATCCCCGATTTACGCGTCCAGGTTGAGGATGCTTGGAACTCAATACCCCAAACTTACATCCAACATCTGTACGACAGACTCCATGCCAGAATTGCACAGTGTGACGCAGTTCATGGCGGTTCAACCTCGTACTAACCATGTTACATGGAAATGTTATTTTTCAGTTTACCAGCAAATACAGCTGTATTTTGCCATAATGTTTTGATCACGTTATCCTCTGTATTCCGTTATTATGCTGTATAAATTTCGTTGGTATCAGACGTCTCCTTCTTGGTGTTCTTTTTTCACTTTCCAGCCACGACCATCCCCGATTTACGCGTCCAGGTTGAGGATGCTTGGAACTCAATACCCCAAACTTACATCCAACATCTGTACGACAGACTCCATGCCAGAATTGCACAGTGTGACGCAGTTCATGGCGGTTCAACCTCGTACTAACCATGTTACATGGAAATGTTATTTTTCAGTTTACCAGCAAATACAGCTGTATTTTGCCATAATGTTTTGATCACGTTATCCTCTGTATTCCGTTATTATGCTGTATAAATTTCGTTGGTATCAGACGTCTCCTTCTTGGTGTTCTTTTTTCACTTTCTAGCCACGACCATCCCCGATTGAGGCGTCCAGGTTGAGGATGCTTGTAACTCAATACCCCAAACTTACATCCAACATCTGTACGACAGACTCCATGCCAGAATTGCACAGTGTGACGCAGTTGATGGCGGTTCAACCTCGTACTAACCATGTTACATGGAAATGTTATTTTTCAGTTTACCAGCAAATACAGCTGTATTTTGCCATAATGTTTTGATCACGTTATCCTCTGTATTCCGTTATGTATAAATTTCGTTGGTATCAGACGTCTCCTTCTTGGTGTTCTTTTTCACTTTCCGCCAGTGTATTTCTTTTTTTTTTCTTTTTTTTTTTTTTTTATTGGAGGTTTAACGACCACCGTGAGCAACTCAATGGGCTATAAGCAGTCGCCCGTCCCTAATTTAGGGTCACTGGTTCCACGGAAGGGAGAGAGCCAGTGCCGTAAGACAAACACAACATCCATGCCTCACCGGGATTCGAACCCGGAATCCGTTCGGATGAATGATCAGAGGCCATCGCTTAGACCACTGCGCCAGTGCTCATGCGCTGTCTTCGGCCCTCTTGCTATGACGTCATAGAACAGT
This sequence comes from Macrothele yani, assembly GCA_039090855.1. Taxonomy (NCBI): domain Eukaryota; kingdom Metazoa; phylum Arthropoda; class Arachnida; order Araneae; family Macrothelidae; genus Macrothele; species Macrothele yani. The sequence continues at coordinate 6,550,251 of CM077034.1, forward strand.
TCTGATGGGTTTAGTTAAGGGTGGTTTTGGTGGAGCCCCCCCCCCCCCCGCCGTACTAGCAACAGGTCTGCCGCACACTCACTGAAAATATAGTTGTTAGGAAGTTGTTGAATAAATTTCATTTAATTTTTGTTGTTTTGCGGCTGTAAAATATGTATATTTCTAGGATCAAACAGAGTTATAGATTGACCATGTTAGAGATATTCCTTCAAGTTTTTCATTTAATTAGCCATTTCCTGCTACTTTCAAAACAATCACCACCGAAATTCAGCGTGTCATTTTTTTTTTAAATAAAGAACTCAGCAGAAAACACACACTATAACGAAGTAAATTTCTCCGTCATTTTTGGTCTACGCCGGGATTCGAACCCGAGGCCGCTTATACCGGAACAAGTCGCTCTACCAACTGAGTTACGCAGACGTTTTATTCTGATTCCTATCTGCCTTTATGTCGTGTGCGTCCTTCTGGCAGGTACGTCACATCTCCTGGTACGTTACATCATCTCCCCCTTATTTTTATTTTTTTTTTCGAAGTGCTGGAGAAGGGATTCTCTTATTTTTCCTATCTCGCGGTGTGGAAATCACATCACACCAATCCGAGATTTTGAACGGCCGGGTCATCCGGAAAGTTCGGGAGCCATTATAACGAAGTAAATTTCTCCGTCATTCCTGTCCACGCCAGGATTCGAACCCGGATCCCCTCATTCCGGAATAAGTTGCTCTACCAATTGAGCTACGCGGACGTTTTATTCTGATTCCTATCTGCCTTTATGTCGGGTGCGTCCTTTTGGCAGGTACGTCACATCTCCTGGTACGTTACATCATCTCCCCCTTATTTTTTTTCGAAGTGCTGGAGAAAGGATTCTCTTATTTTTCCTATCTCGCGGTGTGAAAATAACATCACACCAATGCGAGATTTTGAACGGCCGGGTCATCCGGAAAGTTCGGGCGCCATTATAACGAAGTAAATTTCTCCGTCATTTCTGTCCACGCCAGGATTCGAACCCGGATCCCCTCATTCCGGAATAAGTTGCTCTACCAATTGAGCTACGCGGACGTTTTATTCTGATTCCTATCTGCCTTTATGTCGGGTGCGTCCTTTTGGCAGGTACGTCACATCTCCTGGTACGTTACATCATCTCCCCCTTATTTTTTTTTCGAAGTGCTGGAGAAAGGATTCTCTTATTTTTCCTATCTCGCGGTGTGAAAATAACATCACACCAATGCGAGATTTTGAACGGCCGGGTCATCCGGAAAGTTCGGGCGCCATTATAACGAAGTAAATTTCTCCGTCATTTCTGTCCACGCCAGGATTCGAACCCGGATCCCCTCATTCCGGAATAAGTTGCTCTACCAATTGAGCTACGCGGACGTTTTATTCTGACTCCTATCTGCCTTTATGTCGTGTGCGTCCTTCTGGCAGGTACGTCACATCTCCTGGTACGTTACATCATCTCCCCCTTATTATTATTATTTTTTTTTTTTTTTTGAAGTGCTGGAGAAGGGATTCTCTTATTTTTCCTATCTCGCGGTGTGGAAATAACATCACACAAATGCGAGATTTTGAACGGTCGGGTCATCCGCATAGTTCGGGCGCCATTATAACGAAGTAAATTTCTCCGTCATTTCTGTCCACGCCAGGATTCGAACCCGGATCCCCTCATTCCGGAATAAGTTGCTCTACCAATTGAGCTACGCGGATGGTTTTATTCTGACTCCTATCTGCCTTTATGACGTGAGCGTCCTTCTGGCAGGTACGTCACATCTCCTGGTACGTTACATCATCTCCCCCTTATTATTATTATTATTTTTTTTTTGAAGTGCTGGAGAAGGGATTCTCTTATTTTTCCTATCTCGCGGTGTGGAAATAACATCACACCAATGCGAGATTTTGAATGGTCGGGTCATCCGGATAGTTCGGGCGCCATTATAACGAAGTAAATTTCTCCGTCATTTCTGTCCACGCCAGGATTCGAACCCGGATCCCCTCATTCCGGAATAAGTCACTCTACCAATTGAGCTACGCGGACGTTTTTATTCTGATTCCTATCTGCCTTTATGTCGTGTGCGTCCTTCTGGCAGGTACGTTACATCTCCTGGTACGTTACATCATCTCCCCTTATTTTTTTTTTTTTTTTTTTTCGAAGTGCTGGAGAAAGGATTCTCTTATTTTTCCTATCTCGCGGTGTGAAAATAACATCACACCAATGCGAGATTTTGAACGGCCGGGTCATCCGGAAAGTTCGGGCGCCATTATAACGAAGTAAATTTCTCCGTCATTTCTGTCCACGCCAGGATTCGAACCCGGATCCCCTCATTCCGGAATAAGTTGCTCTACCAATTGAGCTACGCGGACGTTTTATTCTGACTCCTGTGTGCCTTTATGTCGTGTGCGTCCTTCTGGCAGGTACGTCACATCTCCTGGTACGTTACATCATCTCCCCCTTATTTTTTTTCGAAGTGCTGGAGAAAGGATTCTCTTATTTTTCCTATCTCGCGGTGTCGAAATAACATCACACCAATGCGAGATTTTGAACGGCCGGGTCATCCGGATAGTTCGGGCGCCATTATAACGAAGTGAATTTCTCCGTCATTTCTGTCCACGCCAGGATTCGAACCCGGATCCCCTCATTCCGGAATAAGTCACTCTACCAATTGAGCTACGCGGACGTTTTATTCTGATTCCTATCTGCCTTTATGTCGTGTGCGTCCTTCTGGCAGGTACGTCACATCTCCTGGTACGGTACATCATCTCCCCCTTATTTTTTTTCGAAGTGCTGGAGAAAGGATTCTCTTATTTTTCCTATCTCGCGGTGTGGAAATAACATCACACCAATGCGAGATTTTGAACGGCCGGGTCATCCGGATAGTTCGGGCGCCATTATAACGAAGTGAATTTCTCCGTCATTTCTGTCCACGCCAGGATTCGAACCCGGATCCCCTCATTCCGGAATAAGTCACTCTACCAATTGAGCTACGCGGACGTTTTATTCTGATTCCTATCTGCCTTTATGTCGTGTGCGTCCTTCTGGCAGGTACGTCACATCTCCTGGTACGGTACATCATCTCCCCCTTATTTTTTTTCGAAGTGCTGGAGAAAGGATTCTCTTATTTTTCCTATCTCGCGGTGTGGAAATAACATCACACCAATGCGAGATTTTGAACGGCCGGGTCATCCGGATAGTTCGGGCGCCATTATAACGAAGTGAATTTCTCCGTCATTTCTGTCCACGCCAGGATTCGAACCCGGATCCCCTCATTCCGGAATAAGTCACTCTACCAATTGAGCTACGCGGACGTTTTATTCTGATTCCTATCTGCCTTTATGTCGTGTGCGTCCTTCTGGCAGGTACGTCACATCTCCTGGTACGGTACATCATCTCCCCTTATTTTTTTTCGAAGTGCTGGAGAAAGGATTCTCTTATTTTTCCTATCTCGCGGTGTGGAAATAACATCACACCAATGCGAGATTTTGAACGGCCGGGTCATCCGGATAGTTCGGGCGCCATTATAACGAAGTGAATTTCTCCGTCATTTCTGTCCACGCCAGGATTCGAACCCGGATCCCCTCATTCCGGAATAAGTCACTCTACCAATTGAGCTACGCGGACGTTTTATTCTGATTCCTATCTGCCTTTATGTCGTGTGCGTCCTTCTGGCAGGTACGTCACATCTCCTGGTACGGTACATCATCTCCCCCTTATTTTTTTTCGAAGTGCTGGAGAAAGGATTCTCTTATTTTTCCTATCTCGCGGTGTGGAAATAACATCACACCAATGCGAGATTTTGAACGGCCGGGTCATCCGGATAGTTCGGGCGCCATTATAACGAAGTGAATTTCTCCGTCATTTCTGTCCACGCCAGGATTCGAACCCGGATCCCCTCATTCCGGAATAAGTCACTCTACCAATTGAGCTACGCGGACGTTTTATTCTGATTCCTATCTGCCTTTATGTCGTGTGCGTCCTTCTGGCAGGTACGTCACATCTCCTGGTACGGTACATCATCTCCCCCTTATTTTTTTTCGAAGTGCTGGAGAAAGGATTCTCTTATTTTTCCTATCTCGCGGTGTGGAAATAACATCACACCAATGCGAGATTTTGAACGGCCGGGTCATCCGGATAGTTCGGGCGCCATTATAACGAAGTGAATTTCTCCGTCATTTCTGTCCACGCCAGGATTCGAACCCGGATCCCCTCATTCCGGAATAAGTCACTCTACCAATTGAGCTACGCGGACGTTTTATTCTGATTCCTATCTGCCTTTATGTCGTGTGCGTACTTCTGGCAGGTACGTCACATCTCCTGGTACGGTACATCATCTCCCCCTTATTTTTTTCGAAGTGCTGGAGAAAGGATTCTCTTATTTTTCCTATCTCGCGGTGTGGAAATAACATCACACCAATGCGAGATTTTGAACGGCCGGGTCATCCGGATAGTTCGGGCGCCATTATAACGAAGTGAATTTCTCCGTCATTTCTGTCCACGCCAGGATTCGAACCCGGATCCCCTCATTCCGGAATAAGTCACTCTACCAATTGAGCTACGCGGACGTTTTATTCTGATTCCTATCTGCCTTTATGTCGTGTGCGTCCTTCTGGCAGGTACGTCACATCTCCTGGTACGGTACATCATCTCCCCTTATTTTTTTCGAAGTGCTGGAGAAAGGATTCTCTTATTTTTCCTATCTCGCGGTGTGGAAATAACATCACACCAATGCGAGATTTTGAACGGCCGGGTCATCCGGATAGTTCGGGCGCCATTATAACGAAGTGAATTTCTCCGTCATTTCTGTCCACGCCAGGATTCGAACCCGGATCCCCTCATTCGGGAATAAGTCACTCTACCAATTGAGCTACGCGGACGTTTTATTCTGATTCCTATCTGCCTTTATGTCGTGTGCGTCCTTCTGGCAGGTACGTCACATCTCCTGGTACGGTACATCATCTCCCCCTTATTTTTTTTCGAAGTGCTGGAGAAAGGATTCTCTTATTTTTCCTATCTCGCGGTGTGGAAATAACATCACACCAATGCGAGATTTTGAACTGCCGGGTCATCCGGATAGTTCGGGCGCCATTATAACGAAGTGAATTTCTCCGCCATTTCTGTCCACGCCAGGATTCGAACCCGGATCCCCTCATTCCGGAATAAGTCACTCTACCAATTGAGCTACGCGGACGTTTTATTCTGATTCCTATCTGCCTTTATGTCGTGTGCGTCCTTCTGGCAGGTACGTCACATCTCCTGGTACGGTACATCATCTCCCCCTTATTTTTTTCGAAGTGCTGGAGAAAGGATTCTCTTATTTTTCCTATCTCGCGGTGTGGAAATAACATCACACCAATGCGAGATTTTGAACGGCCGGGTCATCCGGATAGTTCGGGCGCCATTATAACGAAGTGAATTTCTCCGTCATTTCTGTCCACGCCAGGATTCGAACCCGGATCCCCTCATTCCGGAATAAGTCACTCTACCAATTGAGCTACGCGGACGTTTTATTCTGATTCCTATCTGCCTTTATGTCGTGTGCGTCCTTCTGGCAGGTACGTCACATCTCCTGGTACGGTACATCATCTCCCCCTTATTTTTTTTCGAAGTGCTGGAGAAAGGATTCTCTTATTTTTCCTATCTCGCGGTGTGGAAATAACATCACACCAATGCGAGATTTTGAACGGCCGGGTCATCCGGATAGTTCGGGCGCCATTATAACGAAGTGAATTTCTCCGTCATTTCTGTCCACGCCAGGATTCGAACCCGGATCCCCTCATTCCGGAATAAGTCACTCTACCAATTGAGCTACGCGGACGTTTTATTCTGATTCCTATCTGCCTTTATGTCGTGTGCGTCCTTCTGGCAGGTACGTCACATCTCCTGGTACGTTACATCATCTCCCCCTTATTTTTATTTTATTATTTTTTTTTTCGAAGTGCTGGAGAAAGGATTCTCTTATTTTTTCCCTATCTCGCGGTGTGGAAATAACATCACACCATTGCGAGATTTTGAACGGCCGGGTCATCCGAAAAGTTCGGGCGCCATTATAACGAAGTAAATTTCTCCGTCATTTTTGGTCTACGCCGGGATTCGAACCGGAGGCCGCTTATTCCGGAATAAGTCACTCTACCAATTGAGCTACGCGGACGTTTTATTCTGATTCCTATCTGCATTTATGTCGTGTGCGTCCTTCTGGCAGGTACGTCACATCTCCTGGTACGTTAGATCATCTCCCCCTTATTTTTTTTTATTTTTTTTTTTTTTCGAAGTGCTGGAGAAAGGATTCTCTTATTTTTCCTATCTCGCGGTGTGGAAATAACATCACACCAATGCGAGATTTTGAACGGCCGGATCATCCGGAAAGTTCGGGCGCCATTATAACGAAGTAAATTTCTCCGTCATTTTTGGTCTACGCCGGGATTCGAACCGGAGGCCGCTTATTCCGGAATAAGTCACTCTACCAATTGAGCTACGCGGACGTTTTATTCTGATTCCTATCTGCCTTTATGTCGTGTGCGTCCTTCTGGCAGGTACGTCACATCTGCTGGTACGTTACAACACACACACGTTTTGTTGATATTTGCATGATACAGCCGACTCAAAAATGGTTTAACACATTAAAAGAAATAACGGCGTAAAACCTATGGATAACATAATCGCCTACGGTGAGAGCATAATTTTCCGTTGTCTTGCTCGCAACAAGATATACATTTCCGCTGCCGTGAGCGGTTTTCTCCGAGAAATCGTCCACTTAACGATAATGTCTGCAAGACAATAATTTGAATCGGGATATTCCCTGTGATACTTCACGGTCTGTTTGCAGGGGAAAGTGATGAAATAAATGAAAGGAGATTTTCGGTTTAGAGGCTGCTATTATTAACGTGAAAGAAGAAGATCAATTTCATCGAGAAATATTTATGCCAATAAACCTTGGGAAATGAGGGGTTGTTCTTCTGAGCGAAGGGGAGAATTGAAACCAAGTCAACGCTGACGATCAACCCCAAGGTGGGGGGGGAGAACTAGACAAAGAAAAAACAAACTGGAAGTTGTTGTGCCTGTCTCTTATAAACAGGAAGAGAAAATGCGAATCCTTATTTCCGTAGAAACGCAATCTTAACTTCACAAGTGAAACATATTGAGGACTGACTCAGAAAAACAACCTGTTAATCTTTTCCCGATTGAGGAATTCGTTACATTTTCGTGCCGGGCAATTTAAGTCATTTAAATGAAATTGCTCAGAACAAAGGAAACGTGTGACAAAGTAGCGATTAAATTGGAGATTGTTTAGATCAGAAGATAAATGAATAGATCTCGTCCACATATATCATGTGGGGAATTATAGTCCGAGATTAAAAAACAGGTACAATATAACAAAAGTGAAAAAAAAAAAAAAAAAAAAAAAAGCAGGTAGGCTCAGTTCTGATTGAGCCGTCAGTTTGGAACTAGGGCTTGCAGATCGGAGAGTTGAAATGAGCTATAGTCGAGTATGGTTTCAAAGCGTTTAATTAATTTGTTTATAGCCAACAGAGGTCTACTACTCAGTGCGTCAAAGATTTTTTAAGACTGGGTCTGTAAAAAATCTTTGAAATAAAAACAAGAAATTTTATATATATATATATTTTTTTTTTTTTTTTTTTTTTGTTATTCAAAATAAGTCCCTCCGGCTTCAATAAACTTCTTACAGCGATTTAATAATGATTCGAATGCCTGTTCCAGTTCACTTTGCGGAATTGCCTCCAAAGCACGCGTCGAAGCTGTTTGTATGGTCGAAATATCATCAAAATAACACCCTTTTAACGTCATTTTAAGTTTTGGGAACAAAGAAAAGTCGCAGGGTGATAACTCAGGCGAATACGGTGGATGATTCAACACAGAGACGTTATTTTTCACCGAAAATCTACGAACAAGAAGTGAGGTGTGACTGGGTGCATTATCGTGCAACAAACGCCAACTGTTTTCATCCCGATATTCTGGTCGAATGAGACGAATTCTGCCCATGAAACGCCTCAAAACATTTAAATAAAACTCACCAGTAATTGTTTGTCCACTTGGAACAAATTCTTTGTGGATAATACCCTTACTATCGAAGAATGTAATGAGCAATGTTTTGATTTTCATGGAACTTTTCTTGTTTTTTTGGCTTGTGGTGAGTTTTTTGACTTCCATTCAGCACTTTGTCGCTTTGTTTTAGGATCATATTGAAAACGCCATGTTTCATCACCTGTAACAATCGATTTTAAGAAGTTTGGATCATTTTCAGCGGCTGAAATGATGTCTCTGCAATGTGCACTTCTCCTTGATTTTTTGTTCATTGGTTAACGTGTGTGGAACAAATTTAGCACAGACTTTTGTTTTGCCCAAATCTTCATGCAGGATGGTTCGAATCGTTTCTTTGTTGATGTTTAAAGACTCTTCCATCATTCTTAGTGACGCACATCGATTGTTTGCCACGAAATCACGCACTTTTTCAATAATCTCAGGTGTCCTAGATGAACTTGGTCTTCCGGTATGCTTATCATCTTCTAGCGTCTCTCTTCCGTCCAAAAAAAAGGTTGGGCCACAGGAAAACATTTGATCTACTTAAACAAAACTCACCGTAAACTTGTTTCATCATTTGGTACGTTTCCGAGGCACTTTTACCAAGTTTTGCGTTAAATTTAATAACAGCCCTTTGCTCCATCTTAATAATTCAACATGAAAAAAATTTGACTTCTCTAATGAACGGCCGTTTCGTTTGAGTTACTTTAACAACTGCGCAGTACTTTTGGAAGAAAGCAAGCAGATGGTCACGGTTTATAACGCATTCGCGATTACACTGGAGGCGCCACCGTAGGCTGAAATCTAGCGCCAGTCTTAAAAATTCTTTGACCCACTGTGTATGATATGAAAAGTAGCTTACATGATTTTTATATTGCGAACACAAAACAGATCGATACACGAATTACCCAACGTGGTGCTCTGCCTTCTTGGGCTTCTTACATTCTTCATCACTTGCTTTTGCATTTCGTTTGGATTTTGTCCATTTTTGCTTGCGTTCATTGTGAGAATTCCGCGGCATTGTCGAAAATGTTAACCCGTTCGCACACGAAAACAATTTTTCAAAATTTTAGTTTAAACCACTGTGATATGTTCTATATATTTGAATAGATCTCGTCGAGAGCTATAAAACGATAGCACACACAGTCGTTTTGCCCTCACGATTACCGAGATGTACTGAGTCAACCGCGGCGGCGCACCCAGAAATATTGCATCATCTGCAGCGCGCACTGGGAACGAGGGTAGGGTCGTGCGCACGACGCATTGCGCAGTACGCGAATTGGGTTCCACACCGTATAAAACTATTTCTGAAATTCACTGGCAACTTTCCGTCATTTCTTTCGCGAATTAACGAAGCATATACATACATTAATATTATTAATAACATCTATGAAAATGCAAGTGCAAAGATTCGGCTGTTTGAAAATACAACACACGTAAAAATTGGAAAAGGAGTGAGACAAGGTGACACCATATCTCCGAAGCTCTTTAATGCCACATTGGAAAATGTCTTTCAATCACTGAACTGGGAAAACAAAGGGATAAGGATTAATGGAGATTATCTAAGTCACCTTCGTTTTGATGATGACGTAGTCATTTTTGCAACTACCCCATCAGAGCTGCACAGTATGATCCAGGAACTTGCTGATAAGAGTAAGGAACTGGGATTAAAAATGAACTTTCAGAAGACAAAAGCGATGTTCAATGCTTTTACAAGAAATGAAGATTTATCGATTGATGGAGAAAAGCTGGAGATAACAGACACGTACGTTTATCTTGGACAGCAGATATCAAGTGAGGGTCACATTGATGAAGAAATTAATCGGCGTACAAAACTTGCCTGGAGAGCTTTTTGAAGAAACAGCATAATTTTCAAGAGCAATATGCCATTATGTCTTAAAAGAAAAGTGTTTGATCAATGCATCCTTCCAGTGCTTACGTATGGTGCAGAGACGTGGACCTTAACTAAAAGAGACATACAAAGGCTGCAGACAACTTAAAGCAGCATGGAGAGGTGCATGCTTGGTGTAACCAGGAGAGATAGGAAGAGGAACTCGTGTATCAGAAAAATTATAAGAGTGAAAGACATCATGATCAGAGTTAAATCCCTGAAATGGCAATGGGCTGGACATACTGCCAGAAGGACAGACCATCGATGGACAGCCGAAATTTTAGATTGCATTCCAAGGGACAGGAAAAGACCCAGAAGAAGACCACATGGGAGATGGATGGATGAAATTCGAAAGTATGCGGGAGTGACATGGAGGAGACTGGCACAAGACAGACCGTTGTGGAGGAAACTTGGGGAGACCTTCGTCCAGCAGTGGATTGATAATGGTTGACAATTATGATGATGATGATATATATGTATATATCGTCATCATCAACCATTATCAATCCACTGCTGGACGAAGGTCTCCCCAAGTTTCCTCCACAACGGTCTGTCTTGTGCCAGTCTCCTCCATGTCACTCCCGCATACTTTCGAATTTCATCCACCCATCTCCCATGTGGTCTTCTTCTGGGTCTTTTCCTGTCCCTTGGAATGCAATCTAAAATTTCGGCTGTCCATCGATGGTCTGTCCTTCTGGCAGTATGTCCAGCCCATTGCCATTTCAGGGATTTAACTCTGATCATGATGTCTTTCACTCTTATAATTTTTCTGATACACGAGTTCCTCTTCCTATCTCTCCTGGTTACACCAAGCATGCACCTCTCCATGCTCTTTAAGTTGTCTGCAGCCTTTGTATGTCTCTTTTAGTTAAGGTCCACGTCTCTGCACCATACGTAAGCACTGGAAGGATGCATTGATCAAACACTTTTCTGATCCACGAGTTCCTCTTCTTATCTCTCCTGGTTACACCAAGCATGCACCTCTCTATGCTGCTTTGAGTTGTCTGCAGCCTTTGTATGTCTCTTTTAGTTAAGGTCCACGTCTCTGCACCATACGTAAGCACTGGAAGGATGCATTGATCAAACACTTTTCTTTTAAGACATAATGGCATATTGCTCTTGAAAATTATGCTGTTTCTTCCAAAAAGCTCTCCAGGCAAGTTTTGTACGCCGATTAATTTCTTCATCAATGTGACCCTCACTTGATATCTGCTGTCCAAGATAAACGTACGTGTCTGTTATCTCCAGCTTTTCTCCATCAATCGATAAATCTTCATTTCTTGTAAAAGCATTGAACATCACTTTTGTCTTCTGAAAGTTCATTTTTAATCCTACTTCTTTACTCTTGTCAGCAAGTTCCTGGATCATACTCTGCAGCTCTGATGGGGTAGTTGCAAAAATGACTACGTCATCAGCAAAACGAAGGTGGGTTAGATAATCTCCATTAATCTTTATCCCTTTGTTTTCCCAGTTCAGTGATTGAAAGACATTTTCCAATGTGGCATTAAAGAGCTTCGGAGATATGGTGTCACCTTGTCTCACTCTCTTTCCAATTCTTATTTGCGCTGTATCCTCAAATATCCGAACCTTTGCACTTACATTTTCATAGATGTTATTAATAATGCTAATGTATGCATCTTCAATACCGCAGGATTTCGAAGCCATTGTTACTGCTGATGGTTTCACGGAATCGAAGGCCTTTTCATAGTCAATAAAAGCAATGCATAATGGGAGTTCATATTGTTACGGTACGGAGCCGAGCTAGGTTATGCATTCCATCGCTCGCCACCAAAATGTTACGACCTCGGCCGCTATTTCACCGCGGTCAATCAATTTAACAACCGTAGCCGAGCAATTGGTATATTTCTTCTTTGAGGTCCTTCGACGTAGTTCTTGGCGCGAAAACTGTATTATATGGGCATGCACTTAAACAATTTGAACCAATCACATGCGTACACATAAATAATGTGTTCTATGACTGCACTGACTGCCTAAACAAATATTTAATTGGCTATAAAAACATAACAATGGCACGCATATGAATAAAACTTAGCTGTCTTCTGAACATAAGTGCTGGGTCAACTTAAACCTAAATCAGTTCCAGCTGATAGTTTTAATGAACTTAAATTCCTCAGTTCAGTTCTTGCAATATATTAGTTCAGTTCCTCGACTAATTGTATAGCAGAAGTAACAATAAAAACAAAACGTTTCTACTTACACGTGTCCTGTCGAGAATTTTCATGTTCGTAAGTCTTGGGGAACCTGATCACTTCGCTGGGATTTACGAAAAAAAAAAAAAAAAATTAATAGAAAATAAATAAAATACACAGAATGAAAATTCTCTACAGTCCCACGTTTCAAAATTGTGTTTGGAAGAGGCAGTGAGATAAGGGGAATAAATGGCCATATTCATTTTACTTCATAAAAAAAAAAAAAGAAAAGGAAAAAAAAAGGGGCGAGCAAAAGAAGACAGCATCAACCCCTTTTAGAAAACAAAATTATTCGCAGTTAATCACGGAATGGGGAAAAAGCGTTTCTGAAGAGAATTGTGAGAAAAGAAAAATATTTCTTTCAGCGACCGCCATTTTTAGGCAAAGGATTTTAGATGCTTCAAAAGTGTGTTCGCAGAGGGTTTTCTGGGCAGTGAGGCAAGCTATTTTTAGAATAGCATGGTGAAAAAGATACGCAGTTTCCCCCCCCCTTTTGCTTACGTGTGAAGGTCAGAGGTCACTCTCCTGGCGTGGGAGAGAAGTTCCATTGGGGGACTGCTGTTACCATGCAGAGGTCAGCCAATGGGAGGTCAGCAGTCTCAAACATCCCCGAGTGCTTTTGTACAATTGTGACACTTTTGTTCTGGTCGCTGCGCTAGCTGGTCGGCAGTTGACAGCGGAAAGCTAAATTTTCTCTCCTCGCCTTTTTGGTGGGGAGAGGACAGTCAGAATGAAAATGCGGAATCGAATCGCAAAGCTCAGTTAAAATGAGCATTTTTCAAGGATCTCATTTCTGGAAAAAGAAAAATTTGCGGACGACCACTGGGGTTGGTCTTGAATGCCAGCAGGTGCGAGCCTCAAGATGGAGCCGAGAAGGATCAGACCAGACCCGATTTTCCTACTTCCAAGCCCAACGTGCCTGTGAGGACCGAAAGTCCACCTCGGGGAGTTGCTGCCTCCATATTTAAGCTGGGCTGCGCCCTGGCTTCGGGGAGAAGGCCATGGCCATTAGGGACGGCCCTGCGAATAACATCGAATTCGACTGGTGGAACGCCGAGCTTGTCCTACCACTTCTGACTACAACCACCAGCATGGTTCCAAAATGCCAGTTTCCTGTTTCGTTGGCCAGACTCGCGGTACCAAAGAAAAGAAAAAAAAAAAAAAAAAAATTTGGAAGTGAATTGAAAATCAACCGGGACAGTGGTGTTCTCTTCGGCGTGTTTGTCAAGAAGTGTTGCTGCCCCGGTCCTAAAGGTAATTTTTTTGTTGGCAATTTTTTTTTTTTTTAAATATTATGTTGTGGGTTCTTTACAACTATCTAAGCAAGTGGGCTTTGAAATGGGGGGCTGTCGGAAAGATATGTTGCAAGGAAAGAGAGAAAAAAAAAAAAAAAAGGGAGTGTAAAAGTTTTCATTCAGGTTTTTTTTTTTTGTATGTTAGTGTTCTTGTGTGCTTAGGGAATGAACCACCTGAGTTAATGTTAGGCAGTGTAAAAATAAATTCCATGACATTTTCTGTGAGTAGTAAAAAAAAAAAAAAAAAAAAGAAGTGGAAGTGGATAATTTTCTGGGTCATGTAGGGATAGATGATATAATAAGTATATTAAGTTATTTCGGAATGAACAGCTCTCCAGACCAATATTTCTCTTAGGTGAAATTTAACTCTTTTTGTGCTCGGTGATTTTTGTATTTGTGAAGTAGAATTTGTATTTATGAACTTAGCGTAGGTGACATGTTGTTGGGAATTTTTCTTGTAGACTGGTAATTATTTTGGTTTAGTGTTTTGGTAAATTTAGGTGCTAAATTACTCTTTAAAATTTAATTTCTGTATTAGTGAGAGCTAATTTCTAGTTTCAGCCCGTAGATTAGAAAAACAGGTTTTTATGGGGGACAGAATATAAGAATTGGGCATACAGGCAGATATGAGCATATGTATAGTGTGACTAAAAAAAGAACCCGAATAGCTGATGTGTTTCTTAAAGAAGTGATGATTTTTCAGGAAAAGAGTGATCTAGGAAGTGTGGTGATCTATAGATTTTTCAGGAAATAAAGTAAGGTTTGGTATAGTGTGTCAAGTATGGTGTTATTGAGCTTTCTGGGAAATGAGTATGTACAGTGTGTTCCTGGGAAATAAAGATAAGTGATTTTCTGGGAAATGAGTGTGTTCCTGGGAAAATAAGGATATGAGTGTGTTCCTGGGAAAATAAGGATATGAAGTGTGTTCCTGGGGAAAATAGGATAAGAAGTAATTTTCTGGGGAAAAGGGTGATGTATTGAATTTTCTGGAAAATAGATGAAGAGATATTTTGGGGACAAGAGAACTCTTGTGGGATACTTTACCCTATGTAGACAATGCCGCGGGGTCTGAAAGGGTGCACGAAACAAATTGGGGGATTTGTTTTCTGCCCGAGTAAGCTTGTTCGGTCCATAGGAGGTGGTACCTATGAGGGGAGTGATATGGGTTGTCCCCAAATCAGAGTGAAGGAACAGAAAAGGGTTAGGTCGCACTTTTCTTTTTTTTTTTTTTTTTTTTTTTTTGATTGGAGGTTTAACGACCACCGTGAGCAACTCAATGGGCTATAAGCAGTCGCGCGTTCCTAATTTAGGGTCACTGGTTCCAGGGAAGGGAGAGAGCCAGTGCCGTAAGACAAACACAACATCCATTCATTGATTGATTGGAGGTTTAACGACCACCGTGAGCAACTCAATGGGCTATAAGCAGTCGCCCGTCCGTAATTTAGGGTCACTGGTTCCAGGGAAGGGAGAGAGCCAGTGCCGTAAGACAAACACAACATCCATTCATTGATTGATTGGAGGTTTAACGACCACCGTGAGCAACTCAATGGGCTATAAGCAGTCGCGCGTCCCTAATTTAGGGTCACTGGTTCCAGGGAAGGGAGAGAGCCAGTGCCGTAAGACAAACACAACATCCATTCATTGATTGATTGGAGGTTTAACGACCACCGTGAGCAACTCAATGGGCTATAAGCAGTCGCCCGTCCCTAATTTAGGGTCACTGGTTCCAGGGAAGGGAGAGAGCCAGTGCCGTAAGACAAACACAACATCCATTCATTGATTGATTGGAGGTTTAACGACCACCGTGAGCAACTCAATGGGCTATAAGCAGTCGCCCGTCCCTAATTTAGGGTCACTGGTTCCAGGGAAGGGAGAGAGCCAGTGCCGTAAGACAAACACAACATCCATTCATTGATTGATTGGAGGTTTAACGACCACCGTGAGCAACTCAATGGGCTATAAGCAGTCGCCCGTCCCTAATTTAGGGTCACTGGTTCCAGGGAAGGGAGAGAGCCAGTGCCGTAAGACAAACACAACATCCATTCATTGATTGATTGGAGGTTTAACGACCACCGTGAGCAACTCAATGGGCTATAAGCAGTCGCCCGTCCGTAATTTAGGGTCACTGGTTCCAGGGAAGGGAGAGAGCCAGTGCCGTAAGACAAACACAACATCCATTCATTGATTGATTGGAGGTTTAACGACCACCGTGAGCAACTCAATGGGCTATAAGCAGTCGCCCGTCCCTAATTTAGGGTCACTGGTTCCAGGGAAGGGAGAGAGCCAGTGCCGTAAGACAAACACAACATCCATTCATTGATTGATTGGAGGTTTAACGACCACCGTGAGCAACTCAATGGGCTATAAGCAGTCGCCCGTCCGTAATTTAGGGTCACTGGTTCCAGGGAAGGAGAGAGCCAGTGCCGTAAGACAAACACAACATCCATTCATTGATTGATTGGAGGTTTAACGACCACCGTGAGCAACTCAATGGGCTATAAGCAGTCGCCCGTCCCTAATTTAGGGTCACTGGTTCCAGGGAAGGGAGAGAGCCAGTGCCGTAAGACAAACACAACATCCATGCCTCACCGGGATTCGAACCCGGACCCCTTACGGACGAATGATCAGAGGCCAGCGCCTTAGATCACTGCGCCACCGGGGCGGCAGGTCGCACTTTGCTCCACTACACTGTATAAGCTGGGAATGGATTCACGACCCATTCCCGCCTTTAGACTCAAACTTTGTTGTTCCTGCAGTGAAATCGTGTTTTTCGAGGCAAGCGGAATTCGTTGAGTGAGATGATTGTTTGGCTTTAATGCCCGAGTTTAGTTCTACATGGGTGCTGGTAGATTTGGAGGACTTATAGTGGGGAATTTTTGAATAGTTGGATTTTTATGATAACTTGTGAGTAAATTGAGTAGAGTATTTAGTATATTGGGTTTTGTATAGTGTCGAGAATTGGTTCAGTGTCAGGTAATGCTACATCATCATCATCATCATTGTCAACCATTATCAATCCACTGCTGGACGAAGGTCTCCCCAAGTTTCCTCCACAACGGTCTATCTTGTGCCAGTCTCCTCCATGTCACTCCCGCATACTTTCGAATTTCATCCACCCATCTCCCATGTGGTCTTCTTCTGGGTCTTTTCCTGTCCCTTGGAATCCAATCTAAAATTTCGGCTGTGTCTGTCCTTCTGGCAGTATGTCCAGCCCATTGCCATTTCAGGGATTTAACTCTGATCATGATGTCTTGTCATTTTTCGGATCCACGAGTTCCTCTTCTTATCTCTCCTGGTTACACCAAGCATGCACCTCTCCATGCTGCTTTGAGTTGTCTGCAGCCTTTGTATGTCTCTTTTAGTTAAGGTCCACGTCTCTGCACCATACGTAAGCACTGGAAGGATGCATTGATCAAACACTTTTCTTTTAAGACATAATGGCATATTGCTCTTGAAAATTATGCTGTTTCTTCCAAAAGCTCTCCAGGCAAGTTTTGTACGCCGATTGATTTCTTCATCAATGTATATGGTTTAGAGTTGTCTGCAGCCTTTGTATGTCTCTTTTAGTTAAGGTCCACGTCTGTGCACCATACGTAAGCACTGGAAGGATGCATTGATCAAACACTTTTCTTTTAAGACATAATGGCATATTGCTCTTGAAAATTATGCTGTTTCTTCCAAAAGCTCTCCAGGCAAGTTTTGTACGCCGATTAATTTCTTCCTCAATGTATATGGTTTAGAGTTGTCTGCAGCCTTTGTATGTCTCTTTTAGTTAAGGTCCACGTCTCTGCACCATACGTAAGCACTGGAAGGATGCATTGATCAAACACTTTTCTTTTAAGACATAATGGCATATTGCTCTTGAAAATTATGCTGTTTCTTCCAAAAGCTCTCCAGGCAAGTTTTGTACGCCGATTGATTTCTTCATCAATGTATATGGTTTAGAGTTGTCTGCAGCCTTTGTATGTCTCTTTTAGTTAAGGTCCACGTCTGTGCACCATACGTAAGCACTGGAAGGATGCATTGATCAAACACTTTTCTTTTAAGACATAATGGCATATTGCTCTTGAAAATTATGCTGTTTCTTCCAAAAGCTCTCCAGGCAAGTTTTGTACGCCGATTAATTTCTTCATCAATGTATATGGTTTAGAGTTGTCTGCAGCCTTTGTATGTCTCTTTTAGTTAAGGTCCACGTCTGTGCACCATACGTAAGCACTGGAAGGATGCATTGATCAAACACTTTTCTTTTAAGACATAATGGCATATTGCTCTTGAAAATTATAGTTAGGATATGTAGATTTTAAGACAAATGTTGATTGAAGGCAAGGTTGTTGATTTTGAGACAAACTTTCACGGAGGTGTAGAACCTGGTATAAAATAACTTTTCATTATGTAAAATTTTGGCAGTTGATATGTTAGTTAAAAAGTGAATTCAGAAGACTGGTCTGAGAGGGTTGGTTTGAGCGATTAGAATAACATAGTGTAAACATATGCATATAATACTTTTTTTTTTTTTCAAGAGAAAGAGAGAGAGAGAGAGAGATTTGCCTTCCACCTACTTAAGTTGCACACTATGTTAAAGCAAGTGTTTGTGCTGTGCGGTGTAATTTAATCAAATTCTGGTATTGATATGTGGTTTTGGGACTGTAACTGGTGCGATATTTGCTAAGCTGTCAGATGTTTATTGTTTTTAGGCCTAGTGGCCGGGTTTGAAATTGTGTCAAAATTTACTCTCACACTTGTTAAGTTTTACAATAAATATAGGCCAAGTGGCCTTTCAAAAACCTAAACCTTAGTGCAGTGAAGTTTTAGATGTTTTCAGTTTAAATTTTCATCCCATGGTTCAAGTGCATCCCCCTCAGCAATAACTGAGGTGGGAAAGTAATCTGAGGCTATAGTGGTAAAATCAATGTTTTTGTCCTAACTAGCTAATTTGATCATCGCCACTTCCAAAAGGTTATTTACACGTGTACATTGTATACCATTAAATTTTAGTGTTTACAAATTTGGTACACATGCAAACAATAGTTACCTTTTCTTACACTTTCAGGTGTACTTACTCATCAAACGCAAACAATACAATAGTAACTTTAAGGAATTACCAAATTCAGTGGTGCATTTGATTTGATTTTTCTATTTTGTTTCATGGCCTTATTCAAAATTTCAGTTTTGTTTCGAAATGCATCCACCCATCTCCCAAATTTAAATTTTCTATAATTTCCATATAAATTTCAATACCAGCATAAATATAGTCTCTTTTAATAAATAACTTCAATCGATATTTTTTTCACCATAACACTCGACTAATTGCATAGCAGAAGTAACAATAAAAACAAAACGTTTCTGCTTACACGGATGCTGTCAAGAATAAATCCAAACTTTGATTTAACTTTTCACCTGTATATTTGTTAGGTATCCAAGCCACCGCTCTTACGCTACCAATTTTCCTTGCACCGGCTTTATGCCGTTGCACTTACACATAGTGGCTGCGCTGCTTATGTAGTCACACACACACACACACACACACACACACGGAGCCTCGCTTCCCCCGCAGGACCAACTCGCCTCTATGACTCTCTGCTAACTGCACTTCTTTCGCTTTTCCCTGATCTTGTCTCCCCAACCGGTCTCGTCTCTGTCTTTTCTGCCCCTCTTCCGCTGCCGTTTTTCCTCCGACTCACAAACTCGGTTCTTCCTCTCTCCTCTCTCTCCTCTAAATCTCTTTATCGTTTTCTAGTGCACCTTGCCACCCCTTCACCGCTTTCTATTCTGGAGGTTCCCCCTGCTTCTCTTCCTCTTGTCTGGGCAGCTGCCCGCTCACCCTTATCTGCCCCTCTTGAAATTAATACCCACTGGCTCTTTTTGCATAATCGCCTCCCTGTTCCGTATTTTCTCTTTCGCATGTCTCTTCTCTCCTCCCCTCTCTGCTCCTTCTGCGCACAGGAGGCAGACGTTTCTCACGTCTACCTTTACTGTCCCATCCTGATGCCTCTCCTCCACCAGGCTTTCCGGATTGCCAGTCGCTCTTGTTCTCAAGATCTTCCGTTCACTGCCTACAGACATCTTCTTCTGCGGGCTCATCCACCTACAACTCTTCCTTCAGTATGTGCCTATCTTTTCGTGCTGGTTAAACACGTTATTTACGTATACCTTCAACAACTCCGCAGCATTTCCTCGCCGGTCTCTTTACACCAGGCCAGCGCAGCACTTTTGTGCCATTTTCAAGATCGATTGCTTTCTCGACTCCGCCTGGAGTACCAGTCGGCTTCTTCCAGTCGTCGAGAAGCCACCTTCTATGCTACCTGGGCGCCGGCCGCTCCATGGTTTGCGATTGATTCTGGACTGCTACACCTATCAGAACCCTAGGACATTCTACACCTCCTTTGCTGAGTTCCGTGGCACCCTGGTGGCCCTCCTCCACTCTACGACTCGTGCAATCCACACTACCGTTGAATTGTGAATGCTAACGCCATCTCAGTGTATTTTCATGCTTACTCGTGTACATTACTTACTTTCACCCCGCCTGTATTATGTTGCTTTGGTGCCCTCGTTAAATAACTTGCACAATTGTGCACGCTGTGTTTTTATCTCATGTATGTAATGTTTTACCTTCACGGCGGTGTTTGTGCTGTTCTTTTTCTAATTGTGTACTATTGTTTCGCCTGTGTTATCCTGTAAATCATGCCCAGCCAATGTCATGTGACACGATGTGTTTCTCTTTGTCATTTCTGCAATATTTATTCAATAAGCTTTGCTTGCAGCATTTGTTATTCATCCCCATTGTCATTGCAGTGTATATACCATCATGTTTTTAACAGTTTTGTATTATTTCCCAGTGAGATGCCCAATACTGTACGTCTCCCTCTTATGTTTTCTTATGATAAATTAGAATAAAGCGATTTTGAAACCTTCGCAGCTTCAGGGATGAGAGGATGGTGATTCAACACTGCCGTAGTCGGACTCGAACCCGATCTTCGGCTTGGCTTCGCTTCGACCAACGCCCACTCGCCAACTTCAGAATTTCTCCATAACGTCACTCCAATGGGCCAACCAGTCGCCGATTTCCATTAGGCTTCCGGCCTAGAAATTGCTGCCTTTATCACGCGGATTTATAGGCATTGCGCTGTCTTTATGGCAAACTGGCATCTCTTTAGCTGCTCCGAGTTGTAGTCTTCGTTTCTTGCCAAATGCAGGGAGATTCGCTGCTTCACTTATCCCAATTCATATAGCAGATCCGAGGCATCCAATCCAACCTTCCACATCGGAGAGCGTACAGACAACTACACTGTTTTCCTTATTTTTACGCTAAGTGCGAAATCTTATTTTTCTGCAAGGACCGCAAAGTTTTGTCGCAATCGAAGCGTTTCTGCGTAATTTATGACGCGTAAGGGCGATGGAATAGATCCCGCTCCTATGTCTTGACCTTTGACCCCATTTCGTCCGTTTTCAATAGGGTTCGTCTCCAGGTTGTCGCCTACCACATATTAAAATTTCATCGAAATCGAACCATTTTTACGCGAGTTATCGTGAGGACTGATAGACGGACAAAGCTGTAGCATATACGCTTCTTTTTGGAAAACGTAAAATAGAGGAACTCGTGGATCAGGAAAATGACAAGAGTGGAAGACATCGTGATCAGAGTATAATCCCTGAAGTGGCAATGGGCTATACCGTGACCTTTAGGCATAGATGCCAACTAGTACGGATTTTCCGTAATTTTACGGATTTTTGGTTGCCGTTATACGGAAGTATACGGAAACACCGCTGAAATTACGAAAAATCGCCATTTGATTTAATTTTCTGAGATAGGAAGCAAATTTTCATCAACTTAAAATTTTTTGTTGGTGTTTTTCGGGGGGGGGAATTAAATGCTACATTAAGGGCAGCCAGACCTGCGCCAATTGCGCCAGCCCGCGCTAAAACGTTGTTCTTGCGTCATTCTGCTAAAAAAAATCGCCATTTCGACGAAATCTGCGCTAATTTTGCGCCAAAAGTTAAAATTTACCGGTCATCGATATTTTAGCGTTATCTTACCACATTCGAAATCGATTCAGCCGTTAATTCGTACGTGAGGTTCTTTCGCGGATTCGCGGAGCCCCCCCCCCCCCCACCCCCCCGTTTTTTTTTTTTTTGTCATTTTCGATGGAAAAGTAAAGGAATTTTCGGGATATTAGTTCGGGATAAAGTGAAGAAATTTTCGGGATATTAGTTCGTTATAAAGTGAAGAAATTTTCGGGATATTAGTTCGGGATAAAGTGAAGAAATTTTCGGGATATTAGTTCGGGATAAAGTGAAGAAATTTTCGGGATATTAGTTCGGGATAAAGTGAAGAAATTTTTGGGATATTAGTTCGGGATAAAGTGAAGAAATTTTCGGGATATTAGTTCGGGATAAAGTGAAGAAATTTTCGGGATATTAGTTCGGGATAAAGTGAAGAAATTTTCGGGATATTAGTTCGGGATAAAGTGAAGAAATTTTCGGGATATTAGTTCGGGATAAAGAGAAGAAATTTTCGGGATATTAGTTCGGGATAAAGTGAAGAAATTTTTGGGATATTAGTTCGGGATAAAGTGAAGAAATTTTCGGGATATTAGTTCGGGATAAAGTGAAGAAATTTTCGGGATATTAGTTCGGGATAAGGTGAAGAAATTTTCGGGATAAAGTGAAGAAATTTTCGGGATATTAGTTCGGGATAAAGTGAAGAAATTTTTGGGATATTAGTTCGGGATAAAGTGAAGAAATTTTCGGGATATTAGTTCGGGATAAAGTGAAGAAATTTTCGGGATATTAGTTCGGGATAAAGTGAAGAAATTTTCGGGATATTAGTTCGGGATAAAGTGAAGAAATTTTCGGGATATTAGTTCGGGATAAAGTGAAGAAATTTTCGGGATATTAGTTCGGCATAAAGTGAAGAAATTTTCGGGATATTAGTTCGGCATAAAGTGAAGAAATTTTCGGGATATTAGTTCGGGATAAAGTGAAGAAATTTTTGGGATATTAGTTCGGGATAAAGTGAAGAAATTTTCGGGATATTAGTTCGGGATAAAGTGAAGAAATTTTCGGGATATTAGTTCGGGATAAAGTGAAGAAATTTTCGGGATATTAGTTCGGGATAAAGTGAAGAAATTTTCGGGATATTAGTTCGGGATAAAGTGAAGAAATTTTCGGGATATTAGTTCGGGATAAACTGAAGAAATTTTCGGGATATTAGTTCGGGATAAAGTGAAGAAATTTTCGGGATATTAGTTCGGGATAAACTGAAGAAATTTTCGGGATATTAGTTCGGGATAAAGTGAAGAAATTTTCGGGATATTAGTTCGGGATAAAGTGAAGAAATTTTCGGGATATTAGTTCGGGATAAAGTGAAGAAATTTTCGGGATATTAGTTCGGCATAAAGTGAAGAAATTTTCGGGATATTAGTTCGGCATAAAGTGAAGAAATTTTCGGGATATTAGTTCGGGATAAAGTGAAGAAATTTTCGGGATATTAGTTCGGGATAAAGTGAAGAAATTTTTGGGATATTAGTTCGGGATAAAGTGAAGAAATTTTCGGGATATTAGTTCGGGATAAAGTGAAGAAATTTTCGGGATATTAGTTCGGGATAAAGTGAAGAAATTTTCGGGATATTAGTTCGGGATAAAGTGAAGAAATTTTCGGGATATTAGTTCGGGATAAACTGAAGAAATTTTCGGGATATTAGTTCGGGATAAAGTGAAGAAATTTTCGGGATATTAGTTCGGGATAAAGTGAAGAAATTTTCGGGATATTAGTTCGGGATAAAGTGAAGAAATTTTCGGGATATTAGTTCGGGATAAAGTGAAGAAATTTTCGGGATATTAGTTCGGGATAAAGTGAAGAAATTTTCGGGATATTAGTTCGGCATAAAGTGAAGAAATTTTCGGGATATTAGTTCGGGATAAAGTGAAGAAATTTTCGGGATATTAGTTCGGGATAAAGTGAAGAAATTTTCGGGATATTAGCTCGGGATAAAGTGAAGAAATTTTCGGGATATTAGTTCGGGATAAAGTGAAGACATTTTCGGGATATTAGTTCGGGATAAAGTGAAGAAATTTTAGGGATATTAGTTCGGGATAAAGTGAAGAAATTTTCGGGATATTAGTTCGGGATAAAGTGAAGAAATTTTCGGGATATCGTATTCCGTCTGATGACATTGTTTTGTCTTTTTAAACGTTAGCTTGAAAATGTTGGATAAATTTCCGAAAACTGAAGTCAATAAGTCAATTCAGCTTGAAAATGTTGGATAAATTTCCGAAAACTGAAGTCAATAAGTCAATTCAGCTTGAAAATGTTGGATAAATTTCCGAAAACTGAAGTCAATTCATCTTGAAAATGTTGGATAAATTTCCGAAAACTGAAGTCAATTCAGCTTGAAAATGTTGGATAAATTTCCGAAAACTGAAGTCAATTCAGCTTGAAAATGTTGGATAAATTTCCGAAAACTGAAGTCAATTCAGCTTGAAAATGTTGGATAAATTTCCGAAAACTGAAGTCAATTCAGCTTGAAAATGTGGGATAAATTTCCGAAAACTGAAGTCAATTCAGCTTGAAAATGTTGGATAAATTTCCGAAAACTGAAGTCAATTCAGCTTGAAAATGTTGGATAAATTTCCGAAAATTGAAGTCAATTCAGCTTGAAAATGTTGGATAAATTTCCGAAAACTGAAGTCAATTCAGCTTGAAAATGTTGGATAAATTTCCGAAAACTGAAGTCAATTCAGCTTGAAAATGTTGGATAAATTTCCGAAAACTGAAGTCAATTCAGCTTGAAAATGTTGGATAAATTTCCGAAAACTGAAGTCAATTCAGCTTGAAAATGTTGGATAAATTTCCGAAAACTGAAGTCAACTCAGCTTGAAAATGTTGGATAAATTTCCGAAAACTGAAGTCAACTCAGCTTGAAAATGTTGGATAAATTTCCGAAAACTGAAGTCAATTCAGCTTGAAAATGTTGGATAAATTTCCGAAAACCGAAGTCAATTCAGCTTGAAAATGTTGGATAAATTTCCGAAAACTGAAGTCAATTCAGCTTGAAAATGTGGGATAAATTTCCGAAAACTGAAGTCAATTCAGCTTGAAAATGTTGGATAAATTTCCGAAAACTGAAGTCAATTCAGCTTGAAAATGTTGGATAAATTTCCGAAAATTGAAGTCAATTCAGCTTGAAAATGTTGGATAAATTTCCGAAAATTGAAGTCAACTCAGCTTGAAAATGTTGGATAAATTTCCGAAAACTGAAGCCAACTCAGCTTGAAAATGTTGGATAAATTTCCGAAAACTGAAGTCAATTCATCTTGAAAATGTTGGATAAATTTCCGAAAACTGAAGTCAATTCAGCTTGAAAATGTTGGATAAACTTCCGAAAACTGAAGTCAACTCAGCTTGAAAATGTTGGATAAATTTCCGAAAACTGAAGTCAACTCAGCTTGAAAATGTTGGATAAATTTCCGAAAACTGAAGTCAATTCAGCTTGAAAATGTTGGATAAATTTCCGAAAACTGAAGTCAACTCAGCTTGAAAATGTTGGATAAATTTCCGAAAACTGAAGTCAATTCAGCTTGAAAATGTTGGATAAATTTCCGAAAACTGAAGTCAATTCAGCTTGAAAATGTTGGATAAATTTCCGAAAACTGAAGTCAACTCAGCTTGAAAATGTTGGATAAATTTCCGAAAACTAAAGTCAATTCAGCTTGAAAATGTTGGATAAATTTCCGAAAACTAAAGTCAATTCAGCTTGAAAATGTTGGATAAATTTCCGAAAACTGAAGTCAATTCAGCTTGAAAATGTTGGATAAATTTCCGAAAACTGAAGTCAATTCAGCTTGAAAATGTTGGATAAATTTCCGAAAACTGAAGTCAACTCAGCTTGAAAATGTTGGATAAATTTCCGAAAACTGAAGTCAATTCAGCTTTAAAATGTTGGATAAATTTCCGAAAACTGAAGTCAATTCAGCTTGAAAATGTTGGATAAATTTCCGAAAACTGAAGTCAACTCAGCTTGAAAATGTTGGATAAATTTCCGAAAACTGAAGTCAATTCAGCTTGAAAATGTTGGATAAATTTCCGAAAACTGAAGTCAATTCAGCTTGAAAATGTTGGATAAATTTCCGAAAACTGAAGTCAATTCAGCTTGAAAATGTGGGATAAATTTCCGAAAACTGAAGTCAATTCAGCTTGAAAATGTTGGATAAATTTCCGAAAACTAAAGTCAATTCAGCTTGAAAATGTTGGATAAATTTCCGAAAACTAAAGTCAATTCAGCTTGAAAATGTTGGATAAATTTCCGAAAACTAAAGTCAATTCAGCTTGAAAATGTTGGATAAATTTCCGAAAACTAAAGTCAATTCATCTTGAAAATGTTGGATAAATTTCCGAAAACTGAAGTCAATTCAGCTTGAAAATGTTGGATAAATTTCCGAAAACTGAAGTCAATTCAGCTTGAAAATGTTGGATAAATTTCCGAAAACTGAAGTCAAATCAGCTTGAAAATGTTGGATAAATTTCCGAAAACTAAAGTCAATTCAGCTTGAAAATGTTGGATAAATTTCCGTAAACTAAAGTCAATTCATCTTGAAAATGTTGTATAAATTTCCGAAAACTGAAGTCAATTCAGCTTGAAAATGTTGGATAAATTTCCGAAAACTGAAGTCAATTCAGCTTGAAAATGTTGGATAAATTTCCGAAAACTGAAGTCAATTCAGCTTGAAAATGTTGGATAAATTTCCGAAAATTGAAGTCAACTCAGCTTGAAAATGTTGGATAAATTTCCGAAAACTGAAGCCAACTCAGCTTGAAAATGTTGGATAAATTTCCGAAAACTGAAGTCAAATCAGCTTGAAAATGTTGGATAAATTTCCGAAAACTAAAGTCAATTCAGCTTGAAAATGTTGGATAAATTTCCGAAAACTAAAGTCAATTCAGCTTGAAAATGTTGGATAAATTTCCGAAAACTGAAGTCAATTCATCTTGAAAATGTTGGATAAATTTCCGAAAACTGAAGTCAATTCAGCTTGAAAATGTTGGATAAATTTCCGAAAACTGAAGTCAATTCAGCTTGAAAATGTTGGATAAATTTCCGAAAACTGAAGTCAATTCATCTTGAAAATGTTGGAAAAATTTCCGAAAACTGAAGTCAATTCAGCTTGAAAATGTTGGATAAATTTCCGAAAACTGAAGTCAATTCAGCTTGAAAATGTTGGATAAATTTCCGAAAACTGAAGTCAATTCAGCTTGAAAATGTTGGATAAATTTCCGAAAACTGAAGTCAGTTCAGCTTGAAAATGTTGGATAAACTTCCGAAAACAAGTCAATTCAGCTTGAAAATGTTGGATAAATTTCCGAAAACTGAAGTCAATTCAGCTTGAAAATGTTGGATAAATTTCCGAAAACTGAAGTCAATTCATCTTGAAAATGTTGGAAAAATTTCCGAAAACTGAAGTCAATTCAGCTTGAAAATGTTGGATAAATTTCCGAAAACTGAAGTCAATTCAGCTTGAAAATGTTGGATAAATTTCCGAAAACTGAAGTCAATTCAGCTTGAAAATGTTGGATAAACTTCCGAAAACAAGTCAATTCAGCTTGAAAATGTTGGATAAATTTCCGAAAACTGAAGTCAATTCAGCTTGAAAATGTTGGATAAATTTCCGAAAACTGAAGTCAATTCAGCTTGAAAATGTTGGATAAATTTCCGAAAATTGAAGTCAATTCAGCTTGAAAATGTTGGATAAATTTCCGAAAACTGAAGTCAATTCAGCTTGAAAATGTTGGATAAATTTCCGAAAACTGAAGTCAATTCAGCTTGAAAATGTTGGATAAATTTCCGAAAACTGAAGTCAATTCAGCTTGAAAATGTTGGATAAATTTCCGAAAACTGAAGTCAATTCAGCTTGAAAATGTTGGATAAATTTCCGAAAACTGAAGTCAACTCAGCTTGAAAATGTTGGATAAATTTCCGAAAACTGAAGTCAACTCAGCTTGAAAATGTTGGATAAATTTCCGAAAACCGAAGTCAATTCAGCTTGAAAATGTTGGATAAATTTCCGAAAACTGAA
This sequence comes from Macrothele yani, assembly GCA_039090855.1. NCBI lineage: Eukaryota > Metazoa > Arthropoda > Arachnida > Araneae > Macrothelidae > Macrothele > Macrothele yani. The sequence continues at coordinate 6,577,743 of CM077034.1, forward strand.
GTCAATTCAGCTTGAAAATGTGGGATAAATTTCCGAAAACTGAAGTCAATTCAGCTTGAAAATGTTGGATAAATTTCCGAAAACTGAAGTCAATTCAGCTTGAAAATGTTGGATAAATTTCCGAAAATTGAAGTCAATTCAGCTTGAAAATGTTGGATAAATTTCCGAAAATTGAAGTCAACTCAGCTTGAAAATGTTGGATAAATTTCCGAAAACTGAAGCCAACTCAGCTTGAAAATGTTGGATAAATTTCCGAAAACTGAAGTCAATTCATCTTGAAAATGTTGGATAAATTTCCGAAAACTGAAGTCAATTCAGCTTGAAAATGTTGGATAAACTTCCGAAAACTGAAGTCAACTCAGCTTGAAAATGTTGGATAAATTTCCGAAAACTGAAGTCAACTCAGCTTGAAAATGTTGGATAAATTTCCGAAAACTGAAGTCAATTCAGCTTGAAAATGTTGGATAAATTTCCGAAAACTGAAGTCAACTCAGCTTGAAAATGTTGGATAAATTTCCGAAAACTGAAGTCAATTCAGCTTGAAAATGTTGGATAAATTTCCGAAAACTGAAGTCAATTCAGCTTGAAAATGTTGGATAAATTTCCGAAAACTGAAGTCAACTCAGCTTGAAAATGTTGGATAAATTTCCGAAAACTAAAGTCAATTCAGCTTGAAAATGTTGGATAAATTTCCGAAAACTAAAGTCAATTCAGCTTGAAAATGTTGGATAAATTTCCGAAAACTGAAGTCAATTCAGCTTGAAAATGTTGGATAAATTTCCGAAAACTGAAGTCAATTCAGCTTGAAAATGTTGGATAAATTTCCGAAAACTGAAGTCAATTCAGCTTGAAAATGTTGGATAAATTTCCGAAAACTGGAAGTCAATTCAGCTTGAAAATGTTGGATAAATTTCCGAAAACTGAAGTCAATTCAGCTTGAAAATGTTGGATAAATTTCCGAAAACTGAAGTCAATTCAGCTTGAAAATGTTGGATAAATTTCCGAAAACTGAAGTCAATTCAGCTTGAAAATGTTGGATAAATTTCCGAAAACTGAAGTCAATTCAGCTTGAAAATGTTGGATAAATTTCCGAAAACTGAAGTCAATTCAGCTTGAAAATGTTGGATAAATTTCCGAAAACTAAAGTCAATTCAGCTTGAAAATGTTGGATAAATTTCCGAAAACTAAAGTCAATTCAGCTTGAAAATGTTGGATAAATTTCCGAAAACTGAAGTCAATTCAGCTTGAAAATGTTGGATAAATTTCCGAAAACTGAAGTCAATTCAGCTTGAAAATGTTGGATAAATTTCCGAAAACTGAAGTCAATTCAGCTTGAAAATGTTGGATAAATTTCCGAAAACTGAAGTCAATTCAGCTTGAAAATGTTGGATAAATTTCCGAAAACTGAAGTCAATTCAGCTTGAAAATGTTGGATAAATTTCCGAAAACTGAAGTCAATTCAGCTTGAAAATGTTGGATAAATTTCCGAAAACTGAAGTCAATTCAGCTTGAAAATGTTGGATAAATTTCCGAAAACTGAAGTCAATTCAGCTTGAAAATGTTGGATAAATTTCCGAAAACTGAAGTCAATTCAGCTTGAAAATGTTGGATAAATTTCCGAAAACTGAAGTCAATTCAGCTTGAAAATGTTGGATAAATTTCCGAAAACTGAAGTCAATTCAGCTTGAAAATGTTGGATAAATTTCCGAAAACTGAAGTCAATTCAGCTTGAAAATGTTGGATAAATTTCCGAAAACTGAAGTCAATTCAGCTTGAAAATGTTGGATAAATTTCCGAAAACTGAAGTCAATTCAGCTTGAAAATGTTGGATAAATTTCCGAAAACTGAAGTCAATTCAGCTTGAAAATGTTGGATAAATTTCCGAAAACTGAAGTCAATTCAGCTTGAAAATGTTGGATAAATTTCCGAAAACTGAAGTCAATTCAGCTTGAAAATGTTGGATAAATTTCCGAAAACTGAAGTCAATTCAGCTTGAAAATGTTGGATAAATTTCCGAAAACTGAAGTCAATTCAGCTTGAAAATGTTGGATAAATTTCCGAAAACTGAAGTCAATTCAGCTTGAAAATGTTGGATAAATTTCCGAAAACTGAAGTCAATTCAGCTTGAAAATGTTGGATAAATTTCCGAAAACTGAAGTCAATTCAGCTTGAAAATGTTGGATAAATTTCCGAAAACTGAAGTCAATTCAGCTTGAAAATGTTGGATAAATTTCCGAAAACTGAAGTCAATTCAGCTTGAAAATGTTGGATAAATTTCCGAAAACTGAAGTCAATTCAGCTTGAAAATGTTGGATAAATTTCCGAAAACTGAAGTCAATTCAGCTTGAAAATGTTGGATAAATTTCCGAAAACTGAAGTCAATTCAGCTTGAAAATGTTGGATAAATTTCCGAAAACTGAAGTCAATTCAGCTTGAAAATGTTGGATAAATTTCCGAAAACTGAAGTCAATTCAGCTTGAAAATGTTGGATAAATTTCCGAAAACTGAAGTCAATTCAGCTTGAAAATGTTGGATAAATTTCCGAAAACTGAAGTCAATTCAGCTTGAAAATGTTGGATAAATTTCCGAAAACTGAAGTCAATTCAGCTTGAAAATGTTGGATAAATTTCCGAAAACTGAAGTCAATTCAGCTTGAAAATGTTGGATAAATTTCCGAAAACTGAAGTCAATTCAGCTTGAAAATGTTGGATAAATTTCCGAAAACTGAAGTCAATTCAGCTTGAAAATGTTGGATAAATTTCCGAAAACTGAAGTCAATTCAGCTTGAAAATGTTGGATAAATTTCCGAAAACTGAAGTCAATTCAGCTTGAAAATGTTGGATAAATTTCCGAAAACTGAAGTCAATTCAGCTTGAAAATGTTGGATAAATTTCATAAATTTCCGAAAACTGAAGTCAATTCAGCTTGAAAATGTTGGATAAATTTCCGAAAACTGAAGGCTTGAAAAACCGTTATTTCAAGCCATGTTTCCCAATTCAGCGATAGCAAAAATATTCGTGTGGAAGAACCAAGGCTACTGCACTAATTCAGCACATGGCCAGTGTTTCTACATATAACATCGTATCTGAAGTTAAAAAAAAATCCTTTTTCTCTATCTACGGACGGAAGTTATGATGCTCAAGCAAATAAACTGTATCCCATTACAATAACATATTTTAACGAAAAAAATAGGGAAAAAGTCTACTGTTTTGTTATCATTGGTTGAATCAAGTAATAATACAGGTGAAGGAATATTCAACGTTTTGAACAATGAGTTTGTTAAAAAAATATCTCATGGAGCAACTGTGTGTCATTTTCCTGTGACAATGCCTAACACTATGATAGGTCAAGTAAAAGGTGTTGTTTCTCACATAAAGAAGGTTCAGCCTGCAATCACAGTGCAGCGATGTTCATGCCATTTAGTAAATTTAGCTGCACAGAAATCTGCTGCTCAACTGAAAGGATTTAAATGTTGAGCAGTTTCTGATACAGTTGTACTTTTTTTGGAGAAAAGTTCAAAGAGGAAACACAATCTAAAACTGAGTCATGCTGTTTGTGGTACTAAACCACACAAAATTCTAAAGCATGTCAATACTCGCTGGTTATCACTTTTGGAATCCATTGACAGAATTTTAGAACAGTGGGAGGCTCTAAAACATTATTATTTCAGTGACAATGAAGAAGCTAATTCACAGTATAAGAACCTTGCAAGTATGATTGGAAATCCTTCATCTAAACTTTATTGTCTTGTTTTATCTGCTACTCTTCCTTTGTTTACATCTGTTAACGTGTTCTTGCAACAGGAAGCTCCGCTTGTGCATGTATTAAAAAGAAAACTTAATAGTCTGTTATCTGAATTGCTTGTACGATTTATCAAGCCATCGGCATTTGATGTGACAGCAACATCTCTTGCAGATGGAAATTTTGGAAGAAGGAGAAATCAAGAAGAAAACTGTGATCTCGTAATTGGGTCTAAAGCGAGATCTTATATAGGCACAACTGCAGATCTGAGTGAAGACACAGTGGCTACTTTTTATTCTGAGGTAAGGGAATTTTACAAGGCAGTCTGCAATTCCATGCCGCCCCGGTGGCGCAGTGGTCTAAGGCGTTGGCCTCTGATCATTCGTCCGTAAGGGGTCCGGGTTCGAATCCCGGTCAGGCATGGATGTTGTGTTTGTCTTACGGCACTGGCTCTTTCCCTTCCCTGGAACCAGTGACCCAAAATTAGGGACGGGCGACTGCTTATAGCCCATTGAGTTGCTCACGGTGGTCGTTAAACAAGCAAAGCAATTCCATTTTAAGAAAATTTCCACTTAATGATGAATTTCTGAGTCATGCTGAAATTGCAGATGTAGCATTAAGGCAAAGTGTTTCTTTTGCATCAGTCCAATATATGTGTTCCCTGTTTCCCAGTTTTGAAACCAGAAGAATCTGACAAGGTGGAATCTGAATTTGCTCACTACCAGTTTGAAAATTTTAACTGCGCTGTTACTTCTGGGAGAATGGATGAAGTGTGGCACAGAATTTCTTTAATGAGAAATGAAAGTGGCCAGTTGAAGTATGAATCATTAAGCAAAATTATGAAAATGATTTTAATAGTCCCTCATAGCAATGCAAGTACAGAAAGAATTTTCAGTATTGTGAAAAAAACCATGAATGAATTCAGAACTAATTTAAGTACTCGTGTGCTGTCTTCTTTATTAGTAGAAAAAATAAATAGCATTGCACACAGTGAACTATGCTATCAGAAAAAGTTTTTGCAAATTGAACTAAGGAAGGCCAAAATGGCAACTACAACCAGTTTATCATAATAATTTGGCAACATTCCAAGGAATAATTTTTCTTCATGTCTGGAGGTAATTTATTATATTTTCCTGGTAGACAGTATTTTAAATTTTCCCACTAGCAAATTATTTTTTATTGTATTATTATTATTATTATTTTGTTAATAGTTCTGACAGATTAAAATTTGTTGCAGTGTTAAATACCCAAATTTGCCGCTGTAGACTGAATTACTGAAAATTACTGAAAAAAAAAAAATTGTTACTGAAAATTGAACATGTTGGTTACTGAAAACTACTTTTAGAGGTTGGCATCTATGCCTTTAGGTCACGGCTATACTCCAACTCAACCTAAGAGTGTACCACTACGAAGGGTAGAAAACCGCTACCTCCGCCACGAAAAGTAGTCCCTAGCGTTTAGAGAGAAGAGCAACAGAATTATTGCTTAGAATCCATTTCTGTTTGCTCAGCAGTTTACCAGACAAAATTGCGATCTATAAAAAAATATTCCAGAAAGAAGTTAGTGCGCTTTTAGAAATAAATTTGATATCAGGAGTTCCTCAATCAAGAGTTTGGTTGTTTCTGTCCATTTCGGATACAACTCAGAGAAGGGAAGAAAACCTGTCCCAGAATTCACAACACAGAGGCAATTAAATTGACGATCGGGGAAACTTGAAGGGTATCTTACTTAAACAAGCCAGTAGGGAAAGAAGTTCGGACTCCAGCAGACCCCCATTCAGAATCCCAACTGTTGTGTGATACACACTGACGGAAAAAAGAAATCCCAACACCACGAAAAACTAGTTGTAGAGGAATGAAATGGCGGCAATACATTTGTATAGGTAACATATTTAATCGATTAAGGTTTCAAGATCACAGCTTAATGTAAGCGCGAGAAGAGCCATTTTAAATGTGAAATGCTGGTACATTAATAACCGCCAGAATGTTGAATGCAAGCACGCAAACGTTCATGCATTGTGTCGTACAGGTGCTGGATGTCAGTTTGTGGGATGGAGTTCCATGCCTGTTGCACTTGGTCGGTCAATACAGGAACGGTTAATGCTAGTTGGGAGTGACGCTGGGAGTTGTCGTCCAATGATGTCCCATACGTGCTCGATTGGATAAAGATCTGGTGATCTAGCAGGCCACGGCAACATGTCGATACTCTGTAGAGCATGTTGGGTTACAACAGCGGTATGCGGGCGAGCGTTATCCTGTTGGAAAACACCCCCTGGAATGCTGTTCATGAATGGCAGCACAACAGGTTGAATCACCAGACCGACGTACAACTGTGCTGTCAGGGTGCGTGGGATAACCACGAGAGTGCTCCTGCTGTCATAGGAAAATGCTCCCCAGACCATAACTCCAGGTGTAGGTCCAGTGTGTCTCGGCCACAGACAGGTTGGTTGCAGGCGCTCACCTGGCCTCCTTCTAACCAACACACGGCCATCACTGGCACCCAGTCAGAACCGGCTTTCATCAGAAAACACAACAGATCTCCACTCCGTCCTCCAATGAGCTCTAGCTTGACACCACTGACGTCGCAAACGGCAGTGGTTTGGAGTAAGTGGAATGCACGCTACAGGGCGTCTGGCTCGGAGCTGTCCTTCAAGTAACCGATTTGTAACAGTTCGTTGTGTCACTGTGGTGGCAACTGCAGCTCAAATTGCTGCCGCAGACGCGGTACGATGCGCCACGGCCATACGCCGTACACGGCGGTCTTCCCTCTCAGTAGTGCCACGTGGCCGGCCGGAACCCGGTCTTCTTGAGGCAGTACCTTCCCTTGACCACCGCTGCCAACAATCATGCACAGTGGCTACATTCCTGCCAAGTCGTTCTGCAATATTGCGGAAAGAAAATCCACCTTCTCGTAGCCCTATTACACGACCTCGTTCAAACTCCGTGAGCTGTTGATAATGGCTTCTTCGTCTTCTTAAAGGCATTCTTGACTAACATCAACACACTACGTCGAATCTCAACGATAACTAACGCTCACGAACGTTACAGCAAACCAGCTTTGCATATTCCGAGGGGCGCTACTAGCGCCACACGTATGCGCCGAGCGCGAAATTTGCATAGACGTCATCTTACAGATGTACTCTCACCGCCTACCAAATGCGTTTATCTAACACAACCCCTTCTTGGTGTTGGGATTTTTTTCCCGTCAGTGTATATGGATGGGTGGCGGTATCACAAAGCAAACAGCAGAAGAGCACATTAACGTGGATGGATACCGTTCCTGTGTTACACGAGGAATCGTGATAAGTCTCTTCGGCCTTTAACAACGGTACACTTTTAGGGTGACTCGGAGTAAAGACATATTGCTAAGAGGACGGATCGCCGATGAACAATTTCAAGGGGCAAGAAAATACCCAGAAAAAATCACGTGGGAGATGGGTGGATAAAATTCGAAAGCATGCGGGAGTAACATAGAGAAGAGACAGTCCGCTGTGGAAGGAACTTGGGGAGACCTTCATCCAGCAGTGTATTGATAATAGCTGATGATGCTGATGATGCTGATGATATATTCTAGTTTATACACTATCTACCAACAAGTAATTGGACACCTGTGATAGCAAAGGAAAACGAAGTTTCTTCACCTACAATAGTTGGTGGAGCCTCCACGAGCGGCGATTACAGCTGCGCATACTCTCAACCAGGCGTTGTACGACGGCTAGCGGTATTTTCTTCCACTCGGCTTGGAGAAGACAGGTCAGTTCCTTCACTGATTTCGGACGGTGGGGGCACCCCTTAAGTCGACGCTCCAACTCGTCCCAGAGGTGATCGATAGGGTTAAGGTGAGGGCTCTGCACAGGCCAGTCCATTCAATTAACCCCATTGTCACCATACCAAGCCATGGTGGACCTCGCAACATTACAGGTGGCATTGTCATCCTGAAAGTAACATGGGTCCACCCTGTAAAACTACCACAACGTAGGAAGCGCATGGTCATCCAAAATGGTGCAGTAGGTCTCGGCGTTGAGTCTACCAGGAATTGCGACCAAGGGTCCCGTGCCATACCAGGAGAAACACCTCATAGCATAATTCAACCGCCGCCGAACTTCACAGTTGGCACAATACATTCCGGAAGGAGGCGTTCTCCAGGCAGACGCCAAACCCAAACCCTGCCATCCAAACGGTAGAGGGTGAACCCTGATTCGTCGCTCCAGAGAACCTGTTTCCACTGTTCAACGGTCCACTGTCGACGTTCTTTGCACCACGTTAGCCGAGCAGCGCTATTGGACTTGGTGATCAAAGGCTTGTGGGTCCATGATAACCGAGCAGATGGGCTTCCTTACGGATGGTATTCATCGAAAGAACACTCCCGGATGCCTGTTGAAACTCCTCGCGGATGTGGCCCATCGATTTGGTGCGGTTCTTCCGAATTATTCTGGCCAGCACCCGTCGGTCTCTAACTCCCAGTTCTGTGGGTCTGTCGGGTCGGGGCACATTCCGACAGTCACCTCTCATCTTCCACTTGCCAATCACGTAGGCCACTGTCGATTTTGGGTACTTCAACTCGCTGGATATGTCATCGGCCATTTCTGTGATACCCGACGATTACACCTTTCTCGAAATCAGAGAGCTCCGAACTGCGTGGCATCTTGCATGCGACTGGTTGCGTTGTTGTTTCCCACACGATATTTAACGGCGGCGGCCGTGACGTGTATCAGGACCGCAGATATCGTCGATTGCAGGGGTGTCCAATTACTTGTTGGTAGATAGTGTAGCTTAACGCAGATTTGTCCTGGTCGGGTACGAGACTATAATTTTTGACCCGTTCCCAACTCTGCCGCTAGTGAAAGAAAGTAGGTACACTGGCGTGCAAAAATTAAGGACAAGACGGTTTTTCGAATGTAACGTCGTGCACAAGTGCTCCACATCGACTCAAATCATACCATAAGATCCCCAAGATGTAAGAATATGGGACAAGTGAGCAAAACCGTCCAAACAAGGAATCCAAAGGATACAAAGGCACTTTATTGAAAAAGGTAGCTTCGAGCACAACTGGACAGAAGACAGAAACGTCCATGTGACAGGCGGCTGCCAAGAAAAACCCAGTCTTCTGTAGGGGATATGATCACCCCTGACTGCGTTGCAGGATTTACAACGTCTGTCCATGCTGAGGACGAGGTTGTCAAGGAGCTGTTGAGGCATCACGGCCCACTCCTCTTGTAGCGCCAATCGCAGCTGCGGAATCGTTGCTGGCGGCTGGTGACGTGCTACCAAGCGTCTCCCGAGAAGGTCCCACACGTGTTCGATTGGATTTAGGTCCGGGGACCTTGCGGGCCAATCCATGCGTTGAATATCTTCACTCTCCAACAGCTCTGCGACAGCCATTATGATGAGATGTAGCGTTGCCGTCCATGAAGAGGAACTCAGGACGCACAGCACCTCTAAACAGACGCATGTGAGGCAGGAGAACCTCGGTATATAACGAAGTAAATATCTCCGTCATTTCTGTCCACGCCAGGATTCGAACCCGGATCCCCTCATTACGGAATAAGTCGCTCTACCAATTGAGCTACGCGGACGTTTTTTTCTGATTCCTATCTGCCTTTATGTCGTGTGCGTCCTTCGGGCAGGTACGTCACATCTCCTGGTACGTTACAGGTACAATAGCGGACACCAGTGACTGAACCTCCTTGGAAGATGTGGAGGTCAGTACGGCTACCAAGCATGATGCCGCCCCAAACGAGAACTCCGCCACCTCCAAACCGGTCCCTTTCGATGATGTTGGAGGTGTGATTGCGTGTTCCCTGCTCTCTCCAGATGTGTATACGTCCAGAATCGCTCATCAGACTAAATCGGCTCTCATCCGTAAAGAGAACTCGACCCCATTGCTGATGCGTCGAGTTCTTGTGTTCCTGGCACCAGAGAAACCGCCGTCTCCGATGAGCAGGCGTTAATGGCACACATCGTAATGGTCGTCGTGCAAATAGACCACCTTTGTGCAGCCTCCTGGCCACGGTAAAACGCGATAACGGACGTCCAGTTGTCTGTTGCATGTGTCTTGCGATTTCTCCCTCTGTCTGCCGTCTGTCTCTTCTCGCCTGTAGGACAATATACCGGTCGTCCGCCGCCGTGGTTGCTCGTGGACGACCACTGCTAAACTCTCGGACAGCTGTTCCTGTCGTTTGAAATGCTCTCCAAGCTCGTGAAACGATGCTGTGAGCGATCCCGAACTCCTCGGCCACACTAGTCACACTTCGACCTTCTTCCAACTTCCCAGTGACGCGACCTCGGGTAAAGTCACCCAGATGTCGTCTACTGGATTGCCTGTTGGCCATATCACACGGTGGCAGCAACTCGACGTTGTTGAAACGGTTATACACCGTGCAATAGCTTTCACCGGATTGCTGAGCGTACACCGCCCGTGTGCTTTATACCCTTCGGACACTCCCCCACCCCCTACGTCATGCTGCATATATGCGCATGCCCTACCGTACCGGACCCTAGTCTATCTCCTGAGTGGTATTTCGGTCCGTTCTGCCTGCTCGTTCCGCTTTTATACTAATTTCTCCTCTTCGTCCTTAATTTTTGCACACCAGTGTATTTCTATTTCTACAATACGCTCGATTTTTTTTTCTTTTGTGTAGCAGTTTTCAACGCTTTCCAATCGTAGGTCTTTTTTTTTTTTTTAATTGGAGGTTTAACGACCACCGTGAGCAACTCAATGTGCTATAAGCAGTCACCCGTCCCTAATTTAGGGTCACTGGTTCCAGGGAAGGGAGGGAGCCAGTGCCGTTAGACAAACAAAACATCCATGCCTCACCGGGATTCGAACCCGGACCCCGTTCGGACCAATGATCAGAGGCCATCGCTTATACCACTGCGCCACTGGGGCGGCCCAACCGTTGGTTGAAGAAGCATGTATGCTCCTGCTTTGTTCGTCTGTCTGTCTGTTCGTCCGCACGATAACTCGCGTGAAAATGGTTCGATTTCGATGAAATTTTAGTATGTGGTAGGGGAACACCTGGGAAGGAACCGTATTGAAAGGGAACGAAATGCGGTCAAAGGTCAGGACATAAGAGCAGGGATCCATTCCATTGCCCTTATGCGTCATCACTTGCGTAAAAATGGTTCGATTTGGATGCAATTTTAAGTCGTAGGGGACCACTGGGAAGGAACCGTATTGAAAGTGAACGAAATGCGGTCAAAGGTCAGGACATAAGAGCGGGATCCATTCCATTGCCCTTATGCGTCATCACTTGCGTAAAAATGGTTCGATTTCGATGCAATTTTAGTACGTGTTAAGGGACCACCTGGGGACGAACCCTGTTAAAAATTGACGGAAATGGGGTCAAAGGTCAGGGACATAGGAGCGGGATCAATTCCATTGCCCTTATGTGTCATAACTTGCGTAAAAATGGTTCGATTTCGATGCAATTTTAGTATGTGGTAGAGGACCACCTGGGGACAAACCCTGTTAAAAATTGACGAAATGGGGTCAAAGGTCAGGACATAGGAGCGGGATCAATTCCATTGCCCTTATGCGTCATAACTTGCGTAAAAATGGTTCGATTTCGATGCAATTTTAGTATGTGGTAGAGGACCACCTGGGGACGAACCCTGTTAAAAATTGACGAAATGGGGTCAAAGGTCAGGACATAGGAGCGGGATCGATTCCATTGCCCTTATGCGTCATAACTTGCGTAAAAATGGTTCGATTTCGATGCAATTTTAGTATGTGGTAGGGGAGTACCTGGGGACGAACCCTGTTAAAAATTGACGAAATGGAGTCAAAGGTCAGGGACATAGGAGCGGGATCAATTCCATTGCCCTTATGCGTCATAACTTGCGTAAAAATGGTTCGATTTCGATGAAATATTAGTATATGGTAGGGGACCACCTGGGGATGAACCTTATCGAAAATGGGCGAAAAGGGATCAAAGGTCAGGACACAGGAGCGAGATTTATTCAACAGACATGATCAACATAATTTGACTAAAAATGCTTCTATTGCGAGAAATCTTTAGTATGTTGTTCCGGAGTTATACTGAACCAATTCTGTTTAATATCATCGAAATGGGGTGAAATGTTATCCTCATAACCTGAGTAATAACTTGAGTAATGCTTTCTGTTATGTTGGAAAGCGTATCATAATCAATGCATTGCATGATTTTATTTTGATTTATTTTTTATTGAAAGTTTAACGACCACCGTAAGCAACTCAATGGGATATAAGCAGCTGCCCGTCCCTAATTTAGGGCAACTGGTTCCAGGGAAGGGAGAGAGCCAATGCCGTAAGACGAACACAACGTCTATTCCGAAAAGGGATTCGAACCCGGACCCTTGTTATATTCTCCGTTATTTTAAAATATTTATTATCATAATAATCATATGTTATAAACAAATATTTAACCAATTCACCATAGTTATCTTCAAACGTTAATCGGTACCAACGTTACATTCTAATACGGAACACGTGTTAAAGTTATGAACAATGGCACACGTGTTAATGCTATTCACTGGAACACGTGTTACTGTCATCAATGTTAAATACAAGGTGTTAATTTTATTGTTATATTTATTATTATGAACAAATTATAGGTGCATCAATTACAGATCATTTACCGATTAAATTTACTTTATTGTGCCTTTTTATAACTATGGGACTTTTGTTCTACAGTGATCGTATATGGACAAAAACGTGCCCCTTATATGTACTGGCATATAATAAAGCACGGCGTTGTGATTCACCTTTATCCCGTCACTGGAATGGTGGGGGAGTAAAGGTGCCGCTCGTGAAAGAAATCAGAAACATAAACACATATCTTAGTTTACACATACCTTAACTTATGTCTTGTGTGGTTATAAGGAAAACAAACAGGAATCTTACGTGGAAGTAATCAAAATAGTTTAATACGAGAGAATTAGGAACACTAAGGTACCACGTGCGTGGGTGCAGCCGTTAGCAATACCTTACACATAAAATTTACTATTATTACGATTTATCTCTATAACGTCTCCGATCATTTCTGCATACATCTATCTATATATATAAGTGCAAAGCTTAGTGATTCATTTTTCTTCCAGTTCCTTTTCTCCTATGCTTTACCTAAATGTTTTACCTAGCTAACTGGGTTTTCATTGTTTTATCATGACCAATACACACGCCACGTGCTCTAAATAGGGTTATGAATTAATTTAAGCAAGTACATGCAATAAAAGGGAAAAGGAAAATAACTTATCTGGTATCTCCATATGTCTTTCAGGTTTTCAACACTGGGCATATACACCTAATTGAGCTGACTGGCGCTATCCGAACTCGGCTCTCCGTTTGACAACGTTGGGCATATTTCATTTCTCTCTCGTCATACTCGGCACTCAATACCCACCCACGTCTGTTCCTTGTCGCTACACGCACTCCACTACTCTTGACCAGTGAAAACCCCTGACCTTCTGAGCTTCACCTTGTCCGCTGATGCCAAGGTCACTTGACCTTCTGAGGGGTTCATCTATTCCGTCAGGTGAACGTTACTTCGCTCCCTTCTTGGGAACTGACCCTTCAACTTTTCCGACCCCCTATATCCCCTGGGGCCTAAGTATCGTCTCAAGGCTTGAGATTGCCTCTCGCTATCCCCTGGGGCTATCTATGCACGTGCATGTTGGACTAAATTTATTTTAAATAATTTTATTTCCAACACCCTTCTTGGACGAATCGTCGTCGCTCAGGTCACTGCGCCACCTGGGCGGCGTAGAAAGTTCCATTCACTGTGAATGACTTGGAAATATTTTATTCGTCGTTCCTGTGGCGTAGTGGTTTTAGCGCTGGCTCCTGGAGAAGGGTCCGGGTTGGAATCATGGTGAGGCATAGATGTGGTGTTTGTCTTGCAGCACTGGCTCTTTCCCTTGCCTGGAACCAGTGACTCTAAATTAGGGAAGGGCGATGTGACAGCGCCCAAACTCGAGCGCTGCACATTTAGTCGAGAACCCATTCCCTAGTTTATTTATTTATTTAATTATTATTTTGCCGCCCCGGTGGCGTAGTGGTCTAAGCGATGGCCTCTGATCATTCGTCCGAACGGGGTCCGGGTTCGAATCCCGGTGAGGCATGGATGTTGTGTTTGTCTTACGGCACTGGCTCTCTCCCTTCCCTGGAACCAGTGACCCTAAATTAGGGACGGGCGATTGCTTATAGCCCATTGAGTTGCTCACGGTGGTCGTTAAACCTCCAATCAATCAATGAATGGATGTTGTGTTTGTCTTACGGCACTGGCTCTCTCCCTTCCCTGGAACCAGTGACCCTAAATTAGGGACGGGCGACTGCTTATAGCCCATTGAGTTGCTCACGGTGGTCGTTAAACCTCCAATCAATCAATGAATGGATGTTGTGTTTGTCTTACGGCACTGGCTCTCTCCCTTCCCTGGAACCAGTGACCCTAAATTAGGGACGGGCGACTGCTTATAGCCCATTGAGTTGCTCACGGTGGTCGTTAAACCTCCAATAAAAAAAATATATATTATTTTATTTATTTATTCATTTATTTATTTACTTATTCATTTTTATTAATTCGTGTATTTTTGAAGAAAGAGTACGTTTTATTTTGCCTCTCCGTCCCCCCTCTCCCAGCACAAGGCGTAAGACTATAGTTAGACAGCACAAGGCGGCACAGGACAGACAGACACTGTAAGGAGTAAACGCTGGCGACAGCCATCGGCGAGCTGGCTTTGTAGTATGTTTTATTGGGGGCGATAGAAGTGTCCACCCTCTAGAATCCACAATGCATGTTGGGCAGACCGGAGACTTGTTGGAACCAGAGCTAACAGTTCAATTGGGGTAAGGATTTACGGCCGGGAGTAGTATCACGCGGGAAACGTAACGAGCGGTTCTCAGAATTTCACTGGAACGGGTAGGAATCTTGACCCCTAACGAATGGAAGATCAAAATGTTAATTTTCCAACCAGTAAGATCTACACTGGGAATTTAATTCAGGCAGGCTTGCGTTTGCCAGCTAGTGATTGGATGATGGGATGTTTTGAGGTTGTGTGGGTCTTCATGGGGGGTCGTCGAAAGATTTTTACAAGGGAAGAGAAGAACTTCGTCACTTCACGTTTAGTTTTTACACGAGTCACTTCACGTTTACAGTTTTTGCACGAAACTTTACCTTGGCTGGTTTCCCGGCGTGCATCGCGTGCACTGTCCTCCATGACTCTCACCTAAGAAGCGGCAGACAATTGTCCAAGCTGCCGATGTAAGATCGAATCCGAGGTTTCCGGATGAACAGACCCCCCACTAAGGACCATTAGGGCCCATACGACGGTCGCAGCTGCGGATAGAAGCTATAATAACCACCGGACGAGAATTCTCCCGGATCAGGAGTGGTTAGCAGCGCGATATCTAGGCCAGATTCGGATGTTAAGGTAGGAAATCCATCCTATTCTTTCTTTGGTGTCCCCTCATAAAATCTTTATCGGAGCAGTCCACACATAGAGTTAATATTGTTTCTAAGCAAATAGTTAATTGAGTACAGGTTCCTGTCAGAGAGTCGTAAATCATTTTTTGCTAGTATCATGAGCGTATATTTATTATTATGCCAAATCATAAGCAATAAATTGTTTTGTTTGCTAATTTTGTCTAAGTTCTATGATGAGTGTGTCGTTAACTACAATATGTGTGCTCAATCCTAGTTTATTTGGAGAATATATATAACTTTTGGAACCGGAACATAGAAAATTGAGCCGCGGATGGCTTAGTGGTTAGTGTTTCAGGCTATCGATGCTGGGTCCCCAGGTTCAAGCCTGGGCTGATCTTTCAGAGATGGTGTGATTTACTAACAATCGCTGAATATCGGACGAGCACGTGAAGTGACGGCCCCCAGGCTGGACCCACTGGTTAAATGGGTATCCTTTCCTATGTCCTCCCTGAAATTCTCTCACCCATCTATGTGCAATATCGTACTTGTACGGTGGCGCCATCTACTGTACTCTAATCTCACTACAAACTGTTCTGTCAAAAGTCGCTAGACTTGCTCTCATTCCTTCCGTTTCTGTGTCCTGCCCAAAAGGCGATCTCGCTGTAGGTGGCTGGGACCTAAACTCTACTACCTGTGGACGGAAGTCCTACAAGAAAATGACGCTGACCCCCCAACAGGAACATAGAAAATCTGTTCATTTATGCTTTTTATTTTAAATCTATAGACGTTCACAAAAAACATTGCTGCACACAGCGGAACCCTTTGACTCCCAAAGGAAAATCTGCTGTGTGAAACACAACGCCCCGTCAGTGGATCCTGAAGCTGCGTCAGCCCTAAATCAGGGAATCGCGCAGAATCACAATCCACTCGACACCCCCTCGGCTCCCAATATTACGCCGGGTGAACCCAATTAGGGCCGCCCCGGTGGCGCAGTGGTCTAAGGCGCTGGCCTCTGATCATTCGTCCGTAAGGGGTCCGGGCTCGAATCCCGGTCGGGCATGGATGTTGTGTTTGTCTTACGGCGCTGGCTCTCTCCCTTCCCTGGAACCAGTGACCCTAAATAGCCCATTGAGTTGCTCACGGTGGTCGTTAAACCTCCAATAAAAAAAAAAAAAACCCAATTAGGAACCCTAGCGACTGCTTATAGCCCATTGAGTTGCTCACGATGTTCGTTAAATCTTCAATTAAAAAAGAAATGATTTTATTCGCGTCGAAAAGGATTCAAAAGACAACCGAAAATCCGGTGTCATATTTCTTGTTTTATTTTTGAATATCTGTATAATCTATTTATCTATAAAAAAAAATGTGTTTTTTAATGAAATAAGTATTTTTACAAGGTAAAATGTATGCCGTTTTATTTTGATATTTTTTCTTTCATTTCGCAGATAGAGTACAAGCTGGATTGCGCAAACTTTCGTCTTTGTAGCTTAGGGTTCGAAAATTTGAAGTCACATCACTGAAGTTTCTTTCTCCTGTCGTAGACATATTTAATGCAAATTTGCTTTTTCATCAGGTTCTGTCGTTGGAGGAGCAATTGCTTTCACCCCGCCCTTAACCCCGCCTTTCTCTCCAGTTATCCACTTAAATCTGATGAATAGAAAACGCTTCTTCTTATTGGATCTAGCGATGTTTGTTTTCATTGGAGAGTTCTCTTCTTTCAGTCATGCCATTGGTTCCCGCGTCTGGAAACTAGCAGATGCATCTGGAAACTAGGTTTATTCAGAAGAGTCATCACTAATATCGCAAGAAATTTGATATACGTTTCATTTGTATGAAACTGAGTTAAAGAACAAACTGAATCTTCAATGATTTGAAGGTTCTTATAATTGGCGATATTCTTTCATTCGACTTTATTTTTTTTTATGATTAAAGAGTAGCGTGGGATCCCTTTTTTGACAGCGGGGATAAAAGTATTTTATCATTTCATAAAATTTATCGTACTTCTGTAAAAGAAGACGTGCTTATTTCATAGAAAACTTTGCTAAAAAAATTCTTTCCGATTGAATCTTCTTTAAATAAAAACCGTTTCATATCCATATAGTTTCTCAATGTAAATTTACTGTTCACATAAACGGCGTAGACGCTACACAGTGCGTCAAAGAATTTTTAAGACTGGGTCTGTAAAATGAAATAGAAACAAGAAATAATAATTTCTTTTGGTTTGTTTTTAAAAGTAAGTCCCTCCGGCTTCAATACACTTGTTACAGCGATTTAATAATGATTCGAATGCCTGTTCCAGTTCACTTTGCGGAATTGCCTCCAAAGCACGCGTCGAAGCTGTTTCTATGGTCGAAATATCATCAACATAACATCCTTTTAACGCCATTTTTAAGTTTTGGGAATAAGAAAAGTCGCAGGGTGCTAAATAAGGCAAATACGGTGGATCATTCAACAACACACAGACGTTATTTTTTGCCAAAAATCTACGAACAAGAAATGAGGTGTGACTGAGTGCATTATCGTGCAACAAACGCGAACTGCTTTCATCCCGATATTCTGGAAGAATGCGACGAGTTCTGCCCATCAAACGCCTCAAAACATTTAAGTAAAACTCACCAGTAATTGCTTGTCCACTTGGAACAAATTCTTTAATACCCTTACTATCGAAGAATGAAATGAGCATTGTTTTGATTTTCGATGGAACTTTTCTTGTTTTTTTGGCTTGTGGTGAGTTTTTTGACTTCCATTCCGCACTTTGTCGCTTTGTTTTAGGATCATATTGAAAACACCACGTTTCATCACCAGTAACAATCGATTTTAAGAAGTTTGGATCATTTTCAGCGGCTGAAATGATGTCTCTGCAATGTGCACTTCTCCTTGATTTTTGTTCATTGGTTAACACGTGTGTGGAACAAATTTAGCACAGACTTTTGTTTTGCCCAAATTTTCATGAAGGATGGTTCGAATCGTTTCTTTGTTGGTGTTTAAAGACTCTTCCATCATTCTTAGTGACGCACATCGATTGTTTGCCACAAAATCACGCACTTTTTCAATAATCTCAGGTGTCCTAGACGAACTTGGTCTTCCGGTATGCTTATCATCTTCTAGCGTATCTCTTCCGCCCAAAAAACGTTTGTCTCACAGGAAAACATTTGATCTAAAGACAAAACTCACCGTAAACTTGTTTCATCATTTGGTACGTTTCCGAGGCACTTTTACCAAGTTTTGCGTTAAATTTAATAACAGCCCTTTGCTCCATCTTAATAATTCAACATGAAAAAAATTTGACTTCTCTAATGAACATCCGTTTCGTTTGAGTTACTTTAACAACTGCGCAGTACTTTTGGAAGAAAGCAAGCAGATGGTCACGGTTTATAACGCATTCGCGATTACACTGGTGGCGCCACCGTAGGCAGAAATCTAGCGCCAGTCTTAAAAATTCTTTGACGCACTGTGTATATTTAAACATTGAAGGAACTTATATCTCATTCTTCACCCTACTTCCATTTCCCCATTTATTTTTACTGATTTTTTTAGAGGAAGATTAATTTCTAAACTTATTGAGACACAAAACTTTGTTGGTCTTCAAACGGGAAAGAGCCCTCTCGACCGTTTAATGGATGTAGCATTTCTTGGGGCTTCAGGATCGGCATTGAAAAAAAAAATTCTATATAGTTCATGGTAAAGAATGAAGAGCAATACGCAAATTTTATCAATATGCATTCCTAAAAAAACAAAAAAAAAAAAAACGAATCTTTGATATTTCCATTCACGAACATATGTAATTAGAAAAAGAAGAAAACTGAGGGGGGGGGGATATGATGTTTTGCCCCCACACGCAAGTGAGTGTGGGGGCACCTGCCCCCTCTGCCCACGCGGTTCCGACACCGGTGAAAGAGTAACAAGTTTTTGAAAAGAGAGAGCCTTCCCTGGAACCAGTGACCCTAAATTAGGGACGGGCGACTGCTTATAACCCATTAAGTTGCTCACGGTGGTCGTTAAACCTCCAATAAAACAAAATGATTTGTCATACAAACATAAACTGAAGATCAATTGAATTAGAGACAGCTGGCGTTATGCAAATGAGGCGCTGTGGGCGGCCCTGTAAACGGAAACGACATGACGTATGCAGCGATCCGACAATATAAGGAGTGATGCGACGGGAATCAGTAAGAGTCGGATGCTGTATGGGTAAGACGAAGGATCTAAATTGTCGGGGCACGACGTATGGGTCACTCCATCTCGGAAGTCTGGGATTTTCACGAGCCACTGTGTCACGGGTGCACCGTGAGTACATCGAATCCGATAAAACCATCCGTGCAAGGGGCCAACTGCCGTTGACAACAGCGTGTGGATGAGCGGGGTCATCGTCTGCTAGCTCGCATTGTAACAGCGGACAGACGGTGCCACAGTGCAAGAAATCACTCGGCAATTTAACGCTGGTGCACAAAAACGTGTAAGCAGCCACACCATCCAGAACCATCTTCTCAGCTATGGGGTACAGAAGCCATCGTCCCACGAGGGTACCGCTGCTGACCGCACATCACAGGGTGCAAAGATTACCATGGGAGCTGGAACATCGCCACTGGACCCTAGACATGTGGAAAAATGTTGCCTGTCGCGTCATTGGCAATTCCTTCTTGGTGTTCTTTTTTCACTTTCCGCCAGTGTAGTTTCGCTACAACTACGTTTTAAAAGCAACTTAAAAAACTTTGTGAGAATAAACACACGTGAATGCGTTTCCGAATCGATCCTAATGAAGTGTTCACGAAGGAAACATATGAGGAACAGAAACATTTTGATAGCACTACATTTTAGCATGATTCTAAATCTATTGAGTGAAAGCCATATTGAAAACCGCTAAAAAAAAATTATTTCATGTTTTCAATAGTTACGAAGAATCGTGTTATTTTTTATTTTTTTTTTTTTTTTGATTGGAGGTTTAACGACCACCGTGAGCAACTCAATGGGCTATAAGCAGTCGCCCGTCCCTAATTTAGGGTCACTGCTTCCAGGGAAGGGAGAGAGCCAGTGCCGTAAGACAAACACAACATCCATGCCTGACCGGGATTCGAACCCGGACCCCTTACGGACGAATGATCAGAGGCCAGCGCCTTAGACCACTGCGCCACCGGGGCGGCGAATCGTGTTATGGAACTGCACGAATGAGGATTTTCCATTACGACCACCCCCAGCCTAGAGAAATGAGCGCGCCTGGAGACCGAACGGTGGCGCAGGTGAAGTTCAGAGGGAAATATTGGGTTGTCGGAAAAGTCATGACGTATTTTAGCCATGTTTTGCAAAGGTCATTTATTGATAGAAGGAACAAAGATCAATCAATGATATAATGCCCGTTTTGTTCGATAACCTTTTGCCATCTTTCAGTGAGCTGCAAAATGCCTCGTTCATATATAGAAAGACCTGTCTTTTGTGGCAAAAAAACTGTACAAGGTGCTGATTTACAGCCTCATCTGAATTGAACATTACACCACGCAAGGATTGTTGAAGAGAGCGAAACAAGTAAAAGTCTGACGGCGCAAAGTCAGGCGAGTATGCTGGGTGTGGCAACACATCCCACCCAAGCTCCAATCATTTTTGGCGGGTAATAAAACTTGTGTGTGGTCTCGCGTTGTCGTGATGAAACACAACACCTTTACGATGAACGAGCTGTGGACGTTTCTGGATGATGGATTCGTTCAAACTGTCCAATGTACACATTCGAATTGATTGTTTGGTTCCATGGTAGGAGCTCGAAAAACACGACACCTTTAAAATCCCACCACACTGAGACCAGAACCTTCCGCTGATGGATGTCGGCTTTGGAAGCCGTTTGAGGCGAAGCAGCACGTCGGGACCAAGACCGTTTGCGCAGCACATTGTTGTACACAATCCACTTTTCGTCACCAGTTATCAGTCGCTTCAAAAAAGGATCGTTTTCCTCTCGTTTAATGAGCATATCGCAGATGTTTATACGCGCCGTCAATTGAGCTTCTTTGAGTTCATGAGGAACGCACACATCGAGCTTGCTTACGTATCCCAGCTTCTTCAGGTGGTCGTGAACGCTTGAATGATGGATGTGCAATGTGTCTGTAATCTCTCGTGTCTTGTAACGCGGGTTTGACTCGATCAACACCTTGATTTGGTCATCACCAACCTCGGTGGGCCTCCCGGACCGAGGAGCATCGTTGAGGTCAAAATCACTAGCACGGAATTTTGCGAACCACTGACGTTCTTGTAGAGCATTGTCACCGTACACTTTACGCAACTTTTCACAAGCTTGACGCGTGTTCTTCCCTTTACGGAACTAAAACAGTAAAATATGGCGAAACAGTTTGGTCTTCCATCTTCAACTTGATGTCAAATCTCCGCAAATCAACCAAATCGCTGAGTATTCCTTTTAGACTGCAGCTAGAACTGGCACCTGTCGAATGCCATAGCGATAACAGAGCTACTCATTCCTCTAGTAGTTTCAAAACCGCGATCGGGTGCCAAAATACGTCATGACTTTTCCGACAACCCAATATATATATATACAACCCGAGGACTGGCTTTGGGTTAGTAGAGTGTTCGGAGTCCGAAGGGGAAAAAGATGCCGATTTATCGGAGTTTGATTAAGGACAAATTTTGATGGCCCGGCGCCGCGGTATTACGATCTCGGAAACGGCACGCCTTGTGGGTTATTCACGTGCCGCTGTAAAGAGTACGTATCAAAAGTGGTGCATAGATGGCCAAACGACGAACAGTCGTCCGCAGCTCATTGATGCCAGGAGGGAAGCGGGGAACTGTCGCGCATTGTTCACAGCGACCGCAGCGCCGCAGTGCGACAAATCTCCCGCAGCTACAACAGTGGTGATCAGGGCAATGTGTCACAGCACACAGTTCAGCGCAGCTTTCTGCGCATGGGCCTGCGTAGCTGAATACCCAGCCGGGCCCCCGGGCTCACTGCACGTCATCGCCAACAACACATGAAATTGGCCCAAGATCATTGAGATTAGGCAGTGGATGACTGGAAGAAAGTGGCCTGGTCTGATGAATCAAGATTCCTGGTGCATCACGTGACGGCCGAGTGCGGATACGCTGATTACCAACGGAGGCTATGGTACCTGGATGCAATCTTCGGCGGAAATAGGCCGGCGGTGGCGGTGTCATTCTGTGGGCGATGTTTTCTTGGGACACTTTAGATCCTTTTATCCCAATAGCACAATGCGTGACAGATGTCAGGTATGTGAACACCGTTGCGGACCAAGTTCACCCATTGATGGCAACTGTGTTCCCTGCTGGTGATTGCCGTTACCAACAGGATAATACGCCATGTCACACTGCCAGAATCGTCAAGGAGTAGTTCGAGGAACATGCTTGTCACTTTTTGTTAATGCCGTGGCCTCCAAATTCACCTGACTTGAACCCTATCGAACATTTGTGGTTCGGCTTGGAAAAGCGTGTTTGCGCGTAAATCACCACCACTCCGAAATGTACGAGAACTGAAGTACCTGTTGTTGACATTATGGTATCAGATATCCCAGGATACCTATCGCTAGAAGTCTGCACGGGCCCGGGCTTTTGCTCATTTCTAAGTTGGGAAAACTGGCAGGGACTTTAATATTTAATGTTAGGGTAAGGACTTAGCTGATGACCATTAACCTGTACCGACCAACTGCGGACTCCACATGGTTAAACAAACTCTCTCGATATTAAAAGTGACGGCTGTAAGGGTCGCCCGCAATCAAACTGTCAGTTATGAATTTATGTACTTTTAATATTTATGTACTTTTAATATTAAAACTTGCCTGGAGAGCTTTTGGAAGAAACAGCATAATTTTCAAGAGCAATATGCCATTATGTCTTAAAAGAAAAGTGTTTGATCAATGCATCCTTCCAGTGCTTACGTATGGTGCAGAGACGTGGACCTTAACTAAAAGAGACATACAAAGGCTGCAGACAACTCAAAGCAGCATGGAGAGGTGCATGCTTGGTGTAACCAGGAGAGATAAGAAGAGGAACTCGTGGATCAGAAAAGTGTTTGATCAATGCATCCTTCCAGTGCTTACGTATGGTGCAGAGACGTGGACCTTAACTAAAAGAGACATACAAAGGCTGCAGACAACTCAAAGCAGCATAGAGAGGTGCATGCTTCGTGTAACCAGGAGAGATAAGAAGAGGAACTCGTGGATCAGAAAAGTGTTTGATCAATGCATCCTTCCAGTGCTTACGTATGGTGCAGAGACGTGGACCTTAACTAAAAGAGACATACAAAGGCTGCAGACAACTCAAAGTAGCATGGAGAGGTGCATACTTGGTGTAACCAGGAGAGATAAGAAGAGGAACTCGTGGATCCGAAAAATGACGAGAGTGGAAGACATCATGATCAGAGTTAAATCCCTGAAATGGCAATGGGCTGGACATACTGCCAGAAGGACAGACACAGCCGAAATTTTAGATTGGATTCCAAGGGACAGGAACAGACTCAGAAGAAGACCACATGGGAGATGGGTGGATGAAATTCGAAAGTATGCAGGGGTGACATGGAGGAGACTGGCACAAGACAGACCGTTGTGGAGGAAACTTGGGGAGACCCTCGTCCAGCAGTGGATTGATAATGGTTGACAATGATGATGATGATGAATATTGTGATGAACACGTGCGGACTGACGTTTCGTTCCGCCATTTTGTTGTTTCAGATAAGAACTGATATTCTTCACCACCCACGTGGTACAATTTTAATCCTATGTGGGGTTAAGAGAGGGGTGCATGAACAACTGACCTTGAAGAGTCAGCTGCTCGAGTGCTTCTGTTAAACAAGTTGTCATACAGGTTTTGTACACGTGCAAGGTTGTAATCGCCTGCGGGAATCCGACGGCATTCCTGAGTTCAGGTATTTCACCGGCTGACCGGGGAAACCAGTTTTTCTTGAGCATGCGTGGTAGAGGACAGAAAGGGGCGAGGAGAATTGAGTGAGACAGTTAAGCTTCGGTCGTCAAGTATAGGGATGGGAAATGTTGTTCTTTCTACTGAACAGTTCTTCTCTGCTAGTGTTCTTTTTTCAGGAGCTGTTCTTTTATCTGTTCTTGAGCAGTTTTTTAATAATATGTTGCTTCATATGAATGTATATAAACATGTCGACCACTAGCCTTTTTCAGGTCAATAATTATGAAAATAAGTTATAACTAAGTAATTTGTTAATAAATAAAACAAATTACAACAAGGAAAGGCTTACTTTTCTTATAGATACTCCAATGAGTACCGCACTTAATTACTCAATTTTTCCCAGGGTGTGAGTTCCTTCATCTTTTATTTTAACAACCTGTATTAAGAACTGAATTCGCGGTGGGATATAATATTACATCTCCTTGCGACACTTGTCTTAATTTTTTTTTTTTTTTTTTTTTTTGATTGGAGGTTTAACGACCACCGTGAGCAACTCAATGGGCTGTAAGCAGTCACCCGTCCCTAATTTAGGGTCACTGGTTCCAGGGAAGGGAGAGAGCCAGTGCCGTAAGACAAACACAACATTTTTTTTTTTTTTTTTGATTGGAGGTTTAACGACCACCGTGAGCAACTCAATGGGCTGTAAGCAGTCACCCGTCCCTAATTTAGGGTCACTGGTTCCAGGGAAGGGAGAGAGCCAGTGCCGTAAGACAAACACAACATTTTTTTTTTTGATTGGAGGTTTAACGACCACCGTGAGCAACTCAATGGGCTGTAAGCAGTCACCCGTCCCTAATTTAGGGTCACTGGTTCCAGGGAAGGGAGAGAGCCAGTGCCGTAAGACAAACACAACATTTTTTTTTTTTTTGATTGGAGAGTTTAACGACCACCGTGAGCAACTCAATGGGCTATAAGCAGTCGCCCGTCCCTAATTTAGGGTCACTGGTTCCAGGGAAGGGAGAGAGCCAGTGCCGTAAGACAAACACAACATTTTTTTTTTGATTGGAGGTTTAACGACCACCGTGAGCAACTCAATGGGCTGTAAGCAGTCGTCCGTCCCTAATTAGGGTCACTGGTTCCAGGGAAGGGAGAGAGCCAGTGCCGTAAGACAAACACAACATTTTTTTTTTTTTTTGATTGGAGGTTTAACGACCACCGTGAGCAACTCAATGGGCTGTAAGCAGTCGCCCGTCCCTAATTTAGGGTCACTGGTTCCAGGGAAGGGAGAGAGCCAGTGCCGTAAGACAAACACAACATCCATGCCTCACCGGGATTCGAACCCGGACCCCTCACGGACCAATGATCAGAGGCCAGCGCCTTAGACCACTGCGCCACCGGGGCGGCCGTCTTAATTTCTCCTTCACAACTATTACCCATTAGAAAGTGTAACGTACCAGGAGATGTGACGTACCTGCCAGAAGGACGCACACGACATAAAGGCAGATAGGAACCAGAATACATGTCCGCGTCGCTTAATTGGTAGAGCAACTTATTCCGGAATGAGTGGACCTGGGTTCGAATCCTGGCGCGGATAAAAATGACGGAGAAATTCACTTCGTTATAAAAGGAGAGAGCAAAAATGCTCTGCCGTATGTATTTTTATGCGGTAAAAAACACTGAAATACATTTGAAAAAACCTTGCTAAAAATACCTACACTGCTGAGTAGACACCCTACGCAAAACGGAAATTCTGGGAATTTTTTTTCTTTAAACGGGATTCTTACCTAGTAATTATGGGTTACTATCGCTCAAATGCACTAAAAAAAAAAAAAAAAAAGGAAAAGCACTTAAATACACTACAGTAATCCTGCGCCTTTCAAAAACGAAATCGGTAAGAATATTGTGACTAATACTCCTGAGTTCCCACGATGAGTAACACTAAAATTTTGTTGGACCCTTAC
This sequence comes from Macrothele yani, assembly GCA_039090855.1. Taxonomy (NCBI): domain Eukaryota; kingdom Metazoa; phylum Arthropoda; class Arachnida; order Araneae; family Macrothelidae; genus Macrothele; species Macrothele yani. The sequence continues at coordinate 6,603,711 of CM077034.1, forward strand.
CTGATAGCTGAAAAAATATATAATTAAATTTGCTTTACCTTTAGATGCAGCTGCCGTGAACACTTACCTATGCTGAGATCGGTACCTGAAATAACATAAAAAAAAAAAAAAAAAAAAAAAATACGGGCTTAATCCAGCACAAAATATGTACTTTGAGTAAAAAAAAATTAGTATGAGCAGGAATGCATTTCTCGCAGACGTGCAGCGTGGTGAACGGGAAGGAAAATTACTTCGTCCACCGGGTATCGCGGAAAGAATTGTGGACAGGTAGCACGTGGTCAGCACGGGAACCTGAGCGGTGGTGGAGTGGGTGTAGCGTACGTGGGCCAAAGAATATCTAACTGATAAGAAGGTAAGGCTCAGCGAGACGTAACTAGCGCCACTATATTATGCGGCAAAGAATTACTACACAGAAGCCAACATTACAGGCTGATGCCGCAGGATGCCGAGCAGACTGAGTTAGACTGAGCATGCGTGTTTGTGTTCAAAGAATATAAACGCTTGTTTGTGTTGGCGTTTTGTTCAAAGGTTTTGTTGTTCTCATCTAGATCTGCGTTTATATTACAGCCATGAAATACACCCACTCCATTCCGATGAATAACAATTCATGGAATGGAGTGGATGAATAACAAGAACAAATTTGAAACCGTTTGAAACAAATATCCTGGAAAACCATTAAAACAACGTTTGCTGAAAAAAAAGCTATCGTTACGTTGAAAAAATTAATTTATCAATTATATGAAACTGACTTTTATGAAAAATAACTCGTAATATTGTAAAATGAAAGAGGGAAGCATTCGATTACACAATGCATACCAAACAGACAGCTTTAAGCATACACTCAATCGTGGCGAGTTAGTCCGGTCAGTAGAGAGCTCAGCTATCACGCCAGCGGCCCAGGTTCGAACCTACTCAGATACGAACGGATGTTTTTCCGATCTGTTGAGAAAATTTCTCCAGCGCAGTGCGTTTAATTTACAAACTTCGGAAGGGTAGAAAAAAAAATTGTAGCTTTGGAAAACTGCGGTTGTCTTTGCTTTTTTTTTTTTTTTTATTATTATTATGGCTGCTACTGGGAAACCAGCCTCAGCATTTTTGACATTTAAGGTATATTGTAAATATGAAATTCATGCCAAGCAACCTGGTATTACTACGGTGCTTAAAGTGAGAATAAAACTGCTAAAATTTCCTTAAAATAATATTAATTGCTAATGTATATATTTGTTTCACCAAAAGAAGGGACAGGAGGGATACTCAGAAAAGAACAACAAAAAAAAAATGCTTTAGTAGACCCAATGAGACCGAAGGAAACAGTCGCAGATCAAAGCTTAGCTTCCTTTCCGTGAAATAGGCTTCCCGTCCCGTGTCTCCTACGCTTTTTGCGCCTGAATGTTAACTTTCCCGCAGAGCATCTGCTGCCGCATTACATGGTGGCGCTGCTGTCGCCTGTTTTACATTATCTCTACGAGAGTTGAGCTTCTTCACGCGAAGCGTTTATATTCTTTGCCTGAGCGGTGGTGGAGTGGGTGTAGCGTACGTGGGCGAAGCGTACACTTCTTCGTCGGTTGGGTTATCCCCCTGGTTGCCATCCCCCCTTGCACGTGCGGGCCGGGCCGCCTCCGGGGGCTGGTGAACACGTGTAACAAACACGTACAATTGGAGTTGTCATTAATCACATCGTGGGTTGTGATTTGAAGTGTTTGTAATTATTTCCTTCAGAAGAACATATTATATTGTCATGGAATCTGGTGAATTGTTATCAACTAGAAATGGAAAACCTTGATGGCTACCAACACCGATTGCATAGAAAAAGCAAAGAATGTATCAGTTGGCTATGTACAAAAGAGAAAAAGAACAGATGCAGGGGAAGTATTAAAACGAATTTTAAATATGAAATAATAAGCCGAACGGATCATTCTTGTGTGCCAAATATTGCAGAAATAGAGGTAAAAAAGACAATGGATATCTGTAGAAAAAGAGTTAGAGACGAAGTTTCAGTACCAGTGCATAGGATTTTTCAAGAAGAAATGAGAAATATTTATTCAAGAGGATATGACCTAGTAACTGAAGTACCAATATATGGAAATGCCAAAACTTCACTGTGTGCAGAAAGAAGAAAAGTATTAGGAAGTACTCAAAACCTTACAGAAAGTAATGATATTGTATTTCCTGAAAATGTTCTTCTGCCGCCCCGGTGGCGCAGTGGTCTAAGGCGCTGGCCTCTGATCGTTCGTCCGTAAGGGGTCCGGGTTCGAATCCCGGTCAGGCATGGATGTTGTGTTTGTCTTACGGCACTGGCTCTCTCCCTTCCCTGGCACCAGTGACCCTAAATGGCGACTGCTTACAGCCCATTGAGTTGCTCACGGTGGTCGTTAAACCTCCAATCAAAAAAAAAAAAAAATGTTGTGTTTGTCTTACGGCACTGGCTCTCTCCCTTCCCTGGAACCAGTGACCCTAAATTAGGGACAGGCGACTGCTTATAGCCCATTGAGTTGCTCACGGTGGTCGTTAAACCTCCAATCAATCAATGAATGGATGTTGTGTTTGTCTTACGGCACTGGCTCTCTCCCTTCCCTGGAACCAGTGACCCTAAATTAGGGACGGGCGACTGCTTATAGCCCATTGAGTTGCTCACGGTGGTCGTTAAACCTCCAATCAATCAATGAATGGATGTTGTGTTTGTCTTACGGCGCTGGCTCTCTCCCTTCCCTGGCACCAGTGACCCTAAATTAGGGACGGGCGACTGCTTATAGCCCATTGAGTTGCTCACGGTGGTCGTTAAACCTCCAATCAATGAATGAATGGATGTTGTGTTTGTCTTACGGCACTGGCTCTCTCCCTTCCCTGGAACCAGTGACCCTAAATTAGGGACGGGCGACTGCTTATAGCCCATTGAGTTGCTCACGGTGGTCGTTAAACCTCCAATCAATCAATGAATGGATGTTGTGTTTGTCTTACGGCGCTGGCTCTCTCCCTTCCCTGGCACCAGTGACCCTAAATTAGGGACGGGCGACTGCTTATAGCCCATTGAGTTGCTCACGGTGGTCGTTAAACCTCCAATCAATCAATGAATGGATGTTGTGTTTGTCTTACGGCGCTGGCTCTCTCCCTTCTCTGGCACCAGTGACCCTAAATTAGGGACGGGCGACTGCTTATAGCCCATTGAGTTGCTCACGGTGGTCGTTAAACCTCCAATCAATCAATGAATGGATGTTGTGTTTGTCTTACGGCGCTGGCTCTCTCCCTTCTCTGGCACCAGTGACCCTAAATTAGGGACGAGCGACTGCTTATAGCCCATTGAGTTGCTCACGGTGGTCGTTAAACCTCCAATCAATCAATGAATGGATGTTGTGTTTGTCTTACGGCGCTGGCTCTCTCCCTTCTCTGGCACCAGTGACCCTAAATTAGGGACGGGCGACTGCTTATAGCCCATTGAGTTGCTCACGGTGGTCGTTAAACCTCCAACCAAAAAAAAAAAAAAAAAAAAAAATTTTCTTCACCTATCGAACGACGAAAGTTTTCTTCGATTGGATTTTACAAATAATTATGGGAAAATAATTCTCGTGTTCGCAGGTGAAAACGTTAAACATCTTTTGACAAGTGGAGACACCTTTTTTTTTTTTTTTGATGGAACATTCAAGAGTTGTCCGAAACAGTTCACACAATTGTATACTGTGCATGTTGATTGTGGAAGCACGGCACTTGTGAAACAAATGTTTATCCTGTGATATTTGCATTATTACCAGATAAACGAGAAGAAACATATTATGCTTTGTTTAGCGAATTAAAAAGTTGGTGCCCAGAATGGACACCAAAAGTTATAAAAAGTAGATTTTGAAGTAGCAGCAATTTCAGCAATAAAAATGATCTTCTCTCAAACAACAATATCTGGTTGTAATTTTCACTGCAATCAATGCTTGTGGCGAAAAATCCAGGAAGTAGGACTCGCGACGGAATATAAATCAAATGAAGAGATAAGGAAGATATGCAAAATGTGTTCGGCATTAGCCTACATACCACTTTCAAATGTAGAAGATGCATGGCTTATCATAATGGAAGATACTCCAAAAAAAACGGTAAGTTATCCATATTTCTTGATTATTTCGTTGAACATCATCATCATCATCATTGTCAACCATTATCAATCCACTGCTGGACGAAGGTCTCCCCAAGTTTCCTCCACAACGGTCTGTCTTGTGCCAGTCTCCTCCATGTCACCCCTGCATACTTTCGAATTTCATCCACCCATCTCCCATGTGGTCTTCTTCTGGGTCTTTTCCTGTCCCTTGGAATCCAATCTAAAATTTCGGCTGTGTCTGTCCTTCTGGCAGTATGTCCAGCCCATTGCCATTTCAGGGATTTAACTCTGATCATGATGTCTTCCACTCTTGTCATTTCTCGGATCCACGAGTTCCTCTTCTTATCTCTCCTGGTTACACCAAGCATGCACCTCTCCATGCTGCTTTGAGTTGTCTGCAGCCTTTGTATGTCTCTTTTAGTTAAGGTCCACGTCTCTGCACCATACGTAAGCACTGCAAGGATGCATTGATCAAACACTTTTCTTTTAAGACATAATGACATATTGCTCTTGAAAATTATGCTGTTTCTTCCAAAAGCTCTCCAGGCAAGTTTTGTACGCCGATTAATTTCTTCATGAATATGACCCTCACTTGATATCTGCTGTCCAAGATAAACGTACGTGTCTGTTATCTCCAGCTTTTCTCCATCAATCGATAAATCTTCATTTCTTGTAAAAGCATTGAACATCACTTTTGTCTTCTGAAAGTTCATTTTTAATCCCACTTCTTTACTCTTGTCGGCAAGTTCCTGGATCATACTCTGCAGCTCTGATGGGGTAGTTGCAAAAATGACTACGTCATCAGCAAAACGAAGGTGGGTTAGATAATCTCCATTAATCTTTATCCCTTTGTTTTCCCAGTTCAGTGATTGAAAGACATTTTCCAATGTGGCATTAAAGAGCTTCGGAGATATGGTGTCACCTTGTCTCACTCCCTTTCCAATTTTTATGTGCGTTGTATTTTCAAACAGCCGAATCTTTGCACTTGCATTTTCATAGATGTTATTAATAATATTAATGTATGCATCTTCAATACCGCAGGTTTTCAGAGCCATTGTAACTGCTGATGGTTTCACCGAATCAAAGGCTTTTTCATAATCGATAAAAGCCATGCACAATGGAAGTTCATATTCCCTCGCTCTTTCAATTAGTTCTCTCAGTACGTGGATATGATCTATTGTGCTGTAGCCACTCCTGAATCCAGCTTGTTCTCTCGGTTGAGCCATGTCCAGTGTTACCTTCAAGCGGTGTGAAAGAACTTTAGTGAAGATTTTATAAACTACTGATAGGAGTTGAACAATGGATGGATAATTCTATTATTCCTGTCGATATCTGGAATGTTCATGGTCAGCGCCATAGGACAAATAATGCAGTAGAAGGTTGGAATTCGAAATTAAATAGAATTATTGGCAAAAAGCAACCAAATGTTCATTTTTTAATTAAGACCCTGAAAGAGGAATCCGAATATGTCTCGTTTTTGCTAAAGTCTAAAGAATTAGGAGAAACTGTTGGAAAAAGGAGAAAAGTTTACATAAAATTAGACGAAAGAATAAATAATATTTTAACGGAGTTTGAAAAAACACAAAACCTGCGAAAATGCTTAACAGCTTTAAGCTATGCAACAAATATAGATTAATTTAGTGGTGAACCAATGCTAAATAAGGCATTCCCCAGTCACAAGACTGGGGAAAAACTGTGGGGGAAAGTTTGCAGTAAAATACAATTGAAAATCACATTTTCAAAACAAACATGTACAATTTTGTTATTATGTACTTTGTAAATTGAATGACGGCTCCAATTGTATTTCACTTAATTTTTCTGTATTTTCGTATGCGTTACAAATGAATTTCAAATAAAAAAAAAAAGTAATAAAATAAAATTAAACAGCTCAAATGATTTTTTTTTTACTTTCATAGATTCCTTCTGGTAAAATTTTTTTATAGCTTGTAACGTATACTTGTAACGTACAAGGAGATGTGACGTACCTGCCAGAAGGCCGCACACGACATAAAGGCAGATAGCAATTAAAATCAATGTCCGCGTAGCTCAATTGGTAGAGCAACTTATTCCGGAATGAGTGGACCAGGGTTCGAACCCCGGCGCGGATAAAAATGACGGAGAAATTTACTTCGTTATAATGGCGCCCGAACTATCCGGATGACCCGACCGTTCAAAATCTCGCATTGGTGTGATGTTATTTCCACACCGCGAGATAGGAAAAATAAGAGAATCCGTTCTTCAGCACTTCGAAAAAGAAATAATAAGGGGAGATGATGTGACGTACCAGGAGATGTGGCGTACCTGCCAGAAGGACGCACACGACATAAAGGCAGATAGGAATCAGAATAAAACGTCCGCGTAGCTCAATTGGTAGAGTGACTTATTCCGGAATGAGGGGATCCGGGTTCGAATCCCGGCGTAGACCAGAACTGACGGAGAAGTTTACTTCGTTATAATGGCGCCCGAACTATCCGGATGACCCGACCGTTCAAAATCTCGCATTGGTGTGATGTTATTTCCACACCGCGAGATAGGAAAAATAAGAAAATCCTTTCTCCAGCACTTCAAAAAAGAAATAATAAGGGGGAGATGATGTAACGTACCAGGAGATGTGACGTACCTGCCAGAAGGACGCACACGACATAAAGGCAGATAGGAATCAGAATAAAATGTCCGCGTAGCTTAATTGGTAGAGCAACTTATTCCGGAATGAGTGGACCCGGGTTCGAACCCCCGGCGCGGATAAAAATGACGGAGAAATTTACTTCGTTATAATGGCGCCCGAACTATCCGGATGACCCGACCGTTCAAAATCTCGCATTGGTGTGATGTTATTTCCACACCGCGAGATAGGAAAAATAAGAGAATCCTTTCTTCAGCACTTCGAAAAAGAAATAATAAGGGGGAGATGATGTGACGTACCAGGAGATGTGACGTACCTGCCAGAAGGACGCACACGACATAAAGGCAGATAGGAATCAGAATAAAATGTCCGCGTAGCTTAATTGGTAGAGCAACTTATTCCGGAATGAGTGGACCCGGGTTCGAACCCCGGCGCGGATAAAAATGACGGAGGAATTCACTTCGTTATATACTCTATATTCACTTTCCTTTTGATTTTACTATCTCTGGTTATTTTATTTTACTATGTAAATTATCTTCTTACTGAACGAAATATTATTTCACCCGCTGAATGAGATCTGGCAATGAGTGTAAGTCATGACGTGGTGGTAGCTAGTATATAGGCGCGTTCATCGAGACTTAGAGAGCTTTTGTTGTTGTTATGAGAGAGCGTTGTTGTTTACAGAGAGCGTTTATAATACGAGGAGAGATTGTGTTGTTATGAGGAGAGATTCTTCATTAGTGTAAAACAAGTTGTGTGTGTGCTTTAGATGACCAAGAGTCTTATAATAAAGAAGTTTGTGTAAGTTAGTTTTTCTCAATTCATAGTTTTTGTCAGACCTCTGTTAGGTTTACAATTAGTTTCTTACCATAAATAACCAGCGTTAAGACTTTATTTACGTTCGTAATTAACTAGTAACAACACCCTTTTGAATTCACTACTTTGAAGCTTAGTACAAGTATATCATTAGCTAGCTGGTAGGTAGAGCATTATTCATTCATAATAATTAGCTTAGCGAAAAGATAAACAAAGCTAATTCATTATAAGCTATAAATGCGAACTGTAAACTGTGGCCATAAAACCAACTTGTATGAGTTACGAAAGAATCCTCAAAATTTCTCCCTCAACTCCCTACCTTCCAAACATGCTGTACGCTTCGCCCACGTAACCACCTGAGCGGAAACCCGTGAAGCAAATGTTATCGGAATAATAAAGTCTTGTTGTTGTTTTTATTTCCGTGTACTGGACTGAGTTTTGTCGAGGTAATTATTCTTGAAGTGGGATTAAAAATGAACTTTCAGAAGACAAAAGTGATGTTCAATGCTTTTACAAGAAATAAAGATTTATCGATTGATGGAGAAAAGCTGGAAATAACAGACACGTACGTTTATCTTGGACAGCAGATATCAAGTGAGGGTCACATTGATGAAGAAATTAATCGGCGTACAAAACTTGCCTGGAGAGCTTTTGGAAGAAACAGCATAATTTTCAAGAGCAATATGCCATTATGTCTTAAAAGAAAAATGTTTGATCAATGCATCCTTCCAGTGCTTACGTATGGTGCAGAGACGTGGACCTTAACTAAAAGAGACATACAAAGGCTGCAGACAACTCAAAGCAGCATGGAGAGGTGCATGCTTGGTGTAACCAGGAGAGATAAGAAGAGGAACTCGTGGATCAGAAAAATGAGGAGAGTGGAAGACATCATGATCAGAGTTAAATCCCTGAAATGGCAATGGGCTGGACATACTGCCAGAAGGACAGACACAGCCGAAATTTTAGATTGGATTCCAAGGGACAGGAAAAGACCCAGAAGAAGACCACATGGGAGATGGGTGGATGAAATTCGAAAGTATGCAGGGGTGACATGGAGGAGACTGGCACAAGACAGACCGTTGTGGAGGAAACTTGGGGAGACCTTCGTCCAGCAGTGGATTGATAATGGTTGACAATGATGATGATGATGATGAATTATTCTTCTACACAAGGACGCCTTCAGCCGCCTTGATAGCCAGATCGTATAGTAAAGGCGAGGCGGTAGCTCGCTATACGGCGGGAAACAAAATGTATTATCTAAGAATTGATATGTCTGGCCCTACAACGGCGTTGCGAGTAATCCTGCCAGGATACAACAGCCCTCCACCCGGACAGTATCGGCCCGTAGACACGCAGCTTGCTGCTACCCCCGTGGGTCGGCACTTCTCACCTCTCCGTCATGACCCGTGTGTGCGTGCCATTGGGCAGGGGCTAGAAAATATCTCTACCCCTGTCTGGGAGAATCGATCGCTAGCGCGAACTGCTTGGGGTGGCTACCCCAAGCAGTTCGCAAGCAAACACAAAATAGGTTATAACGAAGTAAATTTCTCCTTCATTTTTATCCGCGCCGGGGTTCGAACCCGGGTCCACTCATTCCGGAATAAGTTGCTCTACCAATTGAGCTACGCGGACGTTTTATTCTGATTCCTATCTGCCTTTATGTCGTGTGCGTCCTTCTGGCAGGTACGTCACATCTCCTGGTACGTTACATCATCTCCCCCTTATTTTTCTTTCGAAGTGCTGCTCATATTTTTCCCATCTCGCGGTGTGGAAATAACATCACACCAATGCGAGATTTTGAACGGTCGGGTCATCCGGATAGTTCGGGCGCCATTATAACGAAGTGAATTTCTCCGTCATATCTGTCCACGCCAGGATTCGAACCCGAGATCCCCTCATTCCGGAATAAGTCACTCTACCAATTGAGCTACGCGGACGTTTTATTCTGATTCCTATCTGCCTTTATGTCGTGTGCGTCCTTCTGGCAGGTACGTCACATCTCCTGGTACGTTACATCATCTCCCCCTTATTTTTCTTTCGAAGTGCTGCTCATATTTTTCCTATCTCGCGGTGTGGAAATAACATCACACCAATGCGAGATTTTGAACGGTCGGGTCATCCGGATAGTTCGGGCGCCATTATAACGAAGTGAATTTCTCCGTCATATCTGTCCACGCCAGGATTCGAACCCGGATCCCCTCATTCCGGAATAAGTCACTCTACCAATTGAGCTACGCGGACGTTTTATTCTGATTCCTATCTGCCTTTATGTCGTGTGCGTCCTTCTGGCAGGTACGTCACATCTCCTGGTACGTTACATCATCTCCCCCTTATTTTTCTTTCGAAGTGCTGCTCATATTTTTCCTATCTCGCGGTGTGGAAATAACATCACACCAATGCGAGATTTTGAACGGTCGGGTCATCCGGATAGTTCGGGCGCCATTATAACGAAGTAAATTTCTCCGTCATTTCTGTCCACGCCAGGATTCGAACCCGGATCCCCTCATTCCGGAATAAGTCACTCTACCAATTGAGCTACGCGGACGTTTTATTCTGATTCCTATCTGCCTTTATGTCGTGTGCGTCCTTCTGGCAGGTACGTCACATCTCCTGGTACGTTACATCATCTCCCCCTTATTTTTCTTTTTCTTTCGAAGTGCTGCTCATATTTTTCCTATCTCGCGGTGTGGAAATAACATCACACCAATGCGAGATTTTGAACGGTCGGGTCATCCGGATAGTTCGGGCGCCATTATAACGAAGTGAATTTCTCCGTCATATCTGTCCACGCCAGGATTCGAACCCGGATCCTCTCATTCCGGAATAAGTCACTCTACCAATTGAGCTACGCGGACGTTTTATTCTGATTCCTATCTGCCTTTATGTCGTGTGCGTCCTTCTGGCAGGTACGTCACATCTCCTGGTACGTTACATCATCTCCCCTTATTTTTCTTTCGAAGTGCTGCTCATATTTTTCCCATCTCGCGGTGTGGAAATAACATCACACCAATGCGAGATTTTGAACGGTCGGGTCATCCGGATAGTTCGGGCGCCATTATAACGAAGTGAATTTCTCCGTCATATCTGTCCACGCCAGGATTCGAACCCGGATCCCCTCATTCCGGAATAAGTCACTCTACCAATTGAGCTACGCGGACGTTTTATTCTGATTCCTATCTGCCTTTATGTCGTGTGCGTCCTTCTGGCAGGTACGTCACATCTCCTGGTACGTTACATCATCTCCCCCTTATTTTTCTTTCGAAGTGCTGCTCATATTTTTCCTATCTCGCGGTGTGGAAATAACATCACACCAATGCGAGATTTTGAACGGTCGGGTCATCCGGATAGTTCGGGCGCCATTATAACGAAGTGAATTTCTCCGTCATTTTTGGTCTACGCCGGGGATCGAACCCGAGAACGCTCATTCCGGAACAAGTCACTCTACCAATTGAGCTACACGGACTTTTATTCTGATTCCTATCTGCCTTTATGTCGTGTGCGTCCTTCTGGCAGGTACGTCACATCTCCTGGTACGTTACATCATCTCCCCTTATTTTTCTTTTTATTTCGAAGTGCTGCTCATATTTTTCCTATCTCGCGGTGTGGAAATAACATCACACCAATGCGAGATTTTGAACGGTCGGGTCATCCGGATAGTTCGGGCGCCATTATAACGAAGTAAATTTCTCCGTCATTTCTGTCCCCGCCAGGATTCGAACCCGGATCCCCTCATTCCGGAATAAGTCACTCTACCAACTGAGCTACGCGGACGTTTTATTCTGATTCCTATCTGCCTTTATGTCGTGTGCGTCCTTCTGGCAGGTACGTCACATCTCCTGGTACGTTACATCATCTCCCCCTTATTTTTTTTTTTTTTTTTTTTATTCGAAGTGCTGGAGAAGGGATTCTCTTACTTTTTCCTATCTCGCGGTGTGGAAAGAACATCACACCATTGCGAGATTTTGAACGGTAGGGTCATCCGGATAGTTCGGGCGCCATTATAACGAAGTGAATTTCTCCGTCATTTTTATCCGCGCCAGGATTCGAACCCGGGTCCCCTCATTCTGGAATAAGTCACTCTACCAATTGAGCTACGTGGACGTTTTATTCTGATTCCTATCTGCCTTTATGTCGTGTGCGTCCTTCTGGTAGGTACGTCACATCTCCTGGTACGTTACATCATCTCCCCCTTATTTTTTTTTTTTTTTTTTTTTTTTTATTCGAAGTGCTGGAGAAGGGATTCTCTTATTTTTCCTATCTCGCGGTGTGGAAAGAACATCACACCATTGCGAGATTTTGAACGGTAGGGTCATCCGGATAGTTCGGGCGCCATTATAACGAAGTGAATTTCTCCGTCATTTTTATCCGCGCCAGGATTCGAACCCGGGTCCCCTCATTCTGGAATAAGTCACTCTACCAATTGAGCTACGCGGACGTTTTATTCTGATTCCTATCTGCCTTTATGTCGTGTGCGTCCTTCTGGCAGGTACGTCACATCTCCTGGTACGTTACATCATCTCCCCCTTATTTTTCTTTTTCTTTCGAAGTGCTGCTCATATTTTTCCTATCTCGCGGTGTGGAAATAACATCACACCAATGCGAGATTTTGAACGGTCGGGTCATCCGGATAGTTCGGGCGCCATTATAACGAAGTGAATTTCTCCGTCATTTTTGGTCTACGCCGGGGTTCGAACCCGAGAACGCTCATTCCGGAACAAGTCACTCTACCAATTGAGCTACACGGACTTTTATTCTGATTCCTATCTGCCTTTATGTCGTGTGCATCCTTCGGGCAGATACGCCACATCTCCTGGTACGTTACAAGGTACATGCACTTTTATACACCGAGGAACTCATCTTTTCGAGGGAGATAAATCCTTTGTTAAATGAGCCCTCTCACACTGAAATAACATTGAAACTATTTACACTCATACTTACCCTGCCGCAGGCCTAGGGCCAGTTCTGCGGTGATAACTCTGGGCTCGAGTAATCAGTTCCTCTTCTCCGTCTTTATCCCTCTTCTATCTTCTGCGGTCACACCTCAATTAGGTAACCCGTCTGCTGCTCTATGAGGTGTTTGATCAACTCGATGACTTTGCCTATTCTGGCACCAAAGTTGTTCTCTTTCCCGACAGAGAAGCACATTGTAGAATCATGTGCATGTGCGACATCTGCAATCTGGGCACCACAGCTGCACACTCGCTCCCTAACCGCAAAACTGCGGAATTACTCCGGCGAAACACCGTGCCCGGTTAGTTACCTGGCTAAGGAACCCGTTACTCTCAATGCGCCTTATGGGGATTCGGGGGGAATATACGGCGTGTTCTTCTACCCGTATCCCCTTCATCCCATCTCTGTTGCCACTCGACTATGTAACGTGCCAGGAGATGTGACGTACCTGCCAGAAGGACGCACAAGACATAAAGGCAGATAGGAATCAGAATCAAACCGTCCGCGTAGCTCAATTGGTAGAGTGACTTATTCCGGAATGAGGGGATCCGGGTTCGAATCCCGGCGTAGACTAGAGATGACGGAGAAATTTACTTCGTTATAATGGCGCCCGAACTATCCGGATGACCCGACCGTTCAAAATCTCGCAATGGTGTGATGTTATTTACACACCGCGAGATAGGAAAAATCAGAGAATCCCTTCTCCAGCGCTTCGAAAAATAAATGTGTGTGACGTTGCATTCCACACACCAGATTGACTGGGAGTTCTCAAGTGCACGTTCTACAGTGGATGGCTTGCTGCAACGATTCATGGTCACGGCTTGACCCGTGGGCCATGCCCCCGGCCCTCTTTCGGGGGGGGAGATGTGACCGCACACGACATAAAGGCAGATAGTAGTCAGAACAAACGTCCGCGTAGCTCAATTGGTAGAGTGACTTATTCCGGAATGAGGGGATCCGGGTTCGACTCCCGGCGTAGACTAGAAATGACGGAGAAATTTACTTCGTTATAATGGCGCCCGAACTATCCGGATGACCCAAACGTTCAAAATCTCGCAACGGTGTGATGTTATTTCCACACCGCGAGATAGGAAAAATCAGAGAATCCCTTCTCCAGCGCTTCGAAAAATAAATGTGTGTGACGTTGCATTCCACACACCAGATTGACAGGGAGTTCTCAAGTGCACGTTCTACAGTGGATGGCTGCCTGCAACGATTCATGGTCACGGCTGACCCGTGGGCCATGCCCCCGGCCCTCTTTTCGGGGGGGGAGATATGACGTACCTGCCAGCAGAACGCACACGACATAAAGGCAGATAGTAGTCGGAACAAACGTCCGCGTAGCTCAATTGGTAGAGTGACTTATTCCGGAATGATGGGATCCGGGTTCGAATCCTGGCGCGGATAAAAATGACGAAGAAACTTACTTCGTTATAACTAATATGGCTTTCTTCAGTTGGGTCCGCACGCTTTGCAACGGCGTTCGCATCTGAAAAATTATGCCCTCTTTACCAGCAGCTTCCTTCGCTAGCTGGTCTGCATCGTTCATTTCCAACTGTACCGACATGACTTCGGGATCCAGTGGAAGGTAACCCTCCTACTCTTCAGTGACTTGAATAGCGCTTTTATCTCTCTGACAAGGGGAGTCTTACACCCGAACTGACCAAGCGCTTTCAGGTGTGCTTCGCCTGGGGGGAGTTCAGGTAAGTGCCTTTTCTATCGCTAGAAGTTCTGCGATAGTTTTTAACGCATTCTGCTGTCGCTTCGTTCCCATCCAAGAACGCGCAGAAGCCTGCACCCACTTGTCCAAATAGACACGGGCCGAACAGGGTTTTTTTATTTATTTTTTTATTTTTATGAGCAAAACAATCGCTGTACGCTGCCTTTCTTGTTTGGAAAACTCGCAACATACAGCAGCAGGATAAGATTAAATAATTTCCGCTGATGGAAAAGATAGAAGTTTTACGACATCCTCTCCTCCTGCAAAACAATTGGAGTGGGCCAGCTATAGCGAAGTAAATTTCTCCGTCATTTCTGTCCACGCCAGGATTCGAACCCGGATCCCCTCATTCCGGAATAAGTCACTCTACCAACTGAGCTACGCGGACGTTTTATTCTGATTCCTATCTGCCTTTATATCGTCTGCGTCCTTCTGGCAGGTACGTCACATCTCCTGGTACGTTACATCATCTCCCCCTTATTTTTTTTTTTTTTATTTTTTTTTTTTTTGGCAGTGCTGGAGAAGGGATTCTCTTATTTTTTCTATCTCGCGGTGTGGAAAGAACATCACACCATTGCGAGATTTTGAACGGTAGGGTCATCCGGATAGTTCGGGCACCATTATAACGAAGTAAATTTCTCCGTCATTTCTGTCCCCGCCAGGATTCGAACCCGGATCCCCTCATTCCGGAATAAGTCACTCTACCAACTGAGCTACGCGGACGTTTTATTCTGATTCCTATCTGCCTTTATATCGTCTGCGTCCTTCTGGCAGGTACGTCACATCTCCTGGTACGTTACATCATCTCCCCCTTATTTTTTTTTTTTTTTTATTTTTTTTTTGGAAGTGCTGGAGAAGGGATTCTCTTATTTTTTCTATCTCGCGGTGTGGAAAGAACATCACACCATTGCGAGATTTTGAACGGTAGGGTCATCCGGATAGTTCGGGCACCATTATAACGAAGTAAATTTCTCCGTCATTTCTGTCCCCGCCAGGATTCGAACCCGGATCCCCTCATTCCGGAATAAGTCACTCTACCAACTGAGCTACGCGGACGTTTTATTCTGATTCCTATCTGCCTTTATATCGTCTGCGTCCTTCTGGCAGGTACGTCACATCTCCTGGTACGTTACATCATCTCCCCCTTATTTTTTATTTTTTTATTTTTTTTTTGGAAGTGCTGGAGAAGGGATTCTCTTATTTTTTCTATATCGCGGTGTGGAAAGAACATCACACCATTGCGAGATTTTGAACGGTAGGGTCATCCGGATAGTTCGGGCGCCATTATAACGAAGTAAATTTCTCCGTCATTTCTGTCCCCGCCAGGATTCGAACCCGGATCCCCTCATTCCGGAATAAGTCACTCTACCAACTGAGCTACGCGGACGTTTTATTCTGATTCCTATCTGCCTTTATGTCGTGTGCGTCCTTCTGGCAGGTACGTCACATCTCCTGGTACGTTACATCATCTCCCCCTTATTTTTTTTTTTTTATTTTTTTTTTTGGAAGTGCTGGAGAAGGGATTCTCTTATTTTTTCTATATCGCGGTGTGGAAAGAACATCACACCATTGCGAGATTTTGAACGGTAGGGTCATCCGGATAGTTCGGGCACCATTATAACGAAGTAAATTTCTCCGACATTTCTGTCCCCGCCAGGATTCGAACCCGGATCCCCTCATTCCGGAATAAGTCACTCTACCAACTGAGCTACGCGGACGTTTTATTCTGATTCCTATCTGCCTTTATATCGTCTGCGTCCTTCTGGCAGGTACGTCACATCTCCTGGTACGTTACATCATCTCCCCCTTATTTTTTTTTTTTTATTTTTTTTTTGGAAGTGCTGGAGAAGGGATTCTCTTATTTTTTCTATATCGCGGTGTGGAAAGAACATCACACCATTGCGAGATTTTGAACGGTAGGGTCATCCGGATAGTTCGGGCGCCATTATAACGAAGTAAATTTCAACGTCATTTCTGTCCCCGCCAGGATTCGAACCCGGATCCCCTCATTCCGGAATAAGTCACTCTACCAACTGAGCTACGCGGACGTTTTATTCTGATTCCTATCTGCCTTTATGTCGTGTGCGTCCTTCTGGCAGGTACGTCACATCTCCTGGTACGTTACATCATCTCCCCCTTATTTTTATTTTATTTATTTTTTTCTTTCGAAGTGCTGCAGAAGGGATTCTCTTATTTTTTCTATCTCGCGGTGTGGAAATAACATCACACCAATGCGAGATTTTGAACGGTAGGGTCATCCGGATAGTTCGGGCGCCATTATAACGAAGTTAATTTCTCCGTCATTTTTATCCGCGCCAGGATTCGAACCCGGGTCCCCTCATTCCGGAATAAGTCACTCTACCAATTGAGCTACGCGGACGTTTTATTCTGATTCCTATCTGCCTTTATGTCGTGTGCGTCCTTCTGGCAGGTACGGCACATCTCCTGGTACGTTACATCATCTCCCCTTATTTTTTTTTTTTTATTTTTTTTTTCGAAGTGCTGGAGAAGGGATTCTCTTATTTTTTCTATATCGCGGTGTGGAAAGAACATCACACCATTGCGAGATTTTGAACGGTAGGGTCATCCGGATAGTTCGGGCGCCATTATAACGAAGTAAATTTCTCCGTCATTTCTGTCCCCGCCAGGATTCGAACCCGGATCCCCTCATTCCGGAATAAGTCACTCTACCAACTGAGCTACGCGGACGTTTTATTCTGATTCCTATCTGCCTTTATGTCGTGTGCGTCCTTCTGGCAGGTACGTCACATCTCCTGGTACGTTACATCATCTCCCTTATTTTTATTTTATTTATTTTTTTCTTTCGAAGTGCTGCAGAAGGGATTCTCTTATTTTTTCTATCTCGCGGTGTGGAAATAACATCACACCAATGCGAGATTTTGAACGGTAGGGTCATCCGGATAGTTCGGGCGCCATTATAACGAAGTTAATTTCTCCGTCATTTTTATCCGCGCCAGGATTCGAACCCGGGTCCCCTCATTCCGGAATAAGTCACTCTACCAACTGAGCTACGCGGACGTTTTATTCTGATTCCTATCTGCCTTTATGTCGTGTGCGTCCTTCTGGCAGGTACGTCACATCTCCTGGTACGTTACATCATCTCCCCCTTATTTTTTTTTTTTATTTTTTTTTTGGAAGTGCTGGAGAAGGGATTCTCTTATTTTTTCTATATCGCGGTGTGGAAAGAACATCACACCATTGCGAGATTTTGAACGGTAGGGTCATCCGGATAGTTCTGGCACCATTATAACGAAGTAAATTTCTCCGACATTTCTGTCCCCGCCAGGATTCGAACCCGGATCCCCTCATTCCGGAATAAGTCACTCTACCAACTGAGCTACGCGGACGTTTTATTCTGATTCCTATCTGCCTTTATATCGTCTGCGTCCTTCTGGCAGGTACGTCACATCTCCTGGTACGTTACATCATCTCCCCCTTATTTTTTTATTTTTTTTATTTTTTTTTTTTGGAAGTGCTGGAGAAGGGATTCTCTTATTTTTTCTATATCGCGGTGTGGAAAGAACATCACACCATTGCGAGATTTTGAACGGTAGGGTCATCCGGATAGTTCGGGCGCCATTATAACGAAGTAAATTTCTCCGTCATTTCTGTCCCCGCCAGGATTCGAACCCGGATCCCCTCATTCCGGAATAAGTCACTCTACCAACTGAGCTACGCGGACGTTTTATTCTGATTCCTATCTGCCTTTATGTCGTGTGCGTCCTTCTGGCAGGTACGTCACATCTCCTGGTACGTTACATCATCTCCCCTTATTTTTTTTTTTTTTTTTTTTTTTTTTTGGAAGTGCTGGAGAAGGGATTCTCTTATTTTTTCTATATCGCGGTGTGGAAAGAACATCACACCATTGCGAGATTTTGAACAGTAGGGTCATCCGGATAGTTCGGGCACCATTATAACGAAGTAAATTTCTCCGACATTTCTGTCCCCGCCAGGATTCGAACCCGGATCCCTCATTCCGGAATAAGTCACTCTACCAACTGAGCTACGCGGACGTTTTATTCTGATTCCTATCTGCCTTTATATCGTCTGCGTCCTTCTGGCAGGTACGTCACATCTCCTGGTACGTTACATCATCTCCCCCTTATTTTTTTTTTTTTTTTTATTTTTTTTTGGAAGTGCTGGAGAAGGGATTCTCTTATTTTTTCTATATCGCGGTGTGGAAAGAACATCACACCATTGCGATATTTTGAACGGTAGGGTCATCCGGATAGTTCGGGCGCCATTATAACGAAGTAAATTTCTCCGTCATTTCTGTCCCCGCCAGGATTCGAACCCGGATCCCCTCATTCCGGAATAAGTCACTCTACCAACTGAGCTACGCGGACGTTTTATTCTGATTCCTATCTGCCTTTATGTCGTGTGCGTCCTTCTGGCAGGTACGTCACATCTCCTGGTACGTTACATCATCTCCCCCTTATTTTTTTTTTTTTTATTTTTTTTTTTGGAAGTGCTGGAGAAGGGATTCTCTTATTTTTTCTATATCGCGGTGTGGAAAGAACATCACACCATTGCGAGATTTTGAACGGTAGGGTCATCCGGATAGTTCGGGCGCCATTATAACGAAGTAAATTTCTCCGTCATTTCTGTCCCCGCCAGGATTCGAACCCGGATCCCCTCATTCCGGAATAAGTCACTCTACCAACTGAGCTACGCGGACGTTTTATTCTCATTCCTATCTGCCTTTATGTCGTGTGCGTCCTTCTGGCAGGTACGTCACATCTCCTGGTACGTTACATCATCTCCCCCTTATTTTATTTTTTTATTTTTTTTTTGGAAGTGCTGGAGAAGGGATTCTCTTATTTTTTCTATCTCGCGGTGTGGAAAGAACATCACACCATTGCGAGATTTTGAACGGTAGGGTCATCCGGATAGTTCGGGCACCATTATAACGAAGTAAATTTCTCCGTCATTTCTGTCCCCGCCAGGATTCGAACCCGGATCCCCTCATTCCGGAATAAGTCACTCTACCAACTGAGCTACGCGGACGTTTTATTCTGATTCCTATCTGCCTTTATATCGTCTGCGTCCTTCTGGCAGGTACGTCACATCTCCTGGTACGTTACATCATCTCCCCCTTATTTTTTTTTTTTTTTTTATTTTTTTTTGGAAGTGCTGGAGAAGGGATTCTCTTATTTTTTCTATCTCGCGGTGTGGAAATAACATCACACCAATGCGAGATTTTGAACGGTAGGGTCATCCGGATAGTTCGGGCGCCATTATAACGAAGTGAATTTCTCCGTCATTTTTATCCGCGCCAGGATTCGAACCCGGGTCTTCTCATTCCGGAATAAGTCACTCTACCAATTGAGCTACGTGGACGTTTTATTCTGATTCCTATCTGCCTTTATGTCGTGTGCGTCCTTCTGGTAGGTACGTCACATCTGCTGGTACGTTACACAGCTTCCTTAGTTTTTCAATGTGAATGTGGTCTCTTCTTTCTCTCTCTAACTTTTACCCTCCTCTCATGCTATTGGCTGCAGCATTTCTAAACCGAACCACCCGCTCGCAGACGATCTTTTTTATTGTTCTGGTCGGCGGCACTTTGTTCTCTAGATGCTGTGTAAAAAGCTTTTAAGTTGTCTTAAATGGCACGGGAGAAATGGGCTAGGAGAAACTTACTTCTGTTTATAAATCCGTGCCGTATTTCCCCCATTTGTACTCTCAGGCAGCCATTTTCAAAACTTCTGAGGCAATGGTTAGCTGGACAGTCTGTCGTTGTTTTCCCTTAGCACACGCTCAGTTCAGTGTTGTTGATAAATACTCTTCCACACTTATTATGGAGTTTAAGAAAACGAAAGATTTTCGCGAAAAAAATCGCTTCCGGAGAATATGTGCTTGTTAGACAATGTAAAGGGGGAAAAAGAGATATTTGGAAATATTTTAAATTACTGTCCCGTTCTGAAACTAGTCGGCCTGTAAACGCTGTGTAGTGCACTAAATGCAGAAACGTTTTGAGTTACGATAGCACGAAGTCTGGAACAACGCATCTTAAGGAGCACGAATGTGCTCCACACACACACACACACACACGAGAGACATATTGGGTTCCAGCAATATAATATGCCATTAGAGATAGGTGCAGTTTATAAAGCCATAAAATTTTCTCCCAGTAAAACGATCGGACTCATAATTCTGGATATTTTGTACTTTTCGAATTAATCCAAGGATTTTTTTTTTTTTATTGGAGGTTATTTTTTTTTTTTTTTTTTTTTTTTGGATTGGAGGTTTAACGACCACCGTGAGCAACTCAATGGGCTATAAGCAGTCGCCCGTCCCTAATTTAGGGTCACTGGTTCCAGGGAAGGGAGAGAGCCAGTGCCGTAAGACAAACACAACATCCATGCCTCACCGGGATTCGAACCCAGACCCCTTACGGACGAATGATCAGAGGCCAACGCCTTAGACCATTGCGCCACCGGGGCGGCTATTGGAGGTTTAACGACCACCGTGAGCAACTCAATGGGCTATAAGCAGTGTGACGTACCTGCCAGCAGGACGCACACGACATAAAGGCAGATAGGAATCAGAATAAACGTCTGCGTAGCTCAGTTGGTAGAGCGACTTGTTCCGGAATAAGCGGCCTCGGGATCGAATCCCGGCGTAGACCAAAAAAATGACGGAGAAATTTACTTCGTTATAATGGCGCCCGAACTATCCGGATGACCCGGCCGTTCAAAATCTCGCATTGGTGTGATGTTATTTCCACACCGCGAGACATGGAAAAATCAGAGAATTCCTTCTCCAGCGCTTCGAAAAATAAAAATGTGTGATGTTGCATTCCACACAGCAGATTGACTGGGAGTTCTCAAGTGCACGTTCTACAGTGGATGGCTGCCTGCAACGATTCATTGTCACGGCTGACCCGTGGGCCATGCCCCCGGCCCTCTTTCGGGGGGAGATGTGACGTACCTGCCAGCAGGACGCACACGACATAAAGGCAGATAGAAATCAGAATAAAAGTCTGCGTAGCTCAGTTGGTAGAGCGACTTGTTCCGGAATAAGCGGCCTCGGGTTCGAATCCCGGCGTAGACCAAAAAAATGACGGAGAAATTTACTTCGTTATAGCAGTCGCCTGTCCCTAATTTAGAGTCACTGGTTCTAGGGAAGGGAGAGAGCCAGTGCCATAAGACAAACAAAACATCCATGCCTCACCAGGATTCGAACCTGGACCCCTTTCGGACGAATGATCAGAGGCCATCGCTTAGACCACTGCGCCACCAAGGACATTTCCAGGTCCGGCCGTAGGGAATGATAATTTGAAAACCCAGAAAATTTGAAAGGCATGGAAATTGTCCTTTTCATGCAATATTTTTGAGTATACAAGCCTCCCCCTTCCCCCCCCCCTCGGCGACGTCACGTGACATCTACAGCGTCTCAGAAATATTCTGAATTAACGTTTATTGTAATAGAATACGTGCAGCAATTAAGAAAACGAAAATTCTTTAGGAGTCGAATGACAGAGTGCAACAGGTGTCAAATTCGTGGTTTGGTAATTGTTGAAATTTTACGGGCCAGCCCGGACCTTGGAAACAGAAGAAATATACGGACCGGGCTTTCCAAATTAAGGCCCGTGCAGATCTCTACCTATTGTCACCTCATCGAATCGATGCCTCGCAGAGTCGCCGCCATTTTGATGGCTAAATGGGCCGCTACATCTTCTAGGTAGGTGCTCATAATGTAATGACTCACTGGTGTAAGTAACATCAGTTGTACTGAATGATGTATTAATGTGTACTGGATGCTGTAATAGTAAATTAAGAACACATAGGTTCCGTTACTAGTGAATAACGAATGCTCAGTCACATTTTTAGGAATTCCAAGCAAATACATACATACGTACATATCACTAAGCTGTTCTCTGAGATTCAGAGGTTAGCTCCAAAAAGAAATACAAACTTCCAGATATTTTTACTTATTGTTGTCGTATCAAACTTCGCCATTTACAGCGATCTTGACATACAACTCGTGCTTCACTGATATCCATTACACGCCGTACACAAGATCTTTTATACTTCATACTCGTAATCTTTTTCTCATGCAGACACTCCTGAATCTGATCCACCCATGTCTTCCTTGACCTTTCCTTCCTGCCACTTGGGCTGAAAAGATTTTCTTAGTAAGCATTTCATCACTCATTCTTTCATACATACATACATATCACTAAGCTGTTCTCTGAGATTCAGAGGTTAGCTCCAAAAAGAAATACAAACTTCCAGATATTTTTACTTATTGTTGTCGTATCAAACTTTGCCATTTACAGCAATCTTGACATACAACTCGTGCTTCACTGATATCCATTACACGCCGTACACAAGATCTTTTATACTTCATACTCATAATCTTTTTCTCATGCAGACACTCCTGAATCTGATCCACCCATGTCTTCCTTGGCCTTCCTCTGCCTTTCCTTCCTGCCACTTGGGCTGAAAAAGATTTTCTTAGTAAGCATTTCATCACTCATTCTTTCATACATACATACATATCACTAAGCTGTTCTCTGAGATTCAGAGGTTAGCTCCGAAAAGAAATACAAACTACCAGATATTTTTACTTATTGTTGTCGTATCAAACTTCTCCATTTACAGCGATCTTGACATACAACTCGTGCTTCACTGATATCCATTACACGCCATACACAAGATCTTTTATACTTCATACTCATAATCTTTTTCTCATGCAGACACTCCTGAATCTGATCCACCCATGTCTTCCTTGACCTTCTTCTGGCTTTCCTTCCTGCCACTTGGGCTGAAAACATTTTCTTAGTAAGCATTTCATCACTCTTTCTTTCAACATGGCCAAACCACCGAAGCATATTGGTCTCCACCTTGCTAACAAAATTTTGCTTCACATCACACAACTGCAACACATCTTCATTTCTCACACAATCAGATCGTGTCTTGCCACAAACCCTACGTAAGTAACACATTTCTCCAGCACACAAACGACTCCTATGTTTCTTCTGCAGTACCCAGGTTTCACTGCCATACATCAGAGTAGGAACAATTACTGTTTCATACACAGCCATGCGGGACTCTCTAGAGAACCCATCATTCCTGTGAAAACCTCCCAGAGCAGCTATGACTTTCAAAGAAGAATTCACTCGCCTACTGATTTCACCATCCAACTTGTTCTCCTCTGGCAAACATGCTTCCTAAATACACAAACTCACTCACCTGGTCAATCACAGTGCCATTTATACTTACATTACATTCAGTGCTACCCATTCCTCTCTCAAACACCATAACTTTGGGTTTTCCCTTATTTATACTCAGTTTGAATTTCATGCAAACTTCGTGCATCCGAGTCAACATACTCTGCAACTCACTTTTGCTCTCTGCCAACAGGACAGTGTCATCAGCATACAGCAATCTGCACACACGGATATCACCAAGACATAAACCACTATTATCTATTTTGGCCTCACGCATGCATGCGTCCATAAATATATTAAACAGCCATGGTGACATTACACAACCTTGTCTAACTCCTGCACCAATGGAAAACCATTTTGATAAAACACCATTCACTCGTACACAAGCTCTACTACCAGCATACATGGCTTTTACACTATTAAGTAGATTCCCAGTAACACCATATTCATTCAATACCTTCCACAAAAGTGTCCTATTGACTCGGTCGCAAGCTTTCTCTAAATCTATGAAGGCAGTAAAAACTTTCTTCCCAACAGCCAGATACTTTTCAATCATCATACGTAATGCAAAAATCTGGTTAGTGCAGCCTTTACCAGGCATAAAACCACTCTGAACATCCCACACTTTCAATGATGTACGACCCCATACTTTTTCAATAACAACCTTACCAAACACTTTCCCTGGCACACTCAGAAGGCTAATACCACGATAGTTCTTGCATTCAGTCTGATCACCTTTTCCCTTATACAAGGGAACAATGATAGCATCCTTCCAATCCCGAGGGACCATTCCTAACTCCCAGCACAACTGGCAAATTTCAGTTAACCAGTCAATTATAGAGTCACCACCATACTTCAACATCTCTGCAGTTATGCCATCAACTCCTGGAGCCTTGCCATTCTGAAGAGATTTTAGAGCTTTACACACTTCTTCTCTTGAGATCACTCCTGTGCTTTCATCCCTCATTGTGAGACTGAAAATAAAT
Organism: Macrothele yani; assembly: GCA_039090855.1. Taxonomy (NCBI): domain Eukaryota; kingdom Metazoa; phylum Arthropoda; class Arachnida; order Araneae; family Macrothelidae; genus Macrothele; species Macrothele yani. The sequence continues at coordinate 6,628,080 of CM077034.1, forward strand.
AAAAAAGAAAAGCTGGCATGCATGAAAAGTAAATAAATGAATAATCTGTGCATACACACCGCTCATAACTACCATGAACAAGTTAGTAAAATCATGCAATTCATTGAATATGATACGCTTTCCAACATACCAGAAATCATTACTCAAGTTCTGAGGATAATGGCTGTGGAATAAATCTCGCTCCTGTGTCCTGACCTTTGATCCCATTTCGATTATATTCAACAGAACCGGTTCAGTATACCTCCGGAACAACATACTAAAGTTTTGTCGCAATCGAAGCATTTTTAGTCAAGTTATGAAGATAATGGCTGTGAAATAAATCTCGCTCCTGTGTCCTGACCTTTGATCCCATTTCGATGATATTAAACAGAACCGGTTCAGTATACCTCCGGAATAACATACTAAAGTTTTGTCGCAATCGAAGCATTTTTAGTCAAGTTATGAAGATAATGGCTGTGAAATAAATCTCGCTCCTGTGTCCTGACCTTTGATCCCATTTCGATGATATTCAACAGAACCGGTTCAGTATACCTCCGGAACAACATACTAAAGTTTTGTCGCAAAAGAAGCATTTTTAGTCAAGTTATGAAGATAATGGCTGTGAAATAAATCTCGCTCCTGTGTCCTGACCTTTGATCCCATTTCGATGATATTCAACAGAACCGGTTCAGTATACCTCCGGAACAACATACTAAAGTTTTGTCGCAAAAGAAGCATTTTTAGTCAAGTTATGAAGATAATGGCTGTGAAATAAATCTCGCTCCTGTGTCCTGACCTTTGATCCCATTTCGATGATATTCAACAGAACCGGTTCAGTATACCTCCGGAACAACATACTAAAGTTTTGTCGCAATCGAAGCATTTTTAGTCAAGTTATGAAGATAATGGCTGTGAAATAAATCTCGCTCCTGTGTCCTGACCTTTGATCCCATTTCGATTATATTCAACAGAACCGGTTCAGTATACCTCCGGAACAACATACTAAAGTTTTGTCGCAAAAGAAGCATTTTTAGTCAAGTTATGAAGATAATGGCTGTGAAATAAATCTCGCTCCTGTGTCCTGACCTTTGATCCCATTTCGATGATATTCAACAGAACCGGTTCAGTATACCTCCGGAACAACATACTAAAGTTTTGCCGCAATCGAAGCATTTTTAGTCAAGTTATGAAGATAATGGCTGTGAAATAAATCTCGCTCCTGTGTCCTGACCTTTGATCCCATTTCGATGATATTAAACAGAACCGGTTCAGTATACCTCCGGAATAACATACTAAAGTTTTGTCGCAATCGAAGCATTTTTAGTCAAGTTATGAAGATAATGGCTGTGAAATAAATCTCGCTCCTGTGTCCTGACCTTTGATCCCATTTCGATGATATTCAACAGAACCGGTTCAGTATACCTCCGGAACAACATACTAAAGTTTTGTCGCAATCGAAGCATTTTTAGTCAAGTTATGAGGATAATGGCTGTGGAATAAATCTCGCTCCTGTGTCCTGACCTTTGATCCCATTTCGATGATATTCAACAGAACCGGTTCAGTATACCTCCGGAATAACATACTAAAGTTTTGTCGCAATCGAAGCATTTTTAGTCAAGTTATGAAGATAATGGCTGTGAAATAAATCTCGCTCCTGTGTCCTGACCTTTGATCCCATTTCGATGATATTAAACAGAATTGGTTCAGTATACCTCCGGAACAACATACTAAAGTTTTGTCGCAATCGAAGCATTTTTAGTCAAGTTATGAGGATAATGGCTGTGGAATAAATCTCGCTCCTGTGTCCTGACCTCTGACCCCATTTCGATGATATTAAACAGAATTGGTTCAGTATACCTCCGGAAAAACATACTAAAGTTTTGTCGCAATCGAAGCATTTTTAGTCAAGTTATGAGGATAATGGCTGTGGAATAAATCTCGCTCCTGTGTCCTGACCTTTGATCCCATTTCGATGATATTAAACAGAATTGGTTCAGTATACCTCCGGAACAACATACTAAAGTTTTGTCGCAATCGAAGCATTTTTAGTCAAGTTATGAGGATAATGGCTGTGGAATAAATCTAGCTCCTGTGCCCTGACCTTTGATCCCATTTCGATGATATTAAACAGAATTGGTTCAGTATACCTCCGGAACAACATACTAAAGTTTTGTCGCAATCGAAGCATTTTTAGTCAAGTTATGAGGATAATGGCTGTGGAATAAATCTCGCTCCTGTGTCCTGACCTTTGATCCCATTTCGATGATATTCAACAGAACCGGTTCAGTATACCTCCGGAATAACATACTAAAGTTTTGTCGCAATCGAAGCATTTTTAGTCAAGTTATGAGGATAATGGTTGTGGAATAAATCTAGCTCCTGTGCCCTGACCTTTGATCCCATTTCGATGATATTAAACAGAATTGGTTCAGTATACCTCCGGAACAACATACTAAAGTTTTGTCGCAATCGAAGCATTTTTAGTCAAGTTATGAGGATAATGGCTGTGGAATAAATCTCGCTCCTGTGTCCTGACCTTTGATCCCATTTCGATGATATTCAACAGAACCGGTTCAGTATACCTCCGGAACAACATACTAAAGTTTTGTCGCAATCGAAGCATTTTTAGTCAAGTTATGAAGATAATGGCTGTGAAATAAATCTCGCTCCTGTGTCCTGACCTTTGACCCCATTTCGATTATATTCAACAGAACCGGTTCAGTATACCTCCGGAACAACATACTAAAGTTTTGTCGCAATCGAAGCATTTTTAGTCAAGTTATGAAGATAATGGCTGTGAAATAAATCTCGCTCCTGTGTCCTCCTGACCTTTGATCCCATTTCGATGATATTCAACAGAACCGGTTCAGTATACCTCCGGAACAACATACTAAAGTTTTGTCGCAATCGAAGCATTTTTAGTCAAGTTATGAAGATAATGGCTGTGGAATAAATCTCGCTCCTGTGTCCTGACCTTTGATCCCATTTCGATGATATTCAACAGAACCGGTTCAGTATACCTCCGAAATAACATGATAAAGTTTTGTCGCAATCGAAGCAATTTTACGTAAGTTATGACGCATAAGGGCTGTGGAATAGATCCCGCTTCTGTGTCCTAACCTTTGACCCATTTCGCCCATGTTCAATAGGATTCGTCCCCAGGCAGGCCCCTACAACATACTAAACCTTAATCGAAATCGAACGATTGTTACGCGAGTTATCGTGCGGACGAACATACGCACACAACGCGTGACGTAATGAGGCAGATGGGAATCGCGACCATCAGCTCGCAAGAGTGTGACGTCATAAAACTTTAATAGGATCCGCACATTTGTTTGTCTACTGACGTCATGAAAATACAGGTCGCGCCATCTTTTTCTGGACAATTAATGCGTTCCCAAGGATGAAAATTTGAACATCGATTAAAATAGCTTCATTTTATAACTTGGAATACCTAATATTTTCTAAAACATAACCATAATTATGCAATCCAACATTTGTTTGTCTACTGACGTCATGAAAATACAGGTCGCGCCATCTTTTTTCTGGACAATTAATGCGTTCCCAAGGATGGAAATTTGAACATCGATTAAAATAGCTTCATTTTATAACTTGGAATACCTAATATTTTCTAGAACATAACCATAATTATGCAATCCAACATTTGTTTGTCTACTGACGTCATGAAAATACAGGTCGCGCCATCTTTTTTCTGGACAATTAATGCGTTCCCAAGGATGAAAATTTGAACATCGATTAAAATAGCTTCATTTTATAACTTGGAATACCTAATATTTTCTAAAACATAACCATAATTATGCAATCCAACATTTGTTTGTCTACTGACGTCATGAAAATACAGGTCGCGCCATCTTTTTTCTGGACAATTAATGCGTTCCCAAGGATGAAAATTTGAACATCGATTAAAATAGCTTCATTTTATAACTTGGAATACCTAATATTTTCTAAAACATAACCATAATTATGCAATCCAACATTTGTTTGTCTACTGACAACATCAAAGTACAGGTCGCGCCATCTTTTTTCTGGATAATTAATGCATTCCCAAGGATGAAAATTTGAACATCGATTAAAATAGCTTCATTTTATAACTTGGAATACCTAATATTTTCTAAAACATAACCATAATTATGCAATCCAACATTTGTTTGTCCACTGACGACATCAAAGTACAGGTCGCGCCATCCTTTTTCTGGTTTCAACACCACCAAAGGAAAAGTTATTGATTTTTAATATAATTATGGTTATGTTTTAGAAAATATTAATTATTCCAAGTTATAATATGAAGTTATTTTAATCGATGTTCACATTTTAATCCTTGGGAACACATTAATTGTGAAGGAAATGTGCACAAAAGTTTTTCCATTGGAAGTATAGGAAGCAAAATTACTTGACATCCACCTTAATAATATGGGATAAGGGCAATGGAATGGATCGCAATCCTATGTCCTGACCTTTGACCATATTTCGTCCATTTTCAATAGGGTTCGTCCCCAGGTGGTCCCCTACCACATACTGAAATTTCATCGAAATCGAACCATTTTTACGCACGTTATGACGCAAAAAGGCAATGGAATGCATCCCGATCTTATGTCCTGACTTTTGACCCCAATTCATCCATTTTGAATAGGGTTCGTCTCCAGGCGGTCTCCTACCACATAGTAAAATTTCATTGAAATCGAACCATATTTACGCAAGTTATGACGTATAAGTGCAATGGAATGGATCCCGCTCCTACGTCGTGACTTTTGACCCCATTTGTCCGATTTTCAATAGAGTTCTTCCCCAAGTGGTCCCCTACCACATACTAAAATTTCATCGAAATCGAACCATTTTACGCCAATTATCGTGCGGACAGACGGACGGACAAAGCTGGAGCATAACGCTTCTTCAACCTACGGTTGGAAAGCGTATGTAAAATCATGCAATGCATTGATTATAATACGCTTTCTAACATGCCAGAAATACTTACTCAAGTTATGAGAATAATGGCTGAGGAATAAATTTCGGTCCTGTGCCCTGACCCTTGACCCCATATCGATGATATTCAACAGAACCGGTTCGGTATACCTCCGAAATAACATGACAAAGTTTTGTCGCAATCGAAGCATTTTTACGTTGTTATGATGCATAAGGGCTATAGAATAGATCCCGCTCCTGTGTTCTAACATTTAAATCCATTTCGCCCATTTTCAATAGAATTCGTCCCCAGGCAGGCTCCTACAACATACTAACATTTCATCCGAATCGAAGCATTTTTACGTAAGTTATGACGCATAATGGCGATGGAAATGATTCCGCTCCTATGTCCTCACCTTTGACCCCATTTCGCCCATTTTCAATAGGGTTTGTGGCCAGGTGGTTCCTTACCACATACTAAAATTTCATCGAAATCGAACCTTTTTTTACGTTAGTTATGACGCATGATAGCAGTGGAATGGATCCCGCTCCTATGCACTGACCTTTCACCCCATTTCGTTCACTTTAAATATGGTTCCCTCCCAGGTGATCTCCTACCAGATACTAAAATTTCATCGAAATCGAACGATTGTTACGCGAGTAATCGTGCGGACGGACATACGCACACAAAGCGTTACGTAATGAAGCAGATGGGAATCGCGACTATCTGCTCGCAAGAGTATGACGTCATAAAACTTTAATAGGATCCACACACAACGCGTGACGTAGTGAGACAGATGGCGTGACCACGCGCCAACATTCTCAAACGCGAGTTGTGACGTCATAAGATTTGTAAGCATTGGAAACATTAATGGAACGACGCCATGACACTAAAAACGTTATAATTCGGGGTGGTTATTTAACCCACTAAACGAATTTTCCTAAAGTCGAGATCAAGCTAAATCGATTTCTAGTACCAGGAAACGGTAGGTTAACGACTTTCATCAAAATTCTTGGAGCCGTTTTCAAAATAAAATGTACATACATACATACAAGAATTGATACTTTAAGGTGGACGTCAAGTAATTTTGCTTCCTATACTTCCAATGGAAAAACTTCTGTACACATTTTCTTCACAATTAATGCGTTCCCAAGGATGAAAATTTTAACATCGATTAAAATAGCTTCATTTCATAACATGGAATACTTATGTTTTCTAACCATAACCGTAATTATGCAATCCAACATTTATTTGTCCACTGACGTCATCAAAGTACAGGTCGCGCTATCTTTTCTCTGGTTTGAACACCACCAAAGGAAACGTTATTATTTTTTAATATAATTATGCTTATGTTTTAAAAAATGTTAAGTATTCCAAGTTATAGTATGAAGTTATTTTAATCGATGTTCCAATTTCCATCCTTGGGAACACACTAATTGTGAAGGAAATGTGTACAAAAGGTTTTCCATTTGAAATATAGGAAGCAAAATTACTTGACGTCCACCTTAATAGTGTGGGATAAGGGCGATGGAATGGGTCCCGATCCTATGCCCTGACCTTTGACTCCATTTATCCCATTTTCAATAGGGTTTCTCTCCAGGTGGTCCCCTACCACATACTAAAATTTCATCGAAATCAAACCATTTTTACGCACCTTATGACGCATAAGGGCAATGGAATGCATCCCGCACCTATGTCCTGACCTTTGACTCCACTTCACCCATTTTCAATAGGGTTCGTCCCCAGGTGGTCCCCTACCACATACTAAAATTTCATTGAAATCGAACCATATTTACGCGTTATGACGCATAAGGGCAATTGAATGGATCCCGCTCTTATGGCATGACCTTTGACCACACTTCACCCATTTTTAATAGGGTTCGTCCCCTGGTGGTCCCCTACCGCATACTAAAATGTCATTAAAATCGAACCATATTTACGCAAGTTATGACGCATAAGGTCAATTGAACGGATCCCGCTTTTAAGGCGTGACCTTTGACACCACTGCACCCATTTTCAATAGGGTTCGTCCCCTGGTGGTCCCCTACCACATACTAAAATGTCATTAAAATCGAACCATATTTACGCAAGTTATGAAGCATAAGGTCAATTGAACGGATCCCGCTCTTATGGCGTGACCTTTGACCCTACTTCACCCATTTTCAATAGGGTTCGTCCCCTGGTGGTCCCCTACCACATACTAAAATGTCATTGAAATCGAACCATATTTACGCAAGTTATGACGCATAAGGTCAATTGAACGGATACCGCTCTTATGGCGTGACCTTTGACCCCACTGCACCCATTTTCAATAGGGTTCGTCCCCTGGTGGTCCCCTACCACACACTAAAATGTCATTAAAATCGAACCATATTTACGCAAGTTATGACGCATAAGGTCAATTGAACGGATCCCGCTCTTATGGCGTGACCTTTGACCCCACTTCACCCATTTTCAATAGGGTTCGTCCCCTGGTGGTCCCCTACCACATACTAAAATTTCATCGAAATCGAACCATATTTACGCAAGTTATGACGCATAAAAGCAATTGAATGGATCCCGCTCTTATGGCGTGACCTTTGACCCCACTTCACCCATTTTCAATAGGGTTCGTCCCCTGGTGGTTCCCTACCACATACTAAAATGTCATCGAAATCGAACCATTTTTACGTGAGTTATCGTGTCGACAGACGGACGGAAAAAGCTGGAGCATATATACGCTTCTGGTTGGAAAGCGTAAAAAAAGAGCTGGCTAAACACTGGCATGGAAATCGAAGTTTTTAAGATCGATATGGTGAGTTTGAAGTCGAGAGGCTTTTGAACTTCTGTGCCACAGAGAAGAGAGGTACAGAGTGTGCACTCTAGAAGATCGTAAAGGAAATTCTCCACTTTGTCCGATGGCAACAGCATAATGTTAAACTCACATAGACGTTGGCGGCCCCACGGCCTGTTAATGAGAACTAAAAGTGACGTCACAACTACGCTCCTCCCACTTGTTTACAAATCTCTCTCGACTTTCCTTCCCTGCGAGAGCCGCCATTTTCCTTACTTCCCGAGTTGGTTAGGTTCACTGTAGCGTGATTGATTGACCGAGGAATTTTGCGGTAGGTGTAACGGAATTAGGCGTATATTCTTAATCGTAAGAACAGCACTTTGCAGTCGGGAATTATACTGAGAAATAAAGTACTAACTCTGACTTAAAAGAAACTAATAAATCTGTAGCAGCTTTCGTTCTCAAAATGCAGACCTTCGTCGACGCAACATACTACTGCCGGAATTTGAAAATAAACAACGGGAAAATATCAAAGCAATGGCAAATAAAAAGTAACAAACTGACATAATTGTATCACGAATCAAACATCTGCCCGAAGGATCAAATGGAATTACGAAAAACAAAATACAGTAAGGGCTCTACTCTGATATAAACTTTACTTATATCGATTTTTAACAGTTAAAAAATAGACAAAGATTTCCTACATATAAAAGATGAAATAATTATCCGCCGAAAATAACTTCTACGAAATAACGAAAAGCGTTGTTATAATCACAGAATCACACAGTGGTAACGGTAGTAATAACAAGCAAAGTAACCAATTTCGAATTATGTGCGTTACAGCAAAGAATATCTAACTGATAAGAAGGTAAGGCTCAGCGAGACGTAACTAGCGCCACTATATTATGCGGCAAAGAATTACTACACAGAAGCCAACATTACAGGCTGATGCCGCAGGATGCCGAGCAGACTGAGTTAGACTGAGCATGCGTGTTTGTGTTCAAAGAATATAAACGCTTGTTTGTGTTGGCGTTTTGTTCAAAGGTTTTGTTGTTCTCATCTAGATCTGCGTTTATATTACAGCCATGAAATACACCCACTCCATTCCGATGAATAACAATTCATGGAATGGAGTGGATGAATAACAAGAACAAATTTGAAACCGTTTGAAACAAATATCCTGGAAAACCATTAAAACAACGTTTGCTGAAAAAAAAAGCTATCGTTACGTTGAAAAAATTAATTTATCAATTATATGAAACTGACTTTTATGAAAAATACCTCGTAATATTGTAAAATGAAAGAGGGAAGCATTCGATTACACAATGCATACCAAACAGACAGCTTTAAGCATACACTCAATCGTGGCGAGTTAGTCCGGTCGGTAGAGAGCTCAGCTATCACCCCAGCGGCCCGGGTTCGAACCTACTCAGATACGAACGGATGTTTTTCCGATCTGTTGAGAAAATTTCTCCAGCGCAGTGCGTTTAATTTACAAACTTCGGAAGGGTAGAAAAAAAATTGTAGCTTTGGAAAACTGCGGTTGTCTTTGCTTTTTTTTTTTTTATTATTATGGCTGCTACTGGGAAACCAGCCTCAGCATTTTTGACATTTAAGGTATATTGTAAATATGAAATTCATGCCAAGCAACCTGGTATTACTACGGTGCTTAAAGTGAGAATAAAACTGCTAAAATTTCCTTAAAATAATATTAATTGCTAATGTATATATTTGTTTCACCAAAAGAAGGGACAGGAGGGATACTCAGAAAAGAACAACAAAAAAAATGCTTTAGTAGACCCAATGAGACCGAAGGAAACAGTCGCAGATCAAAGCTTAGCTTCCTTTCCGTGAAATAGGCTTCCCGTCCCGTGTCTCCTACGCTTTTTGCGCCTGAATGTTAACTTTCCCGCAGAGCATCTGCTGCCGCATTACATGGTGGCGCTGCTGTCGCCTGTTTTACATTATCTCTACGAGAGTTGAGCTTCTTCACGCGAAGCGTTTATATTCTTTGGTTACAGTAGAGACGTTACGTCAGAGAGCACGTGGATTTTAGTTCCATAAAGCGCCGACGGGGCTCTGCTATCGTTCTTTTTCCCCGCCCACCAATTTCCATAACTCTGGCTTGTGCACGCTCTGTCTTTCCATTCTCTGTGTTCTGTGCTATACTCGGGGTAAACTTAACCTGGCAATGGAAGGAAGGCTACAGAGTGTATACTTCCACTGCATAAAATAGTTCTATTCTAAAAGCTCGTACTCTTTTCAACTCGCACTTAAAAAGTACACAGACGTTCAATACGTTGTGTGTATGCGCATTTAAAAAATTCTTATCTCAGTTTCAGCGGCATTTCTAAAAAAATACAGATGCTCGCGTTTGGTGACGTCACTGATCGTCCTCTGTCACAGCATTCTTCTTTGGGTCAGAGTTAAACTGCCAACGCAGGGGATATTTATTGCTGTGGGGGTTCGTGGGTCATTAGCGGAAGGGTGATGGCGAGATAAGTGTTTCCGAGGGCATTTCGCGTTTCTCCTTCTCGATTATTGTTTTAAAACACTCCTCTGCCTTTTTGGGGTTTTTCCAATGGCATCTGCCGGTCACAACCGGTCTGCAACGTGCGCGGCGGTGGGGAGTACAGGGGCAAAGAATATCTAACGCTTAAAGAAGGTCAACTCTCATAGAGATAACGTCAAACAGGCGGCAACAGCGCCACCACATCTTTAGAGGTAATATGCTCTGCGGGAAAGTTAACATTCAGGGGCAAAACACGTTAGGAAGACTACGGTAGTGAAGCTTTTCTTTGATTCACGATGGTTTCCTTCGATCTAATGACTATTTGCTTAGAGCAGTTTTGTTGTTTTTGTTGTTGCTGTTTTCTGATATCCCGCCCATCCCTTATTTTGGTAATAAAAATATGGCAATAACATTAGTATTACTACTTAAATTAAATTCAAATATTACAGTTAGGCCTAAGGATCCGTACAAAATGCAGACATTCCCTAGTATTTGGCATTACTGAAAATCTTTCTGAAGAACTAACAAAAGCCTTAACTAACCCGGTTGGCGTAACAAAACCAACATATCCGATTTGCGAAGTGATTACGCTACCGAGAAGGTTACAATAACGTGCTGTGAGTCTGAGTAGCTCGGCTGACTGTTCTTTACCCAAAGAATTGAAGTCAACAGAAATACGCATGCGCAGTCTGCTCCGGCATCAGCCGATCAGCTTGTATGTTGATTTCTGTGCACTGCATGTTTTCCCCGAAGATATGGCTGCGCTAGTTACGTCTCGCTGAGCCTTAACTTCTTCTTGTTAGATATTCTTTGACTGGGGATATGGTCAGGGCACGGTGACAGACAGCCTTGAGGGCTTGTGAGAGAAACTCCCTCGCAAAATTTCCGAGGGAATATTAATTACACATCAGTGCTGAGTAATACTGGAAACGGAGTGAAAAGGAACCGTAGCATTTGCCTTATTGCCAGCATAGCTTTGCCCCGAGTATATACACTATCTACCAACAAGTAATTGGACACCCCTGCAATCTGCGGTCCTGATACACGTCACGTACTCCGCCGTTAAATATCGTGTGGGAAACAACAACGCAACCAGTCGCATGCAAGATGCCACGCAGTTCGGAGCTCTCCGATTTCGAGAAAGGTGTAATCGTCGGGCATCATAGAAATGGCCGATCCATACGTGACATATCCAGCGAGTTGAAGTACCCAAAATCGACAGTGGCCTACGTGATTGGCAAGTGGAAGATGAGAGGTGACTGTCGAAATGTGCCCCGACCCGGCAGACCCACAAAACTATAGGAGTTAGAGACCGACGGGTGCTGGCCAGAGAAATTCGGAAGAACCGCACCAAATCGATGGGCCACATCCGCGAGGAGTTTCAACAGGCATCCGGGAGTGTTCTTTCGATGAATACCATCCGTAAGGAAGCCCATCTTCTCGGTTATCATGGACGTGCTGCCGCTCACAAGCCTTTGATCACCAAGTCCAATAGAGCTGCTCGGGTAACGTGGTGCAAAGAACGTCGACAGTGGACCGTTGAACAGTGGAAACAGGTTCTCTGGAGCGACGAATGAAGGTTCACCCTCTACCATTCGGATGGCAGGGTCTAGGTTTGGCGTCTGCTTGGAGAACGCCTCCTGCCGGAATGTATTGTGCCAACTGTGAAGTTCGGCGGCGGTGGAATTATACTATGGGGGTGTTTTTCTTAGTGTGTCACGGGACCCTTGGTCGCAATTCCTGGTAGACTCAACGCCGAGACCTACTGCACCATTTTGGATGACCATGCGCTTCCTGCGTTGTGGCAGTTTTACGGGGTGGACCCATGTTACTTTCAGGATGACATTGCCACCTGTCATGTTGCGAGGTCCACCATGGCTTGGTATGGTGACAATAGGGTTAATCGAATGGACTGGCCTGCGCAGAGCCCGGACCTTAACCCTATCGAGCACCTCTGGGACAAGTTGGAGCGTCGACTTAAGGGGTGACCCCACCGTCCGAAATCGGTGAAGGAACTGACCTGTCTTCTCCAAGCCGAGTGGAAGGAAACACCGCTAACCGTCGTACAACGCCTGGTTGAGAGTATGTCCCGGAGAGTCGCAGCTGTAATCGCCGCTCGTGGAGGCCCACCAACAATTGAAGTTGAATAAACTTCGTTTTCCTTTGCTATCACAGGTGTCCAATTACTTGTTGGTAGATAGTGTATGTAGAAGCATGCATAGTAATACAATTTACTTTTGTTGTTTCGCTTTTTAATTTACAATAGTTATTCGACACTGCCCAAAGAAGTTCTGTTTCAGGACTGATTCTTAGATAAGGCATCGTGAATATGAAGCTAGGACGTAAATCCAGGCAAAGAGATTTTGCGTCAACTTCTGATAAAGCCCAAGGATGCAAAGGCAACGTTTACGCACACTGTCTGAAAGAATCTCTTTACAAGACGGTCGAACTCGAACATTCGCTTTGATTGCTTACTGAGGGTTCCCAGTTTTATGAATGTTCCTACCCCTCAGAGATGTCTCTTAGCCTCACTAAGTCATCCCCAATTCTATGCTCTACCTACGATCGTGACCTATGACTTTAAAGTTCTTTTGAAAGTCAGGCTGAGTTTGGCAAACGATTCCTTCCAAGGAGGTTAGAATTCCTTGATTCCTTCTGCGCTGTCATAGTAAACTTTGTTCCTCGTAAAAAGTAGTGCAAAAATGTATCGCGAAATTTCGTTACAATTATTTGAGTTTTGTTGCGCGTTACAAACAAAACTACTTCTTTATTTTTGTAGTTACGCTACACTACAAACTACAATAAAAGTAGCGAACTACTGTAACGTCGCTAATAGCAGCGCGTTACTTCCCAGCACTGCCCGTGACAATCACCTTCCTGTCTGCGCGTGAATGAGTAATACTTGAACGAGCAGCCTGTTACATGACGCCGCGTGCACTGCGCAGCGCCATCTGTCGGCATTTTGTAGAGCGACACATACACTACCGATTACCGTCATCTTCCGGCAAATTCTGTCTGAACACATACTCCTACCAAGGCTGAACTGGATGGAGAAAAGGCTATAACATTAGCGTTGAAGACAATAGACTTTTGGTAATTGGGCAGTGGGCGTTAGGGACGATTTCAGCCGTTAGATGGCACTGCGTCCCAAGGTATAAACATCTCAGTTTTCACGTTGTTTGAATTGTTGGATTGTGTATGTTCGTCGTTTTTTCTTGTGTATCTTTTAAAAAAACCTTGCAGTTTTAAAAATAAACTGTTGTTTTCACAAGAAAACTCTAACCCATTTTAAAAATGGTTTACTGTTCTGTGCCGATATGCACATTTTGTGAGAAGAAAAACGTGGGATTTTCATTCCATGAGTTTCCCTCAGATCAGAACCTAAAGCAACTGTTGCTGAAAGAAATATCTCGTCAGGATTTTGCTCCAAATGACAAGTTACCTTCAACTATTGTTTGTGGTAAGCATTCTCATTCTGATAATTAATTACATACCCAATTCAATTTTAGAAAAAAAACTCAGCTATATAAACACATCTTAAGTAAAATAGTAGGTAAATGTGTAGATTTGCGTTTTAAATTATTTCGTCGTAAAAATATTAGTACCCGGGAAAAGTGCGACGTACAGATTTTAGATTATGAAAATTAATGGCAAATGGAGCACAAATTTTCTGTTTCAAATGTCTTTTAAAGATTTTTATCTTAACATTTACCTGTACGTTCGATACGTTAGGCCTACGGCAGCGTATCTTCACAGCATCGAACTTGCAGGTAAATGTTACAATAAAAATCTTTAAAAGACATTTAAAATACGAAATTTCTGCACCATTTGCCATTAATTTTCATACTCTAAAATCTGTACGTCGCACTTTTTCCAGGTACTAACATTTTTCCGACGAAATAATTTAAGAAGCTCATCTACACATTTACCAAAATCTCAGCCCTAGATCGTTGCAGAATAAAGGAGGAATGAGATTTACACATGAATTACACCAGTTCCTACAGAAAAATTCTTTTTCCCAAGTACTACGAATTCAGAATACAAATATCCATCTGTTAATGTGAAAGTGAATATAAATAAAATCTCAAATGTAAATAATGATACGAAATCAGTTTGTTAATGCGAACTACGTCAATAGATGGCGCTGCGTCCCAACTAATCTTTTCTGTCTTCGCTGTTTTTGCTTAATGTTACAGCCTGATACGATCGAGTTCAGCCTTGGTCTGACACTCTTTGCTTAGGAGTGGACAGTCGATAAAAGCTCCAGATTAATCCCACAGTGGCTGAATCCTCATTCCCTGTAATGAGCATGCCCGAGACTTGGAAATTTTCTAAGTCTAACGATTTTGCTGTGTGGAAAGAGAAAATTGAGTCTCGGTCTCATTTTGTTAAATGCAGATCAGACTTCCTGCTAGCAGATGGTAGAACTGGTGTCCGATATAAATGCCATCGAAGTGGGTGTTATGAACCCGTGTAAGATCGACACAGACGTCTAAAATTATCTGGAAACGTCACAAAAAATGAAGAAGTTGCAAAATATGAGCACATTTCACCACTCACGTTGAAACATGGGATGTGAGAATCATAGAGGAACAGATATTTGTTTACCCAACACCATATTGTGACGTCACACTTTGTATTAACACAGCATTTGAGCATAATGTTCAACGTGCACCTTAATCTGGGGCGTATATCGACTACCCACTCCTGGGCAAAGAGTGCGAGACCAACAGATGGGGACAAAATTTCTAAGTCTCGGGCATGCGCCTTACAGGGAATGAGGATTCGGCCACTGTAGAATTGAGAGGCTAGTCAGCCACTAACACACCGCCGCGTGCACTGCGCAGCGCCATCTGTCGGCATTTTGTAGAGCGACACATACCCTACAGATTACCATCGTCTTCCGGCAAATTCTGCCTGAATGCATACTCCTACTAAGCTTTTTTTTTTTTTTTTTTTTGATTGGAGGTTTTTGTTGTTTTGTTTTTGTTTTGTTTGGAGGTTTAACGACCACCGTGAGCAACTCAATGGGCTATAAGCAGTCGCCCGTCCCTAATTTAGGGTCACTGGTTCCAGGGAAGGGACAGATCCAGTGCCGTAAGACAAACACAACATCCATGCCCGACCGGGATTCGAACCAGAACCCCTTACGGACGAATGATCAGAGGCCAGCGCCTTAGGCCACTGCGCCACCGGGGCGGCCCTACTAAGCTTGTCTCAATCATTTCTGAATGCCCCAAGTAATTACTTTCAAATATTATGATCATTGCTTTGCTATTACACGAAACGTGGTAAATTTTTTTTTTTTTTTTTTTTTTTGGTTGGAGGTTTAACGACCACCGTGAGCAACTCAATGGGCTATAAGCAGTCGCCCGTCCCTAATTTAGGGTCACTGGTTCCAGGGAAGAGACAAAGCCAGTGCCGTAAGACAAACACAACATCCATGCCTCACCGGGATTCGAACCAGAACCCCTTACGGACGAATGATCAGAGGCCAGCGCCTTAGACCACTGCGCCACCGGGGCGGCCCTACTAAGCTTGTCTCAATCATTTCTGAATGCCCCAAGTAATTACTTTCAAATATTATGATCATTGCTTTGCTATTACACGAAACGTGGTAAATTTTTTTTTTTTTTTTTGGTTGGAGGTTTAACGACCACCGTGAGCAACTCAATGGGCTATAAGCAGTCGCCCGTCCCTAATTTAGGGTCACTGGTTCCAGGGAAGAGACAAAGCCAGTGCCGTAAGACAAACACAACATCCATGCCTCACCGGGATTCGAACCAGAACCCCTTACGGACGAATGATCAGAGGCCAGCGCCTTAGACCACTGCGCCACCGGGGCGGCCCTACTAAGCTTGTCTCAATCATTTCTGAATGCCCCAAGTAATTACTTTCAAATATTATGATCATTGCTTTGCTATTACACGAAACGTGGTAAATTTTTTTTTTTTTTTTGGTTGGAGGTTTAACGACCACCGTGAGCAACTCAATGGGCTATAAGCAGTCGCCCGTCCCTAATTTAGGGTCACTGGTTCCAGGGAAGAGACAAAGCCAGTGCCGTAAGACAAACACAACATCCATGCCTCACCGGGATTCGAACCAGAACCCTTACGGACGAATGATCAGAGGCCAGCGCCTTAGACCACTGCGCCACCGGGGCGGCCCTACTAAGCTTGTCTCAATCATTTCTGAATGCCCCAAGTAATTACTTTCAAATATTATGATCATTGCTTTGCTATTACACGAAACGTGGTAAATTTTTTTTTTTTTTTTTTTTTTTGGTTGGAGGTTTAACGACCACCGTGAGCAACTCAATGGGCTATAAGCAGTCGCCCGTCCCTAATTTAGGGTCACTGGTTCCAGGGAAGGGACAGAGCCAGTGCCGTAAGACAAACACAACATCCATGCCTGACCGGGATTCGAACCCAGACCCCTTACGGACGAATGATCAGAGGCCAGCGCCTTAGACCACTGCGCCACCGGGGCGGCCCTACTAAGCTTGTCTCAATCATTTCTGAATGCCCCAAGTAATTACTTTCAACTATTATGATCATTGCTTTGCTATTACACGAAACGTGGTAAATATTTTTTTTTTTTTTTTTTTTTTGGTTGGAGGTTTAACGACCACGGTGAGCAACTCAATGGGCTATAAGCAGTCGCCCGTCCCTAATTTAGGGTCACTGGTTCCAGGGAAGGGAGAGAGCCAGTGCCGTAAGACAAACACAACATCCATGCCTCACCGAGATTCGAACCAGAACCCCTTACGGACGAATGATCAGAGGCCAGCGCCTTAGACCACTGCGCCACCGGGGCGGCCCTACTAAGCTTGTCTCAATCATTTCTGAATGCCCCAAGTAATTACTTTCAAATATTATGATCATTGCTTTGCTATTACACGAAACGTGGTAAATATTTTTTTTTTTTTTTTTTTTTTTTTTTTGGTTGGAGGTTTAACGACCACCGTGAGCAACTCAATGGGCTATAAGCAGTCGCCCGTCCCTAATTTAGGGTCACTGGTTCCAGGGAAGGGACAGAGCCAGTGCCGTAAGACAAACACAACATCCATGCCTGACCGGGATTCGAACCCAGACTCCTTACGGACGAATGATCAGAGGCCAGCGCCTTAGACCACTGCGCCACCGGGGCGGCCCTACTAAGCTTGTCTCAATCATTTCTGAATGCCCCAAGTAATTACTTTCAACTATTATGATCATTGCTTTGCTATTACACGAAACGCGGTAAATATTTTTTTTTTTTTTTTTTTTTTTTTGGTTGGAGGTTTAACGACCACGGTGAGCAACTCAATGGGCTATAAGCAGTCGCCCGTCCCCAATTTAGGGTCACTGGTTCCAGGGAAGGGAGAGAGCCAGTGCCGTAAGACAAACACAACATCCATGCCTCACCGAGATTCGAACCAGAACCCCTTACGGACGAATGATCAGAGGCCAGCGCCTTAGACCACTGCGCCACCGGGGCGGCCCTACTAAGCTTGTCTCAATCATTTCTGAATGCCCCAAGTAATTACTTTCAAATATTATGATCATTGCTTTGCTATTACACGAAACGCGGTAAATATTTTTTTTTTTTTTTTTTTTTTTTTTTTTTTTGGTTGGAGGTTTAACGACCACGGTGAGCAACTCAATGGGCTATAAGCAGTCGCCCGTCCCCAATTTAGGGTCACTGGTTCCAGGGAAGGGAGAGAGCCAGTGCCGTAAGACAAACACAACATCCATGCCTCACCGAGATTCGAACCAGAACCCCTTACGGACGAATGATCAGAGGCCAGCGCCTTAGACCACTGCGCCACCGGGGCGGCCCTACTAAGCTTGTCTCAATCATTTCTGAATGCCCCAAGTAATTACTTTCAAATATTATGATCATTGCTTTGCTATTACACGAAACGCGGTAAATATTTTTTTTTTTTTTTTTTTTTTTTTGGTTGGAGGTTTAACGACCACGGTGAGCAACTCAATGGGCTATAAGCAGTCGCCCGTCCCCAATTTAGGGTCACTGGTTCCAGGGAAGGGAGAGAGCCAGTGCCGTAAGACAAACACAACATCCATGCCTCACCGAGATTCGAACCAGAACCCCTTACGGACGAATGATCAGAGGCCAGCGCCTTAGACCACTGCGCCACCGGGGCGGCCCTACTAAGCTTGTCTCAATCATTTCTGAATGCCCCAAGTAATTACTTTCAAATATTATGATCATTGCTTTGCTATTACACGAAACGCGGTAAATATTTTTTTTTTTTTTTTTTTTTTGGTTGGAGGTTTACCGACCACGGTGAGCAACTCAATGGGCTATAAGCAGTCGCCCGTCCCCAATTTAGGGTCACTGGTTCCAGGGAAGGGAGAGAGCCAGTGCCGTAAGACAAACACAACATCCATGCCTCACCGAGATTCGAACCAGAACCCCTTACGGACGAATGATCAGAGGCCAGCGCCTTAGACCACTGCGCCACCGGGGCGGCCCTACTAAGCTTGTCTCAATCATTTCTGAATGCCCCAAGTAATTACTTTCAAATATTATGATCATTGCTTTGCTATTACACGAAACGCGGTAAATATTTTTTTTTTTTTTTTTTTTTTTTTTTTTTGGTTGGAGGTTTAACGACCACGGTGAGCAACTCAATGGGCTATAAGCAGTCGCCCGTCCCCAATTTAGGGTCACTGGTTCCAGGGAAGGGAGAGAGCCAGTGCCGTAAGACAAACACAACATCCATGCCTCACCGAGATTCGAACCAGAACCCCTTACGGACGAATGATCAGAGGCCAGCGCCTTAGACCACTGCGCCACCGGGGCGGCCCTACTAAGCTTGTCTCAATCATTTCTGAATGCCCCAAGTAATTACTTTCAAATATTATGATCATTGCTTTGCTATTACACGAAACGCGGTAAATATTTTTTTTTTTTTTTTTTTTTTTTTGGTTGGAGGTTTAATGACCACGGTGAGCAACTCAATGGGCTATAAGCAGTCGCCCGTCCCCAATTTAGGGTCACTGGTTCCAGGGAAGGGAGAGAGCCAGTGCCGTAAGACAAACACAACATCCATGCCTCACCGAGATTCGAACCAGAACCCCTTACGGACGAATGATCAGAGGCCAGCGCCTTAGACCACTGCGCCACCGGGGCGGCCCTACTAAGCTTGTCTCAATCATTTCTGAATGCCCCAAGTAATTACTTTCAAATATTATGATCATTGCTTTGCTATTACACGAAACGTGGTAAATGTTTTTTTTTTTTTTGGTTGGAGGTTTAACGACCACGGTGAGCAACTCAATGGGCTATAAGCAGTCGCCCGTCCCCAATTTAGGGTCACTGGTTCCAGGGAAGGGAGAGAGCCAGTGCCGTAAGACAAACACAACATCCATGCCTCACCGAGATTCGAACCAGAACCCCTTACGGACGAATGATCAGAGGCCAGCGCCTTAGACCACTGCGCCACCGGGGCGGCCCTACTAAGCTTGTCTCAATCATTTCTGAATGCCCCAAGTAATTACTTTCAAATATTATGATCATTGCTTTGCTATTACACGAAACGCGGTAAATATTTTTTTTTTTTTTTTGGTTGGAGGTTTAACGACCACGGTGAGCAACTCAATGGGCTATAAGCAGTCGCCCGTCCCCAATTTAGGGTCACTGGTTCCAGGGAAGGGAGAGAGCCAGTGCCGTAAGACAAACACAACATCCATGCCTCACCGAGATTCGAACCAGAACCCCTTACGGACGAATGATCAGAGGCCAGCGCCTTAGACCACTGCGCCACCGGGGCGGCCCTACTAAGCTTGTCTCAATCATTTCTGAATGCCCCAAGTAATTACTTTCAAATATTATGATCATTGCTTTGCTATTACACGAAACGTGGTAAATGTTTTTTTTTTTTTTTTTTGGTTGGAGGTTTAACGACCACGGTGAGCAACTCAATGGGCTATAAGCAGTCGCCCGTCCCCAATTTAGGGTCACTGGTTCCAGGGAAGGGAGAGAGCCAGTGCCGTAAGACAAACACAACATCCATGCCTCACCGAGATTCGAACCAGAACCCCTTACGGACGAATGATCAGAGGCCAGCGCCTTAGACCACTGCGCCACCGGGGCGGCCCTACTAAGCTTGTCTCAATCATTTCTGAATGCCCCAAGTAATTACTTTCAAATATTATGATCATTGCTTTGCTATTACACGAAACGTGGTAAATGTTTTTTTTTTTTTTTTGGTTGGAGGTTTAACGACCACCGTGAGCAACTCAATGGGCTATAAGCAGTCGCCCGTCCCTAATTTAGGGTCACTGGTTCCAGGGAAGGGACAGAGCCAGTGCCGTAAGACAAACACAACATCCATGCCTCACCGGGATTCGAACCCAGAACCCTTACGGACGAATGATCAGAGGCCAGCGCCTTAGACCACTGCGCCACCGGGGCGGCCCTACTAAGCTTGTCTCAATCATTTCTGAATGCCCCAAGTAATTACTTTCAAATATTATGATCATTGCTTTGCTATTACACGAAACGCGGTAAATATTTTTTTTTTTTTTTTTTTTTGGTTGGAGGTTTAACGACCACCGTGAGCAACTCAATGGGCTATAAGCAGTCGCCCGTCCCTAATTTAGGGTCACTGGTTCCAGGGAAGGGAGAGAGCCAGTGCCGTAAGACAAACACAACATCCATGCCTCACCGGGATTCGAACCCAGAACCCTTACGGACGAATGATCAGAGGCCAGCGCCTTAGACCACTGCGCCACCGGGGCGGCCCTACTAAGCTTGTCTCAATCATTTCTGAATGCCCCAAGTAATTACTTTCAAATATTATGATCATTGCTTTGCTATTACACGAAACGCGGTAAATGTTTTTTTTTTTTTTTTTTTTTTTTTTGGTTGGAGGTTTAACGACCACCGTGAGCAACTCAATGGGCTATAAGCAGTCGCCCGTCCCTAATTTAGGGTCACTGGTTCCAGGGAAGGGAGAGAGCCAGTGCCGTAAGACAAACACAACATCCATGCCTCACCGGGATTCGAACCCAGACCCCTTACGGACGAATGATCAGAGGCCAGCGCCTTAGACCACTGCGCCACCGGGGCGGCCCTACTAAGCTTGTCTCAATCATTTCTGAATGCCCCAAGTAATTACTTTCAAATATTATGATCATTGCTTTGCTATTACACGAAACGTGGTAAATATTTTTTTTTTTTTTTTTTTTTTTTTGGTTGGAGGTTTAACGACCACCGTGAGCAACTCAATGGGCTATAAGCAGTCGCCCGTCCCTAATTTAGGGTCACTGGTTCCAGGGAAGGGAGAGAGCCAGTGCCGTAAGACAAACACAACATCCATGCCTCACCGAGATTCGAACCAGAACCCCTTACGGACGAATGATCAGAGGCCAGCGCCTTAGACCACTGCGCCACCGGGGCGGCCCTACTAAGCTTGTCTCAATCATTTCTGAATGCCCCAAGTAATTACTTTCAAATATTATGATCATTGCTTTGCTATTACACGAAACGTGGTAAATGTTTTTTTTTTTTTTTTGGTTGGAGGTTTAACGACCACCGTGAGCAACTCAATGGGCTATAAGCAGTCGCCCGTCCCTAATTTAGGGTCACTGGTTCCAGGGAAGGGAGAGAGCCAGTGCCGTAAGACAAACACAACATCCATGCCTCACCGAGATTCGAACCAGAACCCCTTACGGACGAATGATCAGAGGCCAGCGCCTTAGACCACTGCGCCACCGGGGCGGCCCTACTAAGCTTGTCTCAATCATTTCTGAATGCCCCAAGTAATTACTTTCAAATATTATGATCATTGCTTTGCTATTACACGAAACGTGGTAAATTCTTTTTTTTTTTTTTTTTGGTTGGAGGTTTAACGACCACCGTGAGCAACTCAATGGGCTATAAGCAGTCGCCCGTCCCTAATTTAGGGTCACTGGTTCCAGGGAAGGGAGAGAGCCAGTGCCGTAAGACAAACACAACATCCATGCCTCACCGGGATTCGAACCCAGAACTCCTTACGGACGAATGATCAGAGGCCAGCGCCTTAGACCACTGCGCCACCGGGGCGGCCCTACTAAGCTTGTCTCAATCATTTCTGAATGCCCCAAGTAATTACTTTCAAATATTATGATCATTGCTTTGCTATTACACGAAACGTGGTAAATTGTTTTTTTTTTTTTTTTTTTTTGGTTGGAGGTTTAACGACCACCGTGAGCAACTCAATGGGCTATAAGCAGTCGCCCGTCCCTAATTTAGGGTCACTGGTTCCAGGGAAGGGAGAGAGCCAGTGCCGTAAGACAAACACAACATCCATGCCTCACCGGGATTCGAACCCAGACCCCTTACGGACGAATGATCAGAGGCCAGCGCCTTAGACCACTGCGCCACCGGGGCGGCCCTACTAAGCTTGTCTCAATCATTTCTGAATGCCCCAAGTAATTACTTTCAAATATTATGATCATTGCTTTGCTATTACACGAAACGTGGTAAATATTTTTTTTTTTTTTTTTTTTTTTTTTGGTTGGAGGTTTAACGACCACCGTGAGCAACTCAATGGGCTATAAGCAGTCGCCCGTCCCTAATTTAGGGTCACTGGTTCCAGGGAAGGGAGAGAGCCAGTGCCGTAAGACAAACACAACATCCATGCCTCACCGGGATTCGAACCCAGACCCCTTACGGACGAATGATCAGAGGCCAGCGCCTTAGACCACTGCGCCACCGGGGCGGCCCTACTAAGCTTGTCTCAATCATTTCTGAATGCCCCAAGTAATTACTTTCAAATATTATGATCATTGCTTTGCTATTACACGAAACGTGGTAAATATTTTTTTTTTTTTTTTTTTTTTGGTTGGAGGTTTAACGACCACCGTGAGCAACTCAATGGGCTATAAGCAGTCGCCCGTCCCTAATTTAGGGTCACTGGTTCCAGGGAAGGGAGAGAGCCAGTGCCGTAAGACAAACACAACATCCATGCCTCACCGGGATTCGAACCCAGACCCCTTACGGACGAATGATCAGAGGCCAGCGCCTTAGACCACTGCGCCACCGGGGCGGCCCTACTAAGCTTGTCTCAATCATTTCTGAATGCCCCAAGTAATTACTTTCAAATATTATGATCATTGCTTTGCTATTACACGAAACGTGGTAAATATTTTTTTTTTTTTTTTTTTTTTGGTTGGAGGTTTAACGACCACCGTGAGCAACTCAATGGGCTATAAGCAGTCGCCCGTCCCTAATTTAGGGTCACTGGTTCCAGGGAAGGGAGAGAGCCAGTGCCGTAAGACAAACACAACATCCATGCCTCACCGGGATTCGAACCCAGACCCCTTACGGACGAATGATCAGAGGCCAGCGCCTTAGACCACTGCGCCACCGGGGCGGCCCTACTAAGCTTGTCTCAATCATTTCTGAATGCCCCAAGTAATTACTTTCAAATATTATGATCATTGCTTTGCTATTACACGAAACGTGGTAAATATTTTTTTTTTTTTTTTTTTTTTTGGTTGGAGGTTTAACGACCACCGTGAGCAACTCAATGGGCTATAAGCAGTCGCCCGTCCCTAATTTAGGGTCACTGGTTCCAGGGAAGGGAGAGAGCCAGTGCCGTAAGACAAACACAACATCCATGCCTGACCGGGATTCGAACCCAGACCCCTTACGGACGAATGATCAGAGGCCAGCGCCTTAGACCACTGCGCCACCGGGGCGGCCCTACTAAGCTTGTCTCAATCATTTCTGAATGCCCCAAGTAATTACTTTCAAATATTATGATCATTGCTTTGCTATTACACGAAACGTGGTAAATATTTTTTTTTTTTTTTTTTTTTTTGGTTGGAGGTTTAACGACCACCGTGAGCAACTCAATGGGCTATAAGCAGTCGCCCGTCCCTAATTTAGGGTCACTGGTTCCAGGGAAGGGAGAGAGCCAGTGCCGTAAGACAAACACAACATCCATGCCTGACCGGGATTCGAACCCAGACCCCTTACGGACGAATGATCAGAGGCCAGCGCCTTAGACCACTGCGCCACCGGGGCGGCCCTACTAAGCTTGTCTCAATCATTTCTGAATGCCCCAAGTAATTACTTTCAAATATTATGATCATTGCTTTGCTATTACACGAAACGTGGTAAATTGTTTTTTTTTTTTTTTTTTTTTTGGTTGGAGGTTTAACGACCACCGTGAGCAACTCAATGGGCTATAAGCAGTCGCCCGTCCCTAATTTAGGGTCACTGGTTCCAGGGAAGGGAGAGAGCCAGTGCCGTAAGACAAACACAACATCCATGCCTGACCGGGATTCGAACCCAGACCCCTTACGGACGAATGATCAGAGGCCAGCGCCTTAGACCACTGCGCCACCGGGGCGGCCCTACTAAGCTTGTCTCAATCATTTCTGAATGCCCCAAGTAATTACTTTCAAATATTATGATCATTGCTTTGCTATTACACGAAACGTGGTAAATATTTTTTTTTTTTTTTTTTTTTTTTTTTTTTTTTTTGGTTGGAGGTTTAACGACCACCGTGAGCAACTCAATGGGCTATAAGCAGTCGCCCGTCCCTAATTTAGGGTCACTGGTTCCAGGGAAGGGAGAGAGCCAGTGCCGTAAGACAAACACAACATCCATGCCTCACCGGGATTCGAACCAGAACTCCTTACGGACGAATGATCAGAGGCCAGCGCCTTAGACCACTGCGCCACCGGGGCGGCCCTACTAAGCTTGTCTCAATCATTTCTGAATGCCCCAAGTAATTACTTTCAAATATTATGATCATTGCTTTGCTATTACACGAAACGTGGTAAATTTTTTTTTTTTTTTGGTTGGAGGTTTAACGACCACCGTGAGCAACTCAATGGGCTATAAGCAGTCGCCCGTCCCTAATTTAGGGTCACTGGTTCCAGGGAAGGGAGAGAGCCAGTGCCGTAAGACAAACACAACATCCATGCCTCACCGGGATTCGAACCCAGAACTCCTTACGGACGAATGATCAGAGGCCAGCGCCTTAGACCACTGCGCCACCGGGGCGGCCCTACTAAGCTTGTCTCAATCATTTCTGAATGCCCCAAGTAATTACTTTCAAATATTATGATCATTGCTTTGCTATTACACGAAACGTGGTAAATTGTTTTTTTTTTTTTTTTGGTTGGAGGTTTAACGACCACCGTGAGCAACTCAATGGGCTATAAGCAGTCGCCCGTCCCTAATTTAGGGTCACTGGTTCCAGGGAAGGGAGAGAGCCAGTGCCGTAAGACAAACACAACATCCATGCCTCACCGGGATTCGAACCAGAACTCCTTACGGACGAATGATCAGAGGCCAGCGCCTTAGACCACTGCGCCACCGGGGCGGCCCTACTAAGCTTGTCTCAATCATTTCTGAATGCCCCAAGTAATTACTTTCAAATATTATGATCATTGCTTTGCTATTACACGAAACGTGGTAAATTGTTTTTTTTTTTTTTGGTTGGAGGTTTAACGACCACCGTGAGCAACTCAATGGGCTATAAGCAGTCGCCCGTCCCTAATTTAGGGTCACTGGTTCCAGGGAAGGGAGAGAGCCAGTGCCGTAAGACAAACACAACATCCATGCCTCACCGGGATTCGAACCCAGACCCCTTACGGACGAATGATCAGAGGCCAGCGCCTTAGACCACTGCGCCACCGGGGCGGCCCTACTAAGCTTGTCTCAATCATTTCTGAATGCCCCAAGTAATTACTTTCAAATATTATGATCATTGCTTTGCTATTACACGAAACGTGGTAAATTGTTTTTTTTTTTTTTTTTTTTTTTTTTGGTTGGAGGTTTAACGACCACCGTGAGCAACTCAATGGGCTATAAGCAGTCGCCCGTCCCTAATTTAGGGTCACTGGTTCCAGGGAAGGGAGAGAGCCAGTGCCGTAAGACAAACACAACATCCATGCCTCACCGGGATTCGAACCCAGAACCCTTACGGACGAATGATCAGAGGCCAGCGCCTTAGACCACTGCGCCACCGGGGCGGCCCTACTAAGCTTGTCTCAATCATTTCTGAATGCCCCAAGTAATTACTTTCAAATATTATGATCATTGCTTTGCTATTACACGAAACGTGGTAAATTTTTTTTTTTTTTTTTTTTTTTTTTTTTTTTTTGGTTGGAGGTTTAACGACCACCGTGAGCAACTCAATGGGCTATAAGCAGTCGCCCGTCCCTAATTTAGGGTCACTGGTTCCAGGGAAGGGAGAGAGCCAGTGCCGTAAGACAAACACAACATCCATGCCTCACCGGGATTCGAACCAGAACTCCTTACGGACGAATGATCAGAGGCCAGCGCCTTAGACCACTGCGCCACCGGGGCGGCCCTACTAAGCTTGTCTCAATCATTTCTGAATGCCCCAAGTAATTACTTTCAAATATTATGATCATTGCTTTGCTATTACACGAAACGTGGTAAATTGTTTTTTTTTTTTTTTTGGTTGGAGGTTTAACGACCACCGTGAGCAACTCAATGGGCTATAAGCAGTCGCCCGTCCCTAATTTAGGGTCACTGGTTCCAGGGAAGGGAGAGAGCCAGTGCCGTAAGACAAACACAACATCCATGCCTCACCGGGATTCGAACCAGAACTCCTTACGGACGAATGATCAGAGGCCAGCGCCTTAGACCACTGCGCCACCGGGGCGGCCCTACTAAGCTTGTCTCAATCATTTCTGAATGCCCCAAGTAATTACTTTCAAATATTATGATCATTGCTTTGCTATTACACGAAACGTGGTAAATTGTTTTTTTTTTTTTTTTTTTGGTTGGAGGTTTAACGACCACCGTGAGCAACTCAATGGGCTATAAGCAGTCGCCCGTCCCTAATTTAGGGTCACTGGTTCCAGGGAAGGGAGAGAGCCAGTGCCGTAAGACAAACACAACATCCATGCCTCACCGGGATTCGAACCCAGAACTCCTTACGGACGAATGATCAGAGGCCAGCGCCTTAGACCACTGCGCCACCGGGGCGGCCCTACTAAGCTTGTCTCAATCATTTCTGAATGCCCCAAGTAATTACTTTCAAATATTATGATCATTGCTTTGCTATTACACGAAACGTGGTAAATTGTTTTTTTTTTTTTTTTTTTTTTGGTTGGAGGTTTAACGACCACCGTGAGCAACT